>OZ038312.1:34569637-34622439 GCA_964035775.1 Osedax frankpressi | reverse complement strand
ATTATAAAATTGCAACAATGAGATACAAAAGTAATCAATTTGATCAAAGGTATCAAATAGATTAAGTATTGTAAATAGATTGTTAATAGATTGTATTGTATTACTAGTAGGAGGCTTACCCGTGTCCAATTCTTACAACTATTGAATAGTATGAAGCTCTAGAGTATTGTTGAGATTTTAAAGTTATTTGATATTTTCAGAACTTTATTATTTGCTATAATAACTAAAATACATGTTTTCTAAATACAATAGATTATTTATTAAAATTGTTGATTGACATAACATTCCATTTGGTTTCAGTTTCAAAGAACGCGGAGCTAGGTACACGCTGATGCAACTTAACCAAGTAAGCATTATAAACGCACTCGTATTCGTCGGACTTCCGATCAAAGTCTAATTTAATATTGCAATATTCGCCTGCATCCTTATAGGAGGAAAAGAACCTCGGAGTGATTGCTGCTAGCGCTGGCAATCATGCCCTCGCTTTGGCTTACCACGGAAGAGATCTGGGCATACCAGTCACCGTGGTTATGCCCTGCAATGCACCCATGATGAAGGTAATTTACCTATTTCACGCGATATTAATATAGTATCATTTATGATTAATATAATACATACGACGTGTGAATACAATTTTTCTATAGACCCATGAGACCTATTTCTAAAACAATTATTTATGGGATATCCCGGCATGTTGCCTAGACTCGTTTCATTTCTATTAGAAACATACTATTTGATATATATACTATTTAATACACTATTTGACACACTATTTAACACACTAACACACTATTTAACACACTATTTAACACACTATTTAACACACTATTTAACACACTATTTAACACACTATTTAACACACTATTTAACACACTATTTAACACACTATTTAACACACTATTTAACACACTATTTAACACACTATTTAACACACTATTTAACACACTATTTAACACACTATTTAACACAATATTTAACACACTATTTAACACACTATTTAACACACTATTTAACACACTATTTAACACACTATTTAACACACTATTTGACACACTATTTGATACACTAACGCACTATTTAACACACTATTTAACACACAATTTAACACACTATTTAACACATAATTGACACTATTATACACAATATTTAACACACTATTTAACGCACAATTTACATTATTGTACACACTATTTAACGCACTATTTGACACACTATTTGACACACTATTTGACACACTATTTGACACACTATTTGACACACTATTTGACACACTATTTGACACACTATTTGACACACTATTTGATACACCATTTGATATAATATTTAATACACTATTTGACACACTAACGCACTATTTAACACACTATTTGAAACACTATTTAACGCACTATTTAACACACTATTAAAACACTATTAATCGCACTATTTAATAACCTATTTAACGCACTATCTCACGCACTATTTATCGCCCGCACACGAGCGGTCGATCACTATGATGTATATTACACAATTCTGAGTTAACTGTATCCTACGCCACACACGTACAGATACAGAAGTGCAAGCTGTACGGCGCACAGGTCATAGTTCAGGGAAGCGATATCTCAGAGGTTAGCCGTTAAGTATTAGTTCTTAAGATACCCCCTGCCGAGTGATATCGATATCGAAATATAGACGTATCTTACATGTAAACTGAACGTTACAATCGGGTGTTACCTCTATTACGAAATTACGGTGAATTAAACTCGATACTGTAAAAGCTTCAACCCTACATACACTTATTTTGTGTACGTGAGATCAGCATTTTTTACCGCAGTAGAAATGCTAGGTATTGAAACTCTAGTAAACGGTCTTTCCTTTACAACAGTCAAAACATCACGCAATGAAAATGGGGAAAAAACTTAAACTTTCATACATCAATGGGTGAGTACAATTTATAGACAGTGATGTAATAATGATCATACTCTCGCTACTATTCTATTCATTATACACACCATGTCACAAATCAGACTCAGCAGACACAAATCCCACAAACAACCATTGTACATTTCTCCAACTTCTCTACACCCTCTCTTCCTTCCTCTACATATCCTCCCTCCCTTCCCCTTCCCCTACACACCCCATACACCTTACTCTTCCACTCCACGCCATCCTTCTATAACTCTTTCCCTCCACACTCTTCCTCCCTTACTCTTCTTCTAAACTGCCTCATTCATGTATCGTCCCCCTCTCTAAAGACCTACACATTTCTCTGCTACTATCATTATTTCCATTCATTTCACTTAGAATCACTTAGTATCACTTAGTCGTTTCTTCCCTACAGATACGATCATCCAAATATACTGGCAGGTCAAGGCACCATTGGATTGGAGATTGTGGAACAGGTAATTATGAATATATTGTCTCTATACATTGGTGGCATACTATGGAGTAGTGATAATAATATCGAAATAATGTTGATATTGTGTGAGTAGTGTTGATACTGTGGAGTTAGTGTTGATAGTGTAGGAGTAGTGTTGACATTATGGGGGTAGTGTTCATAGTGTGGGGGTAGTGTTGATAGTGTAGAGGTAGTGTTGACATTAAGGGGGTAGTGTTCAAAGTGTTGGGTAACGTTGACATTAAGGGGGTAGTGTTGATAGTGTAGAGGTAATGTTGACATTAAGGGGGTAGTGTTGATAGTGTAGGAGTAGTGTTGACATTAAGGGGGTAGTGTTGATAGTGTAGAGGTAATGTTGACATTAAGGGGGTAGTGTTGATAGTGTAGGAGTAGTGTTGACATTAAGGGGGTAGTGTTGATAGTGTAGGAGTAGTGTTGACATTAAGGGGGTAGTGTTGATAGTGTAGGAGTAGTGTTGACATTAAGGGGGTAGTGTTGATAGTGTAGGAGTAGTGTTGACATTAAGGGGGTAGTGTTGATAGTGTAGAGGTAATGTTGACATTAAGGGGGTAGTGTTGATAGTGTAGGAGTAGTGTTGACATTAAGGGGGTAGTGTTGATAGTGTAGGAGTAGTGTTGACATTAAGGGGGTAGTGTTGATAGTGTAGGAGTAGTGTTGACATTAAGGGGGTAGTGTTGATAGTGTAGGAGTAGTGTTGACATTAAGGGGGTAGTGTTGATAGTGTAGAGGTAATGTTGACATTAAGGGGGTAGTGTTGATAGTGTAGAGGTAATGTTGACATTAAGGGGATAGTATTGATAGTTTGGGGGTAATGTTGATATTGTGTGAGTAGTGTTGATACTATGGAGTTAGTGTTGATAGTGTGGGGGTAATGTTGACATTAAGGGGGTAGTGTTGATAGTGTAGAGGTAATGTTGACATTAAGGGGATAGTATTGATAGTTTGGGGGTAATGTTGATATTGTGTGAGTAGTGTTGATACTATGGAGTTAGTGTTGATAGTGTGGGGGTAATGTTGACATTAAGGGGTAGTGTTGATAATATGGGGTAGTGTTGATAGTATGGGGATAGTATCGGTAGTGTGGGGGTAGTGTTGATAGTATGGGGATAGTATCGGTAGTGTGGGGGTAGTGTTGATAGTATGGGGATAGTATCGGTAGTGTGGGGGTAGTGTTCACAGTGTGGGGCTAGTGTTGATAGTATGGGGGTAGTGTTTACATTATGGAGGTAGCGTTGATAGTATGGGTATAGTTTGACAGTAACAATTAAAAAGAATTCAAAAGATAATTAAATAATTTTTTTATACAAAACATTTATTTATCTTACTTTCACGAAAAGTGAATTATCTTGATTTTTTGTTTGCTAAACAGCGTTTGATCTCGTGAATTAACTGGATACATAAACAACATACCCATCTAATCACAATATTAAAAGTACACATAAATATATAAAGCGCATCCTCTGAGGGACATGTAGTGTCTAGCAAGTGACTCAAATATTAAATAACAATTCATGCGTTAATACTATATATATCTCGATACCAAAAGATTGCTATTAATAAAATACCCGAGATTCCAAGAGATGTAAACTACTTCGTCGACTGTAATCGACCCCCGTTGACCTTTCTAGGTACCCGACCTCGACGCAGTACTGATTCCGGTCGGAGGAGGAGGGCTTATTGCCGGTATCGCTGTGGCGATTAAACACTTGAAACCCGAAGTCAAGATTATCGTACGTATCTCCACTCTCTCGCCACTCCTACTTCATTCAGAACGCACTACCTTTAGTACTATACAAAATAAGTGTATAATCACCGTAACCATACCGTAGCCAACTATCCCTTTTCGCACGCACTGAATACAGACTTACTACTGAACACCGATATAACAGGTACGTCTTAATCTGCCAGCCTCCTTGGCGTTCGCTATCCGCAATTGTAACCGTCACACTAACCACGCCCACATTTCCAGGGTGTAGAAAGCGCGATGTGTTCGAGTTTCACAAGCAGCATGCAGGCTGGCAAACCCGTATTCGTCAATACACATTCCACAATCGCCGACGGTTCGTAGCTACTCAGTAGACGGTTTTATCGATACTAACTAAGAGCTATGTTTATATTGGTTATGTGTGTAATGAATCTAGCGGTATCTCGATATGATAATAATGGTTTTTACGAAGTTGTCACCTTTAACGCCGTAAATGTATATTTCAACACCGAGATTGCAAATAACCTGCATAATTTAGTCATTTTAACTACCTAATTATATAAACATATAACAAATATCTACAGTTGAATATGTTAGATGACATAACGTTATCCCAATTGCATTATTTACTTAACTTGTGTACTTTACTCATTTACTTTACTTGTATATTTTATTTTGGTACATTCTTGTTTTTGAATTATTTTATTAGTGAAATTTTTCTTACAGATTATATATAATATCTTATACAATTAAACTTCCAGATATATCCTCATTCTAAACTCAATCTAACAACATACAACTCGACTTTGCCCTAACATATTATATCCACAATATCACCATATTATATAATCTCACGACACAAACCAACTATTTTACCATACGATATCATCACACGATATCTTCACATGAATTCACTAAATGAATCATACCTCCATATCCCCACACGATATACTCACACAGCTAATCATACTTTGCAGGTCTCGCTGTACCTCTTCCAGGATATAATTCATTTGCTACTGCCGCTCCACTGATTGATAGAATGGTAGTTGTAAAGTTAGTTATTTACTTTATTTCTTTTCTGATAATTCTATCTTATTGGTTACTTGGCATATGAATATTCACTATTACTTTAAACTAATATTGAATTGTATACATTTATTTGATCTAATAAAGCTTATAACATTTATTTTGAATTTTAGAATTATAATAATACAATTGTTTGTATTATAACTTATCTAATTAATATGTAAATGGTAGGTATAATATTGAATTTGGATATTAAAACAAGAGTAATAATAATTATGATGGAAGAATCTAACTTATTCTCAATACATTATATATTTATTTATGATTATTTTATGTATGCAATTTCTATATATCTCTATTGACTCATTCATTTCTTCGTTATATTCGCGTACACTACTCCGCCTCATCATGTTATTACCTCCTCTAGATTTCAATAATTCTAGAACATACTTTCTATCTATGTTTCTATTTTCATTCACACATTCATATCGCAATACTTTTCTCTCCTCCCGCTATTCACTTATCTAACTATTTATGTATTACGTCACACTTCGCATTCCTTCTTTATATATCAATCTATCAACCTACCTTTCGTACCCCCCTTCCTCCGCTATCACGGTGTCTTCCTCGATACGCTTTCCACTAATCTCCGCCACGCCTACCGCGCACGCGTGTTTCCAGGGAGAAGCATATCGCTCTGTCCATCCTGCGGCTCATCGAACAAGAGAAAGCCGTCGTGGAGGGAGCTGGCGCCACTGGCTTAGCGGCAATAATAGCGGGCTGCGTACCCGAGCTCAAAGGCAAGAAGTATGTACTCTCTTGAACTGCGTAGCTATATCTCAAGCGCGCTCGGACACTCCGTGCCCGGCTATTCAATACCCGCTAGCGCATTCAAAACCACGGTAGATGCGTGGTCTACATACCCTGTAAGTGGTACAGGGAATTGAGAATGTCAAACCCGATATATTTACTGCTGTCCGATCTGGCCGATATTAAGTGGTATTAATACTATTATTGGGAATTAGAGCCTTCTATAGCAATATGTTTTCTACCCTTAGTAAACCCACCAGGCATATCGCGCTTATATGCGATAATATTTAACTTACGTAGTTTTAGCTGCGCCCCCATTAAATGAATGTTCCCCCGTCATCAACAGAGTCGTGATACCATTGTGCGGGGGCAATATCGATACTACCATATTAGGGAGGTGCCTGGAACGTGGTATGGCGGCCGACGGCAGACTGTGTAGGTTAGCAGACCTTTGAGATCATGAATTCGGGGTGTTAGTTAATAGACGATTTATTTTATAAACTCTAAGGGAAAGATAAACTGGTAGGTTAGTTGATATCCCATCTTAAAATTACAATCTATCAAAATAAAATATAAATTGCGATATTCACACTCCGACAATGAAACACTGGTTTCAGATTCATGGTAACAGTGACGGACAGACCGAAAGGAATCGCCGAACTCACCAAACACATAGCGTCCATCGGTGTCAGGTTTGTTGCGTACTACCTCGCAAACATACGTACGTTGGTAAACGTAAGTCAGTAAAGCTGCGACGCATTGAGAACATGGCATACAGTAATCAAGCGTATCGCGAACTGACATCGTTACTTAGTAGTGATGTACGCGTGTGTTCATTGTTGTGACTTCATACATTTCCGTACAATATTGTAGTTTATTTTACAAAAATGCATTCTTACTCTTTACATTTTTGATTAAATGATAAATATAAAAATCCACTAAATTTGTTTATTCATATTCAGTATTAAAGATATTTTTCACGAGAGGGCCTGGCTTCAAGCAGATATATTCTCCGTTATCGTTAGTAGATCTACTAAATAATCCTTAATATAAACGCCACTACAACTACCACTAACACTACATCTACAACTACAATTAGCAATATCACTACCACTGACAGTATACTTACCATTATAAATATCTCTTCCACTTCCACTGCCAGTACTACTAGACAATGCTACTATGGCTACTACCATCGTTACATTTCCATTACTACTAGTAACCTATTATGTTAGTATATTATATATCATAATTATTCCGCATCAGATCCGCTGCGTAGTCGAGACAAGAGATAGAGCTCACGCATCCGAATTAGAATCACTGCTGCACGATCACTATGAAGATGTTAGATTTGGACGAGATGATTTGCATATCTATTCCTAACGCAATCAATCCAAATGACGATTCGCATTATTTGTGTACCATTATAATTAAAGTCTGACAATACTTTTGTATTATTATCTAAAATATATATATATGTGTGCAGGTGTGTGCTTAAAGAGTGCAAAGTTTAAATGATTAGTAAAATGATAAGAATATGCTGTACGAAAATATTTTCATCATATATTTTTTACCATTAATTATGTGCCATTTCATTATACACACCATAATGTGTATTGTGTATATTATAAACTATATAAATGATATTTAAATTTGCTGATATATATTTGATATGGTTATTTAACTATGCTTTCAGATTAAACAGTCAAATAAATATTTACAAATTTGCTTTCAAATGATTGATATTTAGACATGAAGATTACCAAATAAATATATAGAAATTGAGATATTTCACTAATTGGTATATGTATCCACAAATTTATATTTAGCCTTTTATATTTTATAATCATAGACAAACTATATTTTATAAGAAATGTTTTCATTTATATCAGAAAATATAAAACAGATTAAGGGCAAGTTAATGGGTAAGTTTAGAATTGGAAATTATTAAATAATAATTGTAAAAATAGGTAATTACCTATTTAGTAATTATTAGCATATGCTAACACTTACTGAGTCCTAAACCCAATAATTAGTTCTCTTAACATTAACAGTTTAACAATCGGCAAATCTTAATTTAGTTCACTTATAAGAATATTATTTTTCACAAATATAATGTGATAATTTCTAAAGAATGTTTCCCATATTAAAATAATTATATATTTAATAATCTTTATTACTATGATAATATTTCTCTTAGGAATAGTATTCACAGTAAATATATTTACGGTATCCATAAGATATATCGATTTAATCTTACTCCTAAAAAGCTAAACATCTCAGCAATCAATCAAGGTTATTTCATTGTGTGCATTACATTATTGTAACATATGAAATGACTTTATAAAACTATTACACTTTTTAACGAAATATTTAACAACCGCAATAGTCCTCAGTACTAGTGAAGGTGCCATAACTATGTATATATATATATATATATATATATATATATTACTTTTGAACTACCTTATCTTATTTGTATTCTCTGATTTTAATGATACGTAATTAAACAATTTATGAAAATATGCTTGTTATTATATTTAATAAAAGTAATCATATATATTAAAAAATAACTATTAATGCATTTACAATTGTTTGAAAATGTAGATTTTATTTATACGTATTGTGATGAATATATTGATAAGTCTAGATTGATTATATAGAATTACGACTTAAATACAATATGTGTTATTCGTTGAAATATGCATATTTTATTAAAATGATCATTATTTAAATAAAATGACATACTAGTTAATATAAATGTGCTAACAAATTATGAATTGATAATTTATTTTACAATTTTACACTTAAATATATATATTTATTATATGAAATAACCACGAGGAAAAATATTATGAATGCGGTTACGAGCTTTAATTACAGTAAATTATGGATTAGTTTATTATAAATCATGAAGCGAATAGTCCATTATACTATAGTACTATAGTAATACTATAGTTATATAACTAGTATATACTATAGTAATAACTATATTATTTAGAATTATTAGTATCGCATGGGATATCATAAATGGCATAACAATATCCATACAATATGTACCACATTTCAAATGTAATTACGTACTAATATATATATAATATATATATTTATTTTATAATGTATATTATATACGAGACTTCTACGATATATTGAATAAACCAACCACTATAATTATAAATCTACTATAGTTATTACAATTAAGATAATTGTTGTGATAAAATTGAGCTTTTAAATAAATTTTAATTATCATCTGTTTAATTATTTCAAAAGCTGAATACTTTAAATATTACAAATTTATTTATCATAATAATCTATATTTGTATTATATAATTTATATAGAAGTGGTAAGTAATTGTGTAGGTTAATTATAATAGATTACATAATAAATAACCATCTCCAGAATGTGTGATTTAATATATATTTATTTAATTCATATATATTAAATAGTTTAATTTATACAATAATTGTAGTTTATTTAATTTCTATTTTATACTTTTAAATGTATTTATAATAAATAATCATACATGTTATTTGTGTACATTGTATTTATAAATAATCATTATCATCTATACATGTATACATATATAATGAATACATGTATATACATTTACGGAGTGTACCGATTAAAACCGTATTGCATGAGAGAAATATGTATCAGTATTTTTGACAAAAAGTATACAAAATATATATTAAATATATATTAAATCAACTATAGATATACTCTATGAACAATATTATAGTATACTATATGTGATATTTTTATTTATATAATGTGTTCATGTATCAAATGTTTAATACATATTGAGCATATTTATACATATTGTATATAATAAATATTTTGGATAATATTTTTTGCTTGCTTTTAAATTGTATATTTGATCGAGTAGTAGATTTATAATATTTTGAACTATTTAGATTCACTATTTTTCTGATAAACTAAATATTATATATTTTAATAATTCCTATCATGAATAAAATATATATACATTATTCATCATCAGTGAATCAATATACATACTTATATTATTGTGTGTTGATGTATTTAATATTGCTAATTGGTCTACTATATTTGTCTACTTATTTTATTATAATGAATTCTAATTTTTACAAATATATATTTTAAATTGTATAAAGTTATATACTTTTACTTATTCATATATTTATATACTATTACTAGTATTATAATAAGTATTTTATGTTATAACTATATTATAATTATATACTGCAGAAGTTTAATAATGAAATGAAATGATTATAATAATTGTATTTATAAGTATTGCTGAACATTACGATTATAGTAGTTTTGTAAATATTAAAGTTTAAAAAAAAAATATTAGTTTAATTTTATGCAATCAATTAAATTTAAATAGTTAATAATTCTTATAAGTTACCTATAAAATAAGATTCAATAAATGGATTATAAAAGATAAGGTGCTTTTAGAATTATATAAATCTACATTATTATGATAAATAAATCTGGAAATCAAGTTTCGTTAGAATTAAATGCCAATCAGAAATTGTTTTAACCAAAAGTATGTGGATATAAGAGAAATCAATGATTTTATCTATTTTTCAAATAAATAATAAATAATAATGAATGATAATAATCATTCAATTATGATAAGTTATTATAAAGATTATTGAATGTATTGAATTTCATGTAATGTAACTTTCAATATATGAATGATTTTAGTAATTCTAAATGAAATAAGTAAAATATTTATTATATTTATTTATACTAATTATATTTGTAAAATCGATAAAGATTGTGATTCAGAATCACTTATAAATTGAATCATAACTATAGGTATATTTAGTATCACAATTTAATTGTTCTCATCATAGATACATCATAGATTCATCATAGATTAGAGGTTGTATAATAAAAATTAGATTATATTGCTCCATATAGATCTAGATCTAGATTATTAGATCATATGGTTCTTAAAAGTTTAAATCTAAAATATTTATTAATGAATAAATATATACATTATATCTATATTTTCATATATACCACATTGTAAATTGGATTTTATTTGTATGCAGATACATTACATATTTATATAAAATTTACATAATCTACAAATTACATTGCTCAAAAGTTTATTTGATATAAACTCACTCTTCATTTAGATTACTAAATCCTTATAGATTTATTCATGTAATCTTTTTTGGAATTCTTCGAAATAACCGCATATATTTTAGAGCATATGCTTATGTAATGCTTATTAATGTACATTACTATAAAGTAAGTAAATTTAAAGTTAAATTATATAGAAACATATATGTGATTACATCATAATTTACACATGCATACCTAATCTCTCCAATTATCTGGATTAGAATCTTTTTATTCATTTATCATTAAATTATAATTAAAGCATATCAAATTATATTTATGAATGAAAATAAATTAGATTTTGCTGTTACAACTCCCATGATTTATATCAAATGAATTACTTCATTACCAATTATAATAAATTACAATTTTCAATTAGACATTCACTCTGTGCATATATTTATCAATTGGTATATGATGATTTATAATCATGAATACCACCATATTATAATTGCTATATTACATTATATTTATCATAATTGTATAAAATCTATCTAAATAAAAGATAATATAGTTTTAATTTGACATTCAAATATAATCACAGTAAATTGATTATTTTTATTTAAAATAAATTCAATCATTCCAAAATATTCTTATACTTTTAAATAATTTTTTTTCCAAATTATCAAATATATGGAGGATAATTAAAATTTATTTTGACTTTGTACAAATATATTTTGAGTTTTAATATTCTAAATTTAATAAGTGTAAAAAACGTAATGTTTAATGTTTAATATTTTAAAATATTTAGTATAAATATTATTTTTTAGAGAATGAAGATTGAAATACTTTTTATTTTCATTTAAAAACATGTATTTGAACACTATTTTAATTTTTTTACATAATAAGTATTTTTTAAATGAAAAGAAAAAGTATTTCAATCTTTATTCTCTAAAGTATAACATTAATTATTAAATACATTAAAAACATTAAATATTTACAAAATTAATAAATTTTAATTGTTCAACATTATTAAAAACAAATGTAACCAAATAACTATATCTGTTATAAACGAATATTAATATTAACCTGCGTAGCACCTTCACCATTATCCAGGTGAATTCCTAATTTTTGATATGTGTACATATTATTATAATTAATACACAAATTATAATTAATGTTAATATCATGTATTTTTTATATTAAAAATATATATATTATATTTATATTTTTACATTTATATAATAATACATCAGTGTTTTTAGGTTGTAATATTATTAACATATTTGGAATATTATAGTTTATTATTCATACTTGTATTAAAATAAAATGATTATATATTGATAAATATTGATTATATATATTTAATTATATGGGATAATACTTTAATATAGATATATAGTTAAATTAATAAATATATTGGATACATCATTCTAAAAAAATTCTTTATTTAAAAATTACTTTTTTTCCCAATTAAACAATCAGAATCTTTAAATAGTTAATTAGTTACATATTTAATATATATAATATTTTAATATTAAGAAGTGATGGAAATCTTTTTTCAATCGAATGTAATATGCTCAATTTTACATGTATGTAAAATGATATTTTTGAAATTATATTATATATATATTATATATATTATATATATATATATAAATATTATATTATATATATATATTCTATATATAAATACATATAATATTAATTATGTATATTTATTATTATTTACAGGATTATGGATAATGAAATTTTAAGACTATTCAAATATATTTGTTCTAATTCTAATTCTATTGATGATAGATTTGAGGTTTATATTAGAAAATGTTGTATTATATTTATAACCGTAAGTTATGGTAGTTTAAATGAATTTCAGAAACAATTTACCAATTGAACCAGCAATACATTACTAGAGCTATTATATATATCATTTCTTACATTAAATTTAAAATGACCATAACATTTTGTAAATAAATGAAATAATTATTTTATATTTTATAAGATATATTTTCACAAGTAACTAATAATTATATCTTATTTTAATGGATATTCTCAATTGATTTATACTTATAATAAAAATTGCAAGATTACATTTGTAAGTTAATTTTAATTAGCCCTGTTTAAATTTGTGCTACTACTTTTCTTCTTATCATTTTATCTTATAACATATTAAATTAGATTATTTTAATAAATATATATTTTTATTTTAGGTATTAATTCAATTAAATCTAGAATTGAATGGAATTACTAAATATAAGAGACATTTAATTAGAAAGGATATCAATTTTGATACAATGACGTATGCATTCAATTTTGAATATATTATTTTATAATCTAAATAAATAGTTATGTAAATATTTAACTCTAGCATTTAATTAATTAATAATATAATTTTTATCTTTTATTTATTTTTAAAAATATAATATTCATAATGAAATAAATTAGAATAATGTATAATGTATATATGTATTTAATAAAATTATTTTTAATATTAACAGCACTGATTTTGCAAAGCTATTATTTACTATTGGTGGTTAGTTATTATTTATATGTATAGCATTAAGTCTACAATCTATTTTTGTACAACTAAAATATATTTTTATTTTGATTGAAAATATATAATGATATTTATTTATTAAATAATTACATAAGAATATATATAGTTAGTATATATTAGTTATATCATCTGATTGCATACATCATACACAAAAATAAAGTATTTAAGTTATTATTAAATATGTTTCAAATATAAATATATTTATTATAATATAGAATGTATAGATTCTATATCTTTTAAATATACATAGGAGTACATTAAAAAATATTTTTTTTATAAATGGTAATACCATCTAGTATAATGTAACTAAAAGGAAAATGTATAACAGATATTATATTATATTTGTATATACCTAGGAAGTATGTCAAAATGCTGATGCTGGTTATTTGTAGTGAGTAATAAATTAAAATAAATTAAAGAGTGTCGAAGAATAGTTGGGTTCAATGAAGACTAATTGAGTTGATTTGTTACATGTTGAATTTTTTTAAAATAAGGAATAGTTATTTTAAGTAGTTGTACTGCGTTTTCAAGATAAAAATAATGCAGAGGAAGATAAGAATATATATATCATGTAGTATGTAAATATGAGATAACAATTAAATAATGGAATAAAAAAGAAAAAAAAGGAATTTATGAATAATCACTTGATAATCTTGATAATCTTTCTTGAAAATTTTGAGAGAATCTAACTAAACAATATTTTCTTAAATAAGTTCTATATGATAACAATATGGTTCTAAAGAAATTTATATGGAGATAGATTGAAATTGAGCAGTATAAAATGTCTTCTTATGTACACGGGTACAGCTTTGTGTGTATTATATAGATTATTAATTGTGTGTATTATATAGATTATTAAAGTCAAAAATTAGTTCTAAACATAGTCTCTGAAGTAGAAGTGGATGTAGTTTAAAAAATTAAGGCTTGTTATGATAAGGTTTCATACAGATTTCGGCATCTTAATGAAAAATCTTTAAGTGAAATTTCAATGAAATTTTTCAATTCTTCAATGTTGGCCATTGAAAATATAAGCTTTAGTTCTGCAATATAAGTCTGAGCATAGGCTACATAAGTTATGATAAGTGTTGATATATCTATGACATAAAATCACCTAAATATATATTGTTAACAGTCATATGCTTATAAATACAGAGTTTTACCAATAGCTATTGCAACAATTATATAATAATGGCTGATTCAATTTTAATAATATTACTGTAGATTCTATGGTGCTATATGAATTTAACACATTAATACTTTATGAGTAAAAATTCATTTGATGCTGATTTAAAAAAAAATAATTCAGAGGAGCAGTTTGATGCAAAGTGTAATTTATAATTAACAAAGACATTACAAAAAATAGAAATTGGAACATATATACATTGATAGTAAAACTAAACAACTGGTTAATAGTTTTAATAACTGAATTAATGAAGTTGTTGATAATATTAATAATTTAGTATAGTTTTATAGTAAATATACAAACTAATCTCTAGATTATGAATGTTAATGTTGGGTTTTTTGTGGCTATCATGTCAAGTAATATAATGAAAAGTAGATCAATATCTTAATTTGAATAATTTTTTGCATTTACAATGTACATGTATTTGGATATCTATGTTTCCTCTTATATATTTTAGTTATGAGAACTTTTTTTCTAAAATAGTAAATAATATGGCGCTGTATATAATATTTTAATACTTTCATTAATATCATTAGAAAGAGAGCATCAACAGAATCTCAATTAATTTTAGATACGAAATTGTGAACATCAGGAATAATATTAAAATTTGGTAGAGAAACATGATTATTCGATAATAATCCAGCTAGTATATTTAATGTAAATGACTTGTAATCACTGATACTGAGGAAAATGTCAAACTTTGTTTCTTTAGAAATATATTAAGAATAATCTTATAAGTCATTCGGTTATAGAATATATAAAAAGGTTCTTTTTTCTAGTATTAAAAGTAATTAGTTGAGTTAAGGAGTTAGATATAACCAATAGATTATGTATAATGAATAGAGGAAATAGAACACCAGTGTATTAATTATAACATAAAATCACCTCAGACTCATGATGAGAATTTACAATCACACAATAAAAAAGTATGTAAATAAAAATCTAAAAAAGTTTGTATATGCATTTATATTATAATATATATACAGAAGTGTAAAAGTAGGCTTAGTGTGAATATCTAAACATATATATTAAATATATCTATATTTCCTATATAATATTGTATGGATTATCATTAGATTTACACATAATTAATAGACCAACAGCATGGATAACCCTATAAATTTAAAATGGAATAAACAGTAGTTTACAATAATAATGCATTTATATCAGTAAAGTTTAGATAGGATTCTATAATTAATTATTGCTTAAATGGGGCTTGTAAAAAGTAATTTGAAATAGTTGAGCATACAAACAGTGTTACAATTGGTAAACAATATATTGTTGATAATAAAATGTTTATTAGATTTGTGTAGTCATAAGATTTATTAAAATTTGTTAATTATCATGAAATTTGGGAAGCTAAACAATACTGCTTTTTCTGGAAGTTTAGTATTCTTTTTGTCTAGATATTTATTATTTTTTAGAATGGCATTCATTTTACTACTCTTACATGATAGTATATTATCATTATTATCTTAGCAAGACATATACAATTAATGAGATGGAATAATTGATAATGGGATTTTTATCAAATTTAGAGTAATTATTTAGATTTGATTTAAGATATTATTTAGTTATTTAAGGTATTATACTTTATTATTATTCAGTGAAAATGAGTATACAATTTAACACTTATTACATGATACAATTATACTAAATTGTAAATAAATAAAAGTGAGTGTTGTATATATGTATTTTATAGTCATATATGGCTATAACAAGATAGATGAAGAATATGATATACTCGAAAACTAATATATATTATAGTATGAAGATACATATGTAGAATCTAATTGCTATCTAGAATATATCTGCTCTATACCCATCTATACTTGGAAGAGCTTTAATATTTTACTTATTGTGTGTATACATTTTATAAATTATATATTATTAATGTGTTACATATACTATATATTATATGATGCAAGGTTTCTGACTGGGCATGGTTCCGAGTGGTTTTTTAAAAAATAAATTAATTAAATTTGTTGCTAGGGTATGTTCATAATGAGCACATCATATAATACATTTTATTTATGTCATACATATGTTATATTATATCGGTTTCCGATTTGGTTCGCGTAAATGTTATTAAATACATTATATACATCCTCAGATTTGTAATATATATAAATTTATATACAGAAATCAATAGTTGAATTATTGATTGCATTTGCAATGTCTTGCACTTGTAAGATATATAATATTTTTAATATACATGTTTATATGCATGTTAATATACATTTTTAAATATAATTCATTTCAAAATTCAATATTTTATACCAACTAGCATTATTTATATACTATATATGTTATTTTTTATATTTTTATTATTATTTGTATATAACATACTTTATAGATTATGAATTTCAAGCAAGTATAGTTGAGTTATTATCTAGGTTAATATCCCGAAAATACAGTAATAATTTTGCCTCATCTAACTTTGGTACACTCGTAGCACCTAATTTCATCAACATTAAGAATACACAATTTGAAGTTGTTAGTGTATTTTATAATTGTATTGTTAT
Organism: Osedax frankpressi; assembly: GCA_964035775.1. Lineage (NCBI taxonomy): Eukaryota > Metazoa > Annelida > Polychaeta > Sabellida > Siboglinidae > Osedax > Osedax frankpressi. The sequence goes on along the minus strand of OZ038312.1, from coordinate 34,605,176 downwards.
ATTTTTAAAAAAATACATATTTTAGAATTAATTAAAAGTAAGTATAAATAAAAAATTATAATTGCTGAATTCTCAATAATTTACCCTCCCTCAATATATATAATTCCATATTATTCATTAAAATAATGATTATATTATAAAATATTACAGGATTGCCGTTTATTCTTAAATAAACTTAATACATCTTCAGTAAATAATAGGTTATCAATTTATTTAAACTATATTAGTAATTCTATTCTCAAAAGATATGTATATATAATATCAGATATTTAATTTATTACATATACCATATTATTGTAATATTATTCAATAGACAAATAATATATATACATATATATATATATATATATATATACATATATATATATATATATATATATATATATATAAGTATGGATAAGGAATTAGATGACAGTAATTTTATAATTTTAAAATTTATATTTTATGATATATTATATTCATTTTTGAATCTTAACAATATATATTTCATATAAGATCAATTTATATGGACATTTACAAATATATTTATCTGTTGTAATAAAATATATTTCTTTCTTATACATTTAATAATTTTGAGGTAACCGTTGTTTTATTTTATCGATCTATTTAAATATATTTATTTGAGTACATGACCTATAGGTAATGAACAAAAGGTTTACACATCATATAACATATTAATTATACCTTTATGTCAATATTATGTATACTTATATGTAGCTTTTCTAAATCATATGATCATTTATTAATATCCTTAAATACAACATGTTCTAGGATTTTAGAAAATAAATTATTTTTATACAATAAAAAAATAAAAAATATTAATTTATTTTCATAAGCCGTAAATAATATTATTAGATTTAATGATTGCATTGCTGGTAATATCTTATCTCCTTATTAATTTCTATAGACTAAATATGTATATCAAAAGCTAAATATAAATTCTTATGTATTCAATTTATGATATTTATAATTTGTAGAGTTATTTCCATTCCTTGTTTGTACTTATACATTGGAGATTACCAGGTAACTTATTATAATATTATATATTTCATATTTTATGTATGATAACTATTTGGTGTACATTTAGAACCTAATACATTTAATAAAAATAATTGTTATAGTGAGTTAGTTTTTATTAAATTTTAAATATATTAAAATTAAATTTATAATATTTTTATAATTTTATAATATTTTAATTATTTATTATACAGATAAAAAAGCCAAATGATGTTCTCTATAAATATTTCTGGGTTGATTTTAATCAATGCTCAAATCGAATTACAGTGTTTTGCAATAATGACTATTTGGTTAACATTATTTAATCATAAAATGTATTTTATATCATATTAAAATATTTACTCTATATTATTTTTTCTGTTTTAAGATAATATAAATCTTATTTTAATATAATAACTAAATTTTAAATTTGTTTCATATACTTTTTTTTAAATATATGAATTATTTAAAAATAACTTCTATTACTAATTTTCAAATAATCGAATATGAAAAATAAAATTAGTTTGTAACAAATAACTCATCAGATATTGTAAATTTACTATTAAACCTGCATAGGTAGATAATAGTATAGGTAGTTAGTTTTATCCAAAACTGGTAAATTAATACACCAATTAAATATATTATTATAGGCTTATTTTTATTTATAATTATACAGTGTTTTATATGATCTAGTCATATTCAGTCAATATCGAATACAAATTATTATATATCAATGATTCAATCTGAAGTAATAATGTAATCAGTTTGGATCATAATCAGTCATACCTATTCATATGAAATATTTTTAATAACCTAAACATGCTGAATATTAATTATTTAATTGTTAAGGATGAACATGACCAATGGGAGACTATATCAATAACAGAAAATATTGTTACCAAATTAGATTATATAGGTTATATTATATATTTAGTAATTACCGACAGTAATAATTAATTTTAAAAATTTATAATACAAGTTAATTAATTAAATCATTGATATATAGTTTCCAATTATATGATTTTCAATTTAACTAATTTTTAATCTTAATTATTTTAAAATGGTATATTCCCTATTCGATATATATAACTATATCCAATATTTATATTAATTTCATTTGTATATTAGTGTAAATTCATAATTATTAGAAATATATTTATAATAATTCATTTATTTAGTTGAAAAAAATTCATTAATTTATCGAATCAATTTGAATGTTAATGCTCGTTCTCTAATTACATTTGGACCACGAATTGATGATCAATTTATTACTATTATATTTAATAGTAGTTATATTGATGATGTTAATAAAGCATTCTCATTTATTTTCAAAAAAGACGAACCAAATTATTTTTCTCAAAAGATAAAGGTAAATATATAGTATATTATAATATATGTTTAATCAATATATATATATATATATATATATATATATATATATATATTCTATTATTTAGAATCAGCAAACATAGTTATGTCAGAGTAATTATTATATAAAATGTTTAAGTGAATAACTACAATTTTATAAATATATTTATAAATTTAAGATAATATAATATTTATAAAATATATTTTTAGAATTATTATATAATATACAAAATAACATACTAGGATTGTTTTATTAAATATATATATATATATATATATATAGATAAATCACATGAAAGAAATAAAAATACAATCATATATAATTGTTTTAAATAAAAAATTTACAATGCAAATAAATTATATTTTCATTTTATGATTAAAAAAAACACATAAAATTACATGGATGATTTCTTGGTGAGTTATGTGAAATTATTAAAATATTCTTTAACCCTTTACAACCTGAAGTAAGTTAACAATATGCTATATAATTTGTGCATAATTGCATATCAATTATTCAATTCATCATCTGTTTATTGTAAAATATTCTAAGAATAATTTATATTATACCAAGTTTACTCATTTTTATGTAAAATATATTAAATGTAAAATAATTAATATTTAAAAAATTATGATAATATATATAGTTACAAATTTTGTTAAATATGAGAATAAATTACATTTTAATACGCTATTATATTAATTATTTCTAAACAAATTCTAAAAGCATAAATTAAAAATAATAATAATTAAAAAATTACTAAAAAAAACTAAAATGACTTATATTTGATGGGTTTATATTATTACACAAGTGTGATCATTGGGAACTATTTCTCTAAGTAAACACACTTATGTAAATATTATATAAAATAAAATAAATTCTACTATCAATATAAAAATATATATATAACATATATATTTGAAATATTATTGTATTTATATATACAAAATAAATGGCATGGCTTGTTTTCTTGGTTAACTTTAATTTGTTATTTATTTTAAGTTATATATATTTATTTCAAGGAGGAATTCAATTATAAAGTCGAAAATAAAAATTTCAATTCTCAGGTTATAGAGTATATTTTTATTTAATCAAATCAATTTTATTTTAATTATTTAAAAAAACAATTAAATGTATGTCATATTAAAAACCATAATTTTTTAAATTAAAAATAAACAATATATGCAAATAAAAAAATTTCAATTTTATTATATTCATCATAATATATATATTATTTTGTATAAAAATAAAATGAATTTTGTATTATATATTATAATTATAATCGCCTAATGGTTACTTGTTTAATAAACAGGTGTAATTATTACATCAAATATTACATTAATATTACATTAATAAATTCTACATATTTTCAATAGTATATCAATATAATTATTACACCATTTAAAAAATTAAATAACCTGGTTTGTATAGTAGGGTTAATAAAAAAGCACGTGTGTAATTAATTATATAAATATTATTTAATTAATAAATTATATTTTTAAAAAATACTGTTTTTTTATTACAATACTATAATATTTACCCAGCTAATAGCTGTTAATCAGGTAAATATCATAAATATACACTACAGTGATGCAAAGTTTTTGATACAAAGATTGTTGATAAATTTAATAATTAATACTTCAGAAATTATGCAATACAAATAGGATGCTAACGCCAATACCACCTGCATCTCACTCCGCTAATCAAAGATTAGATTATAGTTTGAAACTAATATTGACCTTATGATGAAATTGGTTTTCGCATCATGAGGTCATATTTGTTTCAAACTATCATCTACTCTTTAATTAGTATGGTGAGGGGTAGATGGTATTTTCGATAGTGCATTAGGTGTTGACGCCATCAAAAGTGTTGTTATATCAGCAGGGTTGTATATATCATAATTATTTGATTAATTTGCATACTTTAAGGCATATAAAATTGACATATAATTATATACCAATTATACTTTTGAATTATTTTATTAAAATTTCATTACAATTTAAAAAAAATTATATATTTCTAAAAAGAATATTTTAGTATATCCGTTTGTAGATGTCGATCTTACTTCATTTAATCAATATTTGTTGTTACTTATATATAAATTATCTCGGGTGTCTTCAAGTAACCTGTTCGTACAACTCATTCCTCCTACAAATATGCATTAATATATATTTGTAATTGTTTAAATTTTAGTTGAAAATAAAATTTATTTTTATTTATTTTATCTATTTAAATAATAATAATACTATTCTATTTTAATACATCAAATCAATGTTGGAAAATGATGTTATCTAATAATAAATAGCTATATTTTGATTTGCTAGGATGTTGCGACTAATAACGTTAATAAAATCATCACTGATACTACCTAGATAGATATTTATCTATAAACTGAGTATACTCATTCATATAGTGTATGCATGAAGAATAGTCACTACATCCTTTTAATCATTTTAAAATAATATTATTTTAGTTAATTCAAACTAATTAGGCATATACCTTATTTTATAGTGTATCATGGTTATAGCATAATAAATAAAATAAAAGAATAATATGTATGTGCCCAATATCTTAACTATAACATGATAATCAATTTTATAAAATATGTAAAGCATAGAAATAATGATAATCAGATATGTATACACTATTAATAAGTATTTGTATCATTCGCAAAACATATTTATGTTTTCCAGAGTAGTCTGGATAGTCCCAGCAAACAATCTAGATAATTTAATTTTATATATTTTTACATATATGTAACCATCTTATGTATTGTCTTATCTATTGTACTATCTTAAGTAATTATTTTAAAATAAACAATATACTTTTAAGGAAAATAAAATATATTTAAAAATAAAATAAAATATTATCTATGACATCACATTGTTTGATAAATATAATTTATTATATATTTTTGAAAATATATTATACATTTTACTCATAAAAAAGTGCCTATATAGTAATTGTTAACTAGCCATACTGTGTGATGTAGTAGTTTTATAAAATAATGTCAAGTGTTATCAAGTTGTTTTATAAAATAGTGTCACAATATTATTAAACAATATAAAATAAATTACCGATGCATAAGATGAAATATTCTAGATTATTTGCTGAAAATACTATAATAAGAATTCTTATATGTATATATTGCATAATACTTAATTGCATATTAATATATTATAATAGTATTATAAATTAGGGATTTTAAATATACTTGAATACAAATTTAAATTATATTTAGTAATTCTACTAAATTAAATTTTTTATGTATATACATTATATTAGCTTTTTATTAATGATACATAATCGATGTCTAAAAAAGATTTTTTTTGTTAACATTCAGAATAAAAATTAATTGCATTGTCTATAAATAACATTGTTTTATTAAATATAATTAACATTAAAATTTATAAATAATTCAAATATTATTGCATATTAAACTAATGCAAGTTGTTGTTTTGGATTTTTTTATAAATAAAATTAATAACTATTAAATAATATTAAATTAAGTATGTATTTTAATTATAGTAAATTCCCTATAATCATTACAAATAAAAATGTGAAAATCCCATTATAAATATTGAGATAATTGTATTATTTCAATTTGCAGCCTTTATTTAGCAGTAATGCAACTCAAGGTTTGTTAATATATATTATATATATATAGTAATAACATATTACAAACTAATCATTGAAATATACTTAACATATATAAATATATACTTTTATCATATATGTTACTTTTATGAATATTTATACTTATTATTATATAATAATAATTAATATTAAGATTGAATGGTACAAACAATATAATGTTATAATATTATAGATTAACATTATTTTATAACATTATAATTGGTAAATATTTTTGTTTAATTAATTAATATATCCTTCTATTGAAAATAAGTTATATTATAAAATTTATTTTCGGATATATTAAAGAAAAGTATTAACTATACTTATTAATTATGTTATGTAATTTTTAAACAAAACTTATACTAGATAGTAATAACGTACAATTGTAGTTTATAACCTAAAGTTCTATAGAACTTATTCATAAATATATATATATGTACATGTATAAGTTTATAAATTGATGAGTTGATATACATTGATATTAATAGATATTATTGAAGTTAATACATTATGCTTATTAGATACATTTTAATACATTTTAAAATTATAACAACCCAGGAAATATACCTACATATATGATATTGTTATCGTTAAAAATGTATATAATATACTATTTATTTTAAATATATTTAAAATAAATGTTTTTTCCTCAAAAATAGTTTCCTTCATTAAATTTGATTATCTATTCTTTAAACCAACGTCTTTATTGCGGAACTATATATTAGGTTTAACTGTTAGTTGTAGAATAAAATGGATGCCCAATACAAAAGTGATTTGAAAAACTGGAAATTACTTAAATAATAAATATTTATAAAACATATTTAAAAAATATTAATTAAAATGGTAACTTATTTAATTTATATAATAATATAAAAGTGTATACTAATGTGGAGGTATGACCAACATTATGAGGACATAACCATATGGGGAATTTACATTTAGAAAAATTACATTTATATAAAGTTTAAATTGTACATTTATGTATACATTTTGATTTTTATATTTCAAATATTATATATACAATAACATTATTTTTCTATTTTTTAATTGAATTGATATAAAATGGAAACTATAATATAAAATAATTCAGGTGTGTTAAGGGTAATTATTAACCAATAAAAATGTTAATTTACTTATATATTTTTACCGCTGAATTTATCGGATAATTTATTTTTTAATGGTTCACGCCAAATCAATACTACTACACTTTTATTACTACTACCCCATTATCATGGGGATAGTACACACTTATTGTTTACGTAAGTTTACGTAATTATGAAGCTCATATTTAGATATAAACGATAGCCGCAATATGAAGTAAATATCTAAAGGGAGCATGTTATATCTTTTCCACGAACATACAGAAGAGAAGGGATATTCTAAGCAAAATCAGGATTTTCAATAATCTTAAGAAAAATAAAATTATTTTTCAAAAAAAATAATACTGAATGATTATAATATTTCGATTATGAAACTATGGAGTAGAAACTATAAGGCAATATTACTATAATATATATATATATATATAAATACATGAAATCGTTAATTTAAAATGTTTATAACTTTCGATATTTTTATATTTTAGTAATTCTAGATCCTCTGTAATTACACTGAAATTGTAATTTGGAGATAAATGTTATTCTCATATATTAGTAGTAAATTATGTAAACTAATTTGTGTTACTATTTCTAATAAAGAATGTATATTCAAAAAAGGTCTTCAAAAAAAGGATTTCCTAAGTTAATTCAACTTACATTTAATAGAATATGAAGATTTTGATTTAAAAAATGAACATATCAGAAAAATGTCCATTTGTATATCCGATGTTGATTTGAATACATTTAAATCGAATACTGACATTGAGAATATAAATAATAGTTAGTATACCCTATATTACAATAAGTAATTGCTATAATTATAATAAATTATTATATTTGTATTCATTATATTAATATTTGCATTATTTATTTTTAAATCTTTTATTGAGTATGACTCTTTTATTTTATTGATATTTTATAAATTATTTAAATTATAGATGATTTATATGAAAATAAATATTCTTAAATAGATAAAAGAACATATGGTATGGATATTGATTGCAATATAAATACGGATAAACACAATTCGTCTAGAAATAATGTTTCTATAAATGAAAGTGTAACCAATAAGTCAACCCATCAATCAATATCAATTGATTTCCCAATATACAATAATCAAATTAATAAATCATGTAAGATATTGGGTGGAAATAATATAGAACACAATATAACTGACAAGGACTGTTTTAATAATTCAGTATCTATATGTCAGCATAACAAAAATTCAAATAGTGATAAGGAAGAAATGATCGTAACTAATATACCTATTCTTACACCTACTAATATTGATACATTATCAAATATTCAACATGAGAAAAGAAAATATAAGGTTTCGACTGGTATTAGAGAAATGAATATATCTACTAATTTAGATAATTCAATATCAAATAGTCAAAATAATAAATTGAGATACAAAGTTTCGGTTGGTTATATTGAAGAAACAAATGTATCCGATAAGACATCAGATTTAACTAATTCTATATCGATTAATAAAAATGAGAAAATCAGTTGTAAAGTCTCGATTGGTGATATTAAAGAAAACAACATAACATATGATATAGATAATTCAGATAAATCAATATCGAATAGTGAACATATTAAACATATATGCAAGGGATCAATTGGTGAAATATTGAACAATAAAGCAATAGATGTAACTGACAAATACATACATACGGATAGTTCAATACCAATAAAACAAAATAAAAATTGCAATGCGGTTTTAATTAATCATATTGAAGAAATACATATTTATGATAAAACCAACCAATTAGATAGTTATATACCAAATGATAAACATGATGATAAAATTAAATGTATAGAAAAAAGTATCATAAATGATAAAACAAATACTTTAGATAATACAATGTCAATGAGTATACACAATTATACTCGTTATAAAGTTTCAATTGGCGACGTCAAAGAAATGAGTATTCCTGATGAAAAAACAAATATTTGTATTAATTCAATTAATGATAACGATGTAAATAATACAAATTATATATCATTTAACTTTGATAAATCATTAACAAATAATTCGAATGATAAATCCATAAGTGATACAAATACATTAAACCCAATATCAAATAGACAAAATGACAAAATACATGCTACTAACAGTGGGATTAAGAAAAATAACATTTCTAAAAGTAGCTCTCATTTGTATAACGCAACATCTAAAATCAAACTATCTAAAAATATTAGTATCTATAAAGATATAAATGATATTGAACGCAGTCAAGACGGTTATAATAGATTACAGTACAATATATGTTATAATACTCATATTTAAAAACAGAATAATATTTACAAATTAGATTATATATGAAATTAAAATATTTAATATTTCAGTTCATATGAATTATAAGATGCCAACTGCAAACCATGTGAAAAAAATGAGTAATAATAAAGAAATTATATGTAGAGGTTATATAATTAATTTATTATAATAGTATTTAGATTATATGAATATAATATAGTATATGATATAATTTAAAAGGAAGATAGCTAATGTATACATATATCTATGTATATATCTAATCATAATTGTTAACATATTTTATTTGTATTTATATATTAGTTCTTAAATATAGTTCTTAAATGGTAATTATAGTTTAATATTACACAGCTAATTGCACGTAAAATTATATCATATAATAAGCGGAATTCATAGTTTTATTGTACAATGTAAGAGTATGTGTTTATAATATGTTATAATCAAAATTGGTACAATTAGATAATAAATAATCTCTATCTTCTATTCATATATTTCGAATAAATAATGTTGTATTATTTTAACTGTAACTATTGTATAACTACAGTACAGCATATATATTTTCGTAAATCTTTCTAACTCTGGAGTATATATAAGCGAATGATTAGGAATGGATTTATTTAGTCAATTCCTGCGAGAGCAAAACAAGTAGAGTTTTAATAAGGGATATCGTGTACTGTAATAATATATTGTAATAGTATTAATATATGATATAAAAATGTAATAGTAATGTGATGTAAAAGTAAATTAGTAAATAATTATATATATATTTAGTTTTTAAAATGAATTTGATATTGTTATATCATTGGGTATAATACATTCAGTGAATGGTGATTATTCGGTACTCTAAGAAACCAGATGATGTAACTATTATACATTTTAAATTTAAATACAATTATAATATATGTTTTCATTATTATAAAACAAAAAAACTATAATGGCCAAGATTGTTTCTTGGGTATTAGTATTAGTTAACGAAGTTTAAAAGTTAGTTTATCTATATTATTATTGATCAAATTTATAATTTTAATTATCTTGTATTTTAGGTATTTGCAAACGTTAATTAAAAGCATATATTAAACTAAATTAAATTAAACTAAATAATGTATTATATTTTAGATAATGTTACAAGACGAATGAGTTCAAGGCTTAAAGGTTTTTTTATTCAATATTATCATTTATGCATATATGTATATTTATTATATTTATATCAAATAATTGTAATATATATATATATATATGTATATGTGGGTTTATTTATGCTTGTGCATTATTATTATTCGCTACCATTATCAAAGTTAATTAACATATTTCAATGATTAACTAAATATATATTATAATTAATCATATGTCACAAACATTGAGATATATTTAATAAATATTATTTATAAATTTATATCATTGGAAAATAGAATAATATAATATTAGCTTTAGAATACGATATATATTTCATTCGGATAATCTTTGATATATCTATAGATTTTTAAATTTAAGAATATTTTTGTATAAGATTTCACATTTTGAAATAAATATAATAAAATTACTGTACATATTGTTAAGACCTAAATAAGAATTAAATTATTGTCCATTATCCATAAAATTGTTTTTATAACTGATTTAAATATATTTAATAAATTTTAATTAGATTCTTAAAATAATTCTTAAAATAAAATTATAATTTAATAGATACCACCTAATTTATAATAAATTAACAGTAATTGCACATTTTTAGAAATGTATCCTTATACTTATTAAACTATAACTAACAATATAGTTAGCATATTTATGAATAATATTGTTTTTCAAAAAATATATGAAATATATTAATATAATATATTAAGATACTTTCATTATTTTTAGTATAAAATATATAATAATGTCACTAATAGATCAAAGAGATAAAAAAACAAGAAATTCATTAAATTTAGAAGGGGAAATGATACAAATAAATCATATAATAAATATGGAAAAAAGTGAAACTAAAAATGGTGATTAATATAATATTCATTTTACATCTAAAGCATACCAATTTTTTAATTATTAAATAATTCATCTGTATAAAAGATTAATAATTTTTATTAAATTACTAGATTCACTAATACAAATAATTCTATATATAGATATATTTATATTTATAAATGATTGCATATTTATCAAGTGAAGTATTTTTATTTTATATTTTTTAAATTTTAAAAGAGAGGAAAACTAGAAGTGCAGTAATTTTGGAAAAAGAAACGATAAAAAGAATTCAATCGTTGAATTTGGAAATAAATGAAAATAGAAATCTACGAAATACTACAATTTTGAACAAAAAAGTTTTAAATAGAAATCAAGATAACAAAGATAAAAAAGCAAGAAATTCACTAAATTCAGAGAAAGAAATGATGAAAATAAAGCACCATATAAATTTGGAAATAAAAGAAAACAAAAATGGTGGTAAATATGATATTTATTACTAATCAACACCATGGTTAAGCAATAAGAATAACCTATATTCATAAATTATATTGTATATATTTTATATCTATAATTTTTATTTTATAATTTTAAATATTTTTGAATTAAATTACTACATAAAGTTGTTACTATATATTTTTATAAATATATTTTAAAAGATATGAATGGAAGTGCAGATATTTTAGAAAAAGACACCATAAAAAGTAATCAGTTATTAAATATAGAAAAAAAAGAAGAAAAAAGTTAATAATGTATTTAACATGTACATTAATTTATATTAATATATATTAATTTATAAAATAAATTTATAAAGTAATTAGTAAATTACATATTATATATTAATATCAATTTATAAATTTAAATAACAAATATAAATAAATAATAAAATATTAACAATATAAACATCATTATATATATATCTATATATATATATATATATATATATATATATATATATATATATGGAATATTTGTAACATTATTTGATATTTAACTTATTATTATTTTTTTATATTATTAGTAAATAAGTACATTGACTTATATATATTAAAGTTTTGTATAATATAATAATTTCTATATTTATAATTAATAATTATAAATATAATTATCAATTACATATGATGTATTATAATAATATATACCATTTATATATTATATCTTCTAAACATTTAAAAAAATAGTTAATGATTATTAGTATACTAATATATATTAAAATAATTAAATATTATGTGTATATTTAGAATTTAGAATATTATTTTTCTTATATGTTGAGTAACCAATAATTATTAATTTATAATATATTATAATCAACTACAGGAATACTAAAGAAGAAATGTTCAATTAAATCCAAGTAAATAAGCTCTAAATTTAATTTTCATAAACACATTTTAAATAGAAATCTTAGTATAATTATATATTTAATAATTAATTACAATATTCTTTTTTTAAGAGGAAAATTCAAAATTAATAAAAATGTAACTGGAAAAAGCAGCCATTATTTAAGGTATATATCTAATTGATTTAAAATATCATTTTTAATAATATCAATCTATATATATATATTTGTAGTAGTATTTATATATTATAAATCACATAATATTAGCTCAATTTGATATAATATGGATATAAATGATTACTAATATTAGCGTGAATATAATATACAAATAATTTGATAATTTAATTATTGCACATGTTATATATATATGTATATATAAGTTAATATTGTAGTTATGAATTTATCATAACAACATTTTATAAAACTTTATTTAGGTATCATACCAGAAAAATAATTATTTTCCTAAATATTAAAAATGTTTATAACTATATAGTATTTATTACAATTGATTATTTTTAACATCATCCTATAGTAATCATATACTATTAGGTCTAGTATAAAACTTATTAAAGTTACTAATTAATAACAGGTCGCCTATATAGGTGGATATGATATCATTTCCGAATTAAAACCGACGTTTTTATCTGTTTTTATATTTCCATTGTATATTGATTAAGTCATTCACTATTATTCAATTTTACATAAGTATACATTTTCTGCAGATTGTACAACAAATTTGTATATTTTTAAATAACCTTATTTTAATTCATTTATTATTAACAATTCGATCAAGTTTTTACTATAGAATGATCAACTATATACTTAACCGTATACAAGCCCATGATCATAAATAATATTGAAAGATATGATATTCAATTGTAAATAAAATAATAAATAATTATTTTGCTAATAAATATAACTAAAATACATATATTGACTTGTTTCACCCGTAATATAAAAAAAATTAAATTTTAAAATAAGTAAATTTAAAATATAATTTCAATAAAAGAGTCCGCGAAAAAGATAGCTTACACTCTAATTTATTTGAGACTGCCTTAATAATAAATCAAGATTACTTTATTGTATTATCTTATTAGGTTATTATATTATTAGAGTATATAATATTAATTTATTAACTCTTGTTGCGCCAATTTCACAGTATATCATTGAACTTATATTTATGATAACATATACGTGTAATGTTTATATTGATAATACTATTATAATTACACACATATAAATATAATTATCCACTAAAAAATGTATCCCTAATCTTCAGGAATATGGAATTGTTTTATAAAATCTTTACTCGGATTGGTGTAGGTGTACTTCTTACCCAGCGAACTATCTAAGTGATTTCATTTTATGTTTTGTATACTTTTAAATTATTTATATGTTATCTTACTCCATAAAAGAATTTGTTATTTGTAAATGACAAGTATTTTCTTTAAGTATAATATAACATTGTTATGAAATAATTATGAAAATATTCTGCAAATTTCTTATGAACACATTGATATAATAGTTTTGTAAAATATTTTAAGTGCTAATAAAAATAAAAATTAATTTAATTTACAATAACAATATATTATGTTTATTTTTTATTTACAATAATTATATTAGATTGTAAGATAATTGCATCATTCATAGAAAGTACTTTTTATTAAAAGTATACTTTTCTCAACATTTATTATAAATACTATTACTGATTTTGTATATGTTTATAGCAATATATCGTTATATGTATATATATATAAACTGTTTATTGGAACTATATATACATCCCATATTAGTATTATTATTATTATTATCATTATAATATATTTATTGAGATTAAACAGGAAGGGTTAAACTCAAAGTCATGAACATATATATGTATACAATTGCATTATATGAAATACATTTTTTATAAGGATTTTAATTTTTTTATCTCTTTTTCTAATTTGTCCGAAAGTTTAGAACCATGTTTTACATAACTAATAGATCTTATTTTCCTTCAGTTTGTAGGTATTTTAAATAGCATATTGGAAATATTTCTGTTAACTGAACTTAATTCAAAAAGTTTTTCTAATTATCCGAAGTATTTATATTATATCTAGTACATTAATAATATGATCATATAGTCTATTAGGTCCTTACATTGTATAATGTTAGTAGTTTTAAATAAAATATTCGTATTATGTAGTTTAAAAAGGATTTAGGATTTTTTATAGGAGTTACATTTATATATGATGCTCAAAATTGCGGCACATATTTTCAAATATGGCAAGTTAATACATATATATAAACACTAATTTTATATCGAACTAGATGATAAATCAGCCATACTTAATTACCTTATTGCAAGATATATATCAAGATACTTTATACCAATTATAGTTAAACCAAAATACAGATATGACCCTGTATAGTGTTCTCACACCAAATATGGAAATGCAATCTTGTAATAACAACTAATTTTAGTGAGATAACTATTACTGACTCCTTCACATATAATCTTATAATACTACTAATTTAACATACTTACACTGTACGTCGTATATTATACTTCGAAAATACCTAACTGGTCTTTCAATTTTAATTATTCCATAATTCTACATTAACTTACCTAAATTGTATAGATGAAAATGTACAACTCTATACTATAATTGAAAATCACCATATTCTTAATAATAAATCATTTTAACAAAACCCGACCGACTTTTTGTATCATTATAATCCATAGAACAAACTTATCCATAGAATAAAATATTCAATGCATGTAATAATATCGATATCCTAACCGAACTAATATAATATAAACTATAAATACATGCTCTATAAAGTTATATTAAGACCAGAAGAAATACTTCATTAGTTCATATATGGACTATTTTCTAAATAATTGTGGCGATTATAGTTAGAACCGATTATAGTTAAGAGAGTGATTCCATCGAGTTATTCTCATGATGGAATAAAGTTTTTAAAGTCATTAATATGTTATTTGATTACTATTAGAGACTTAAGAATAGAAAACATAAAAGAAAATCATTACATATATTATTTATATAATTTAATTTGTTCTTATATTTTCCTATATTTTTATTAAATTATTAAAGTCGATATAAAATAAAAAATAAATCAAGTAGAGCAAGAAATATTTTTGAAATTAGAATAAAAATGCATATAAGATCATCAAAAAATATTTTATAACAAAATTCAAACATGAATATTATTATTTTCGATATTTGTAGTATAAATATTGTATTTAATTTGTATCAATTAATACTAGACTATACATATTAATAGCATATATATATTTAAACTTTTTTTATCTGTATCATAAAATGTATATTTAGAATAATTTCATAATAATTTGACATATATTATGCAAATAGAGTTAATACTTATATTTTATATATATTATCTATATACTTATGATTACTATTTTATATAACTTACACACATTTTGCAGATCTAAGAATGTATGCATACAGCCTTTATCGGTATGGTTAATATAATATATAACTATATTATATAAGTATATATAAAAAAATTATTGTAAATTTAAAACACGGAAAATCCGATAGTGTGACCATTTGATGTCTAATATTAATATTTAAAGTTTTATAAAATATATTATAATAGTAATCCTATATGTTTATTATTGTCTTTAATTTGTATTCAATTTTTCTATAGGTAATAATGACTTGCACAATGAAGTGTATATATATATATATATATATATATATATATATATATTAGATATATATATATATATATATATATATATATATATATCTAATATAAGAGTAATATAATAAAATGATACTTTAGACCTACAAATTTACTAATTTATAACATATCCTGATTTAAATTTATTATAGATACAATTATACGAATATTAATAATTAGAAATGAGACAGCTCATTATTTTTAATATTAATATCGCGATATAATATATTGAATATATTATATACCTAATATATTTAAGTATGTTAATGATTATATATAATTTATGGACTTGGTATACCAAAACTATAGTTTTTTTATAAATGATATATTTTATTTTTAATTTGTGAATATAATCGACAATACTTTAAATTAAATATAAGAATATTGTTAAAATACGTGATATATATATACATATATATATATATATATATATATATATATGTATATGTATAAGCATATAGCTGTATATAAGTATGTAAGCATTTTATTAATATTTTAAATAACCTTTCATGGATACATATGTATTTACAAATATAATCAATATAGGTAAAACCACAAATCAAAGAAAATATCACTTCAAGTATTATTTTCAAAACAAACAATTGTTTTCCTATTGATAAAAAGAAAATAATTACTATGACAGCTGATTCTACATCTTCTAATTCTACCATTAATAATCTCAAGTGTAATTCTATATTGAGTGATGACGATATTAAAAAAAATGTACTATATAAGTATGAAAATATTACAAACAAAGTAAATACAATTTCCGAAAAAAAGATTCCTGATTTAAAAGAAAATGCTAAAGCAAATATTCAAACCAAAGAACATAATATTAATGTTGAAAAATGTCCAATTATATGTAACAAATTACAAAATGCTATATCTTTAAATGATACCATTTCAGATAAAAGCAATATTATGGACAAATGTGATGAATTAAATATCATTAACATACCTCCAAATTCTATACAACATCATATAATAGATAATACAAATACACAAATAGATACATATAGAATAATTAACCCGCATTCTTATGATGTAAGCAAAATTGGAAGAGTAAATGCATTAAATAATGGCAGTACTACATTTCCAAGAGTATCGAATACACTTGGACCATTTATTAAGAATAATTTCTTACCCAAAATCCAATTTGATGTACCTTATAATAAGCAAGTACCAGATGTTTGCAAAGAAGCTGATATTTATATTTTTGATGAAGATATTGTTATTAAAGACAAAGAAAATAATAATATAACTATGAAATTAAATAAAAGTGAAAATAATATATATAGTAGCATCACACAGATTAAGAATTGTGAATTTCTAAATATTGAATCTAAATTGAATGAGGTTATTCTTAATTATTATTCTTAAAAAGTATCCTGTAATTTATAAGATACTTTAAATATAAAGCTTTACAAGTTAATTTGTTCTTATATGTTTATAGATATCTAGTATATTAGCTCAATTTATATATAATATATACATTTGAATAATAACTTGATGATTTGGTGAGTGTATATACGCATATATTTCATTAATACATGTATCAGTTTCTGGAGTAGTGACCATATATTGATATATTACTTTAGAACAATATTTTATGTATAGTTTCATTATTTACGGTAATATACTTACATTTCCATGTATGATATTTAATGTTATTTTAATATATGTGTATACAAAATATTTCATTTTATTTATCCATAAAATATCATATCTGTAAAAATTAAAAGTGTAAACATTATTTTCAATATTATAAAGTTTAAACAATTTATATTTTATAATTCATAAATAAATGATAATACTAATACATGTATCCTATAATAAACATATGTGTTTATAGCGATATACGGCATTGTATCAAGAACATTATGGGTTATACATGCTTTGTTATATTTAGATTATGATATTTTTCATCAACAATATTTTTTATAGTTTACTTCAATTTAATATTAAAATATCAAATATATAAATTAAAAATATAACTATGAAGGCTGAACTTAAGGCTGAATTTACTGTTCTTATTGTACTATTTCTCAAATTTGACTACATTTACGTAAATGAAACATGTGATTAAACAACAATCCAAAATATGCTTATGCAAATTAATCAATGAATATAATTAAATTAGTAATTATTCAAAATGCACTACCATATAAATACAATGTTTTGTTTAATTTTAATGTTTGTGAATAATATATTAATTACTTTCTAGTTTCATTAATAAAATACATCATATGTGCTTCATGTACATGTTCAGTTCTTAAATAATAATTATTTTATTCTACTAAATAGTTTAGTGTAATATATTTAATCTCGTGGAATTTCTATAATTTCTATTGATATATATAAAATTATTTATTATAATTTATTTTGTAACGCTATTTATAATATTCTGGGAAATTGAATTAATAAATTCTAAGCAATACAAAATAACATTTACATAGACACTTTTTATTTAAAAATAATTATTATATAAATTATCAATAAATATATAAAATAATTTTTTATAATTTAATTTAATTTTTTTAAATTTCGATGTGAAATTTAGGTTTGTTCAAAGTTAGGAATTGTTTAAATAATTTACAAATACATATATAAGCTTATTTATCTATTTATTATTTGGAATTAATCATAGTATTCATAGTATTTTTTTACATAGTAAATTATTATAAAATTACTCTATTATTGTGGTAATAACCAATATGGTAAATATTATTCTTTTATGAAATATACTGCATATGTAATAAACCTGACTATGTAATTTAGAATTTCAATATCAAATTTCCATAGGTAGTTAATTAATTATATAACACGTATATTATACACACTTTTATTAATATATATTATTCTTTCTGAGTAATGCTAGTTATAAAATTATTGACCACTTTAGGGTACAACATAGTTATATTTTCCCATCTTGAGGCATATCAATTTATATTGTTATATATATAATGTGATTGTATATATAATATAATCATATATAGAAGCGTACTCCTAATGAAACAAATGAAAATTATAATGAATTTAAATCTAAAGGTTTGATGAATTAAAGATATATATATATATATATATATACATATATATATATGTATGTATATAATATTTTAATATATTAATAAAATTGATTTATCAAGCGTATTGTCAAATAAAATATAGTTGTAACAATACTCAACTAAACGTCCCATCATGTATTAATAATGATTACTAATATATATATATATATATGAACATTTATATTTATTTATGACTCAATTTCTTTTAAAATATATTAATTATAATTGATTGAGTTAGTAAAGTTACAAGTAAACTTAAGAAATCAGGTAATTTTAGTTTTTTGTGTTATATACGTGCATATATTAGCTCTGCACAAATCCCATCGATAAAACTTCCTTAAATATTGTAATAAAATAACGTAGATATATATCATATGCATATAAGATATTCTATAGAATATAATCTATTATGTATATATGCATAATTATAACAGTATAAGATCAATAATTTATAGACTATAAATAGTAGACATTATTAGTAGGTTATTATTTATTCAAGACATAATAATTAGTACAGTTAATTATTTTATTGACAACTTATTATTTATTAATATAATTCGTATTTATTGCGTACATATCAACATTAATGTTTTACAATTGTATCAATTCTATTATATAATAAATTATTTATTTTACGTTATAAACTAATAATTTTGTTCTATTGATTATAAATTAGTTGGAATTAGTTTTACTGAATCGGAGCATTATACAGAAAATAGCAACATGGAAATAAGTTTGTAATTAAAAAGCATTTATCTTATAAATTCTAATATATCATAATTATCTTATATAATAAATATACATACATTATAATCTTCCAATATAATCATATTCAGCATATATAAATAAATTTCATAACGAAAATTCACCACTTAAGACAAATATTAATAGCTCAAAAGAAGCATATAGTGAAAATTATAGTTTATCAAATTGTTAGTATATTTTCAGTATTCGAAAATCTAAAAAATTAAATCATAGAATTTACGTTTAATAATATATTAAGTATGTTAGAAATTTCAAAATATTTTAATTATGTTGATTATATATATTTTGTTGGTATTTTTACATTAATGAAAATTCTTTCTCTTATTATATATTTTGAACTTCTAAGCATTTTTATATTTACATTTTTTATCGATATTATTTTGGTGATATTAATAATCTCTTCAATTTCATTTTTCTCTATTTGAAGTATAATTATATCGTCATTCACATAATTGTATTATGAAAAGCATAAACATTTTTAATTGTGCATTGAATAATTAGTGATATAATAATAATTCATTGTTATCAGTTAGAATATTTGATGTTTATATTATATTATATTTAATATAAATTTTTATAAAATATATGTTTTTTAAAATTAAAGTTCGTATAATAAGTTTATTTCTAAGAATATATATAACTGAATTAAAGGAGTGTGGTTATTGATAATGATATATTATTAGTTTTTTTTGTCATACGTTTTATTTTAAATAATTTATTTTGTTTTGTCTGTATTTATATTAGTCTATTGTAGTTTAAACAATAATCAAACAAATAATATAATATTGTTATCATTTTTTCTATTATATACATTATAAATAATAGTGGTTCTGGATCGGGTTATTATATACAATAATATTATAGTATACCAGTAGGATATTATGTCAAAAGAGTTGAGCATGTTTTATTGGTTTGATTGGTGTTTTATAGTTGCTTCCTTTATATAACTAGGCTATGTATATAACTAGGTATTCATTTTATAGTTGTATCCCACACATATGTAATTATATATTATAATGTATAATTATATGCTATCAAAATTTTTTGGTGTCAAAATTGACAGATAGAAATTTGTTTAATTTTCTAAGTAGCAAATAATAATATTGGTTAGATATCCGTAGTTATAAAAATGTTATAAAAATATAAGTTAGTATTGCTTGAATATTTTTGATATATGTGGAAGTAATTAGATAACTGTATAATCGATTATTTTTCATTTACTTTATAGATACAATGTTTAACATTATTCTGAGTAAGTATTATTAATTCTAGAAAAATGTCGAATTCAAAATTATTTATATAAAAGATATTTCTATATACTATTTTAAATTAATAAACTACATTTAAATATGTTTTATCAATTGATTAATTTTATTAATCATATAGGTAGTATAACTGAAATATCTGGAGATAATACACCTGAATCTGAATTTGTATATTCAAGGAAAATAAATACATTGATAAAATCAAATAAACATAAAAATAGTTAGTTTAAAGTATATGATTTATATATGTATTATTGATGTAGGTAATTGTGAAATTCATTTAATATATATATATATATATATATATATATATATTTAGCTATAGATATATGTATGTCAATAATGTATCGAAACAGATATTTTACTATTATATTTATATCATGTTTTCGTATGCAATATATAATATAAAATTGATTATAATGTTATTTTCGACTTTCGTACATATTAAATACATTTTTAATGCTCTTAAAATTTAAGGAAACAATTTAATACACTTAATATTGTGTATTGATATTGTTTAAAAAAATTAAAAGTTTTATCAAAGATATTTTATTCTATATATTTTGTATTACACCAAATAAAATAAATACAATTTTTATAATATAAATCTTAATTCTAAGCATATCCTATTAATATTATTATATTAAGCATGTCAATCATCAAATATAATTGTTGTTTTATTTTTTAAATAATATATAATATTTTATAATAACATATTCTCCACGATTGTTATTATTTTATAATAATCTAATGTGACATTAAAAATAAATAAACATCATAAGTTAAATTTAACAATGTTAATTCATTTAAAGTATATAATCTAATATTTTCAATGCAATTTAGAATTAGAAATTAAATAAATAAATTTATGAATTATAATATTTAATTTAAATATAGAAAAAATATAGAAAACATGTAATTTTGTAAATGAGCACTGCAGATGTAATTAGTATTTTAATAGTTTGTACTATATATTTTAAATTAATTGTATTGCTATGTATTCAAAGATAACACATACTTTAATCAATATAGCATAGCAATAATCCATATTGCATACTACAATGTTATTATCAACATTTTAATTGATATTATTGGATATATCAGATATATGATTATTAGAACGACTATATTATATAAAGCAACCTAGAATAAAAAATAACTTACTTGAAAAATTAATATGAGTGAGTTGCCAAAATTTAATCAACAGCAATAGTAACATTTTTACCAAAAAACATTTTAGCCCAGTAAATAATCGTGAATAAATCCTTGGGTTAACACGTATATTATTTCACAAATAATATTTTTGTAAAATGTACGTGTTTGCATGAAAATTTGTCTATAGTTAACACCTGGGTTAACACGCGTACAAATAACTTGGGTTAACAGGCGTAAAAAACACAAGTAATAAAGTAGTATTTCAAAATAAGAAAAAAAAATTATAACTATAACATGCTTTCTTAAAATCACTATATTTTAATTTATTTTTAGGTATATCTTGCAACCATGTAGATCATTTTAGTTTAGTTACTAGTGTTTAAGATAATTATATGATAATGTTTAGTAGTCAATCTGGTTTCTTGGGTATATATAATATAATTAGTTATAACTAATATAATATGCATGCAGAATATGGCATACCCCTATAAAATATAATAATTTATAAATCATTTAATGTGATACAAAAATAAAAAAATCAATCATTGCTTAAAATATTTATAATAATTAATTTTTGAACAGAAATTGTATTATTGTTTTGGTACTAAAGTACTAAGATAATTTAGAGTATCAACATTATTGAAACTCCATGAGGGACATATGAAAATATGCAATTTTATAACCGTTGACCTGTTTCATGTTTAGAATGCATATTAGGCAAATAATATTATATAAATAAAGGAATATTAAGGAATATTAAGGATATACATTGATATTCTTTGATCTCATTCATATAATTCATACTCTTTATACCAGTAAAATTTCTGTGATGTCAAATGTTCTTTTATAATTGTTTTATTCCATTAAGGCATCGTCATGAAACTCGTAGGATCTAAATAGTATAATATAGAAATATGGATTTATTATGATCATAAGCAGAAATTATTTAAATGAGCATTTCTATATTGTATATTCATAGAACACATGAATGTTATAAATGACATATTCTTAATCAAAGCAAGATGTAATGTTTAATACATATATTTCATATATGTTTAGAGCTTATAAGTCGTTTAGAAACTCAGAAATATGGTATTTAATGTTGATAATTAGATAAGCAAATAAGTAGACTTTATGAACCCTGTCCACTGGATAATCAATCAAGAAATTCAGATCAGATAATCACGATGTAGTTAATGTGCGTGGAAAAGTGTGTAGTGATAAAAAACGAGCATAGGAAATACTAAATATAGTATGCTACATAGTACTTATATATAGTAAAATAAATGGATTAGTTTTGTTTTAACTAAGTTCCGAAATAATATTCCATTTCTATAAAAGGTTTAAAAACAACATCCCAATCAACATATTGTAGAATAATTATATTATTATAAATCATGAATAATAAATACTTTTTATTTTATTTTGTTCTTACTGTAACTTCTCAATTCTATTTTAAATTACTTTTATAATAAATGTGCTTATGTTCTCTCAAATGAATGCATATAAATAGTGGAATATATAGAAATCATATGCTATTAATTAACTTTTCATTTACATATTATTATAAATGTTATCAATATATGTATTACTTATATATTATAACTGTACTTTTTCTAGATATGCACCTTCCGTTTAAAGTTAAAACATGTATCGATACATCTTACTCTAAACGGTCAACCACACCAGTTTATTCAGAGATATCTAGTATAAAGTATTCATTGAATGAATCATTCAATATTATCACTAATAACATTGAAGGATATAACATATCGGATAATAAAGTAATGAAAAATGAGTTACAGGTTGTTATAATTCTAAACAATTTCTACATTATGATATATATTATTTATTATACTTTATTTATATTTTAATCATAATAATTAATGAGTGCACAATTTTATTAAATAATACTAAAAATGTATAAGCATCATATATTATTTGCTTATCTAAACAAATATAGATGTTTACACTATGCTTATAACATTTCATATGAATCGCTTTATTTTAATTTATATATTTAAAATATGTAAATTTTATATATACACACATATATATATAATAATTTACTTAAAAAAATATATAGTCATTGTCATAATATATTACACAATATAAATAATAAATAGGTGAATAGTAAAATAAAATATAATACAATTATTAGATGGAATAGTTTAAACAGCACTTCGGTACTGATGAGTAGTTACAACATTTTTAATTCGTTCTTAAATATATATTTTGTTGTTAATATACTTTTAAATTACTTTTATATTGTATTATATTGTGCTATCTCAGATAGTGATAATGTTATAACTATTTATTAGTACATATATTTAATTTATAATTTATTGGATAAGTTAGTTACATTTTATTTAGTGGAATACATAGAAATAAACATATTAATATAAATATGTTAATATTAATATATTAAATGGTATATCATTATGATGTAGTTTATATATTATATCAAGTTAATTTTTATTATATTAATAGTATATGCATTATTTTTTCTAACATATTTTTAATGTATTTACTTATTTCACTATTATAGAAAGAAAGCACACTACATAATGTTATACCAGATGCCAGTGTTGAGCAGGCTATCAAGAACATAATGGATACATATTTTGAAATAAATTCACCTCGGTATATTAATATAATATTAATTAAAATTAAGCATATCACGCATACTATTTTAGATTTTTTAATTATTGAATTATATTAATATTATTTTATCAGTATTTCATTATTATGTTCTATATATTATATAACGATTAGGTTTAAAAAGCATCAAGATTATATAGATATCCTCTTTAAATACCAACAAATCGAGGAAAAACAAATGTATATTTTGATGAAGATGCAGTATCATATTATGGTTTTATTAACAAGAGTATAATATAGTACACACACACATATATATATATATATATATATATATATATATATATATAATCGTAATTATAAAATTACATTTTTTTAAATAACAGTTCTTAATATAATTTGCTATAATATTACTTTTAAGTATTATAATTGAACTATAATTATAATAGCGGATAGTTAAGAAACAAACAATTGAAATGCAAAGAATATTCAAATTGCAATTAACAAAATTTAAAAAAATACATAATTTTTATAAAAATATTATACTTAATCCCAAACCAAATTATTATCATTCAAATACAAATGAGGTTATTCATATATATATATATATATATATATATATATATATATATATGTATATATATATATATATATATATATATGTTTGAAATAGCTATAGCGTATTAAATAATATCATTATTTGTCATTTAATGAAAGGAAATTATTATAAGTATAGACTAGAACTACTGAATTATCATTTTATAAACTCTTTCTCATAAATTTAGACTAAAGAATATGGATAAAATATTTAGTATATATTATTATAAGTATTAGTGGTGATAGTATGGATAGTTTTTGGAGTGGTGGTGGTGGTGGTGATGGTGGTGTTGATATCAGTGGATGTGGGTGTGATGGTGGTGGCAGAGGTGGCGGTGGTAGTACTACTAGTACTAGCAGTAGCAGTAGCAGTAGCAGTAGCAGTAGCAGTAGCAGTAGCAGTAGTAGTAGTAGTAGTAGCAATAGCAGTAGCAGTAGCAACAGTAGTAGTATAAACAATGATAGTAGAAGTAGTAGCTTCACCAATGTCGGTATATGTAGCGTTTGTGATGGTAGTAGCGAGAGCAGTTGTAGTAGTAGAAAATAGGATATTTAAATAAGATTATATATAATAATAAATAATATATTATCTAAATTGGAATGTCGGTGAATTTAAAATGTATCCTATGTGAACATTATATAGTATAAGGCTACTTAAATTACTAAAAATGACTACTATTATATTTGTTTTAGTTTATATATGTACATTTATTAATATTTTTGATTTAATTTGGTTAAAAATTATATTTATATATTCCAGATTGAAATCAATAATATCATTAAACAACAAATGGAAATATTTAGAAAATTTTTACTTATGAAAACAGTAAGTTTTACAAATTAATGATTAATTATACTAAATATTATAGTTTATTTCAATTACTTAAGTAGTATATATACTTATCATAATTATCATATGTTATATGTATACCATTGTTAAGATAAACACATGCTTTATATGTATTTAACAGTAACAGTAACTCATAAAATATGTATACAAGTTTATATAAATATGAATAATTTAAAATTATTGTATTGTAATTTTGGTATATTCTATAATTTCAGAGAAATAAAGTTATAGGGATGCATCGAATATTACAACAGTGTATGCTATAAGTTTACAATATATACTAAACAAAGTAATATTTGCATTGTATTATAATATATGTATAATAAATTATCTAATTTAAAGTCTTTGTTAAAATAATATATATATATATATTTTTTATAATATTTTCTCACGTTATTCTTTACACCGAAATAATAGCTTTCTAGAATCTCTAAGAGATTGGTTTAATTGTTTTAGTAATTCTATTAGTTTAAATAGTATACACGTAGTATTCAGTATATATAATGTTATAAGTTGATACATTTATATATACAATGTTTACTATGTTAACTGTTAAAATTAACCATATCATATTACCAGTATCGTAAATATAAATAATAATAACTTAAAATAGATAATTTATAACAAAATCATAAATTGGGTATATAATGTATAAATTTGGTATACAATAATATGACCTTTACATATTTACTATTTTTAAGTATCTTATAGTAAATTAATCTTTTAATATCAAAACCCATTTATCAATGGGAGTATATAGGCCCTGCAGTGCAGGGAATCACACTAATATACATTTTTTGATATAAATATTAACATTTAATGTTTTACTATGTTTTATATATATTATAGTATCATATATATATATATATATATATATATATATATATATATATTCACATTCTACTATAATATATATATATATATATATATATATATATATATATATATTAATAATATATTAAAATAAATTACTCTTTTAAATAAATTAAATAATTGCACTAACTTCCAATTGGAATTCGAATAATATATATATTAACGTCACACTGAAATTTATCTACACCTATTTACCTGAATTATATAAACCCAGACTATTAGAATTAAACCGTATCTATTTACCAGCAGCAAACTACTTATTAAACTCACAATAATAATGAAAACTCAGTGTGAATAGTCGTAATTTTAAAATCAAGTTAGTTATTCTCTGGAATAGATGACCTACAAAACTAGTACTTATTGTATAAATACATTAATTTTAAGATATTGTGAAGACTTTTATATTTTGATTTAACCATGTTACTGATTTCTTTTTAATAACAGCACCAATAACAATAACTATTATTAACATTATTATAAATATTATTATTTGTATCATTAGTACATCTTATTTGATCAAACTATAGTAATACATCGGGATTTAGATACGTATTATAGTTATGCATCGTGTATAAGCATACAAATATAGTAATATTTGATTTATATTATTTCATTTTAAAGTTTCAAATTAAAAATATCAATTATATTTCAAAAATTAGTAATATTCCTATAAGTTATATTAATTAATGTAATTATGTATTGTTATTATATTTAAATATATTAAACTTTTATAGCTAGTATTATGTTATAATAATTAAATGACTCTATAATTGTTATACAAAATAACATATTTAATTTTAAAATGTATATGATAAATAGTTTTAAAATTCTTATATATATAAAATGACCAGATTAAGTTAGTTTTATACGTAAATTAGTATTTTAAAAGGTAATACGATATTATATTTCTATTAAAGAAAGATAAATACAATATAAATATTATTTTAAAGTAAAATATGACATAATATATGTTTAACTAAATAATACAATTTTTAAATTTGATGTATTATTTCATGGTACAATTATTAATTAAATTATTATTTAAAAAAATTTGAACACGTCTAGTTAAAAATATATAATACAAAATGGTTTATTTTTCCTAATAAATATGTTATAAATATATTTCAATAATATATATATATATATATATATATATATATATTTTAATTTATTATATTTAATTATTAAAACTTATATATAAATTTAATATTTATAAAAATATCTATTTAATAAAATATCTACAAAAGCATTTACGAAAATAATGTGGGAATTAAATTAATCCCACATTATTGTATGCCGTTAATGATTAATTGTATTTTGTAATAGTAAAATGGATTAATGATAGGTTATTATTAATGGTTATTATTTACAAAATCACAAACTAGTATAAATGTAAACTATAACTATATTAAGAAAAAATCAACGACTTTTACTTATCAGAATAAATAATTCATTTTAAATTATGGTTATAATAATATCATCTATATATAATGACTTATAGTATTACTTCAAGTAATACAATTATATTTAATTTTTGTTCATTTATAAATTACGAATTAAATTATTTATAATATGTTGAGCGTTAATGCAATGTTTTACATATATACGAAATATATATAATATACAATATAATCCATTTTACTATACATTAAATATTAACATGTAAAGTATTTTCTTACTCTATTATAATTAGATATACTAATATAGCTATATATCGGATCATTCTAGGAATTGATGCATGCCTTTAGTATATGTAAATTTGAAAATAAACCAATAATATATATATAATTTTATTATAATAGAAACACAAAATTGACTAATCATTACATTATGTTTAATATTACCTAATATTACCAATCTTGGATATTACCCAGTAAATCCAGTTAATGGCATGTTTATAAACATTTATATATTAATATATAACATTATTTGAAAATATGTTTACATCATTGTAGGTAGCGGTATGGAGTAATTATTATAAAGTCTTATATGATTATTTTAAATATAAAATAATCATAATATATATTTTACTTCTATTCTATGAAAAAAACTAAACTTTGGTGGTTATTATGTATCCAGGGTGGTTACCTGGATACATAATATCTTCCTAGGTCTCTCCTCATTCAATACATAATCACCTGGGTGTAATAGTTTAGGCCTCTACTAGATAACATGTTTGATATATACATTAACCTTAACCTGTATACTCCTTGCTGAAACCAGCCACTAGCATGAAAATAAAAACTTGATAAATGAGAACACAAATAATATTAACCACCTAATATTAACTACCAGCAAAATATAACCTATCATATATAATTCAAATCTCCTAATATTACTTTTACAGTCGTATACCTTGATTCAATAGTCACAGCGAACTAAGTATATTAACTTGGTTTGAAAATCAATTCATCACTCAACTCTATTGAATACATCTCATTACTAAACAAATCAGCGTCCTTCCAACAACACAATATACATAAAAAGTATATATTTTCATTCAAAATCCACACTTCAAAACTTCTCAAACACTTGTTATTCATATTATGACTTGATTATTGAAATTCCACTTTCATAACATCTATACAATTTTCCAAATGACCTTGACGGAATTATTAACATACTAATATACAATTACTAACATACTAATATATATATAATATACAAACTTCAACAAACTGACTATACTATTTCAATTACTAAACTACGACATTAACTATATTAGCCAAACCACTAACCTATCAATTAATAATAAAGCTCATAAATATTCTCTGTAATATCCTTACCTCAACCATCTTACCCAACCTTCTGCGTGATTCCTCGCCATCAAACCATAATGTCCGATCATTAAACCTCCCATATCTGCACTTTTGTAAAATACGGTAAATGCCTATTTTCATATCATGCGGTGGGTCTGAAATTAACATCACACGATCCGGCCAATACTAAATGATAGTACATATATATATATATATATATATATATATATATATATATATATACATACGACATATGACGTACGTGTTACATACTAATATACGATTTTAATTTGGATATAAAGGTATAATAAACAAGGTACATTAATCACCTCCAGATTCAAATTAAAATATTATTAAAATCTAATATTATTATGTATTAAATTGCACCAAATCCTCCCTCTTTTTCAAGAATATGCTTATATTAGTCGTGTGAATAAATTCAATACAACAACAGCAACCTAATGTATTTGTATATTCTATCGACATAGAATAAAGTTATATATATATATGCTATTGTGTTTACTTATTCCGTTATTTAATATATCTTCGGTTTTAATTCTAGCTATATGTGTAAATATTCTTACAATCTTAATTAAGTAACTAATGCATATATGTATTTCAAAAGCGATATTAAAAAAAGAAACACGCCCACTAATTCATTTCCCCCGCCTACCGTTAAGATGCGTTGAGAGTGTCGGCTGGAGACGCTGGCGCGCAACCGATAACACACGCCTTAGCGCATAACCGTATATTGTACCGTGGCGTATTGCAGTGAGCTAGTTGTAGTAGATACACGCCTTACCGATAGGGGATTACGGCATTAGGCTCGATTCGCCCCATCCTCGTATTAGAAATGGATATCTCAACTGACAGCGATGTTGACAAGAAATCCGCACAAAATGGCAAAATCCAATCACGTGGTTAGTTTATGTTATGTAATCAACATATAGTATATATATATATATATATATATATATATATATATATATATATATATATACATCAGAATATAGAAAGCCACTATTTAACAATCATTCATTAACTTTACATATATTAAATCGTTATATTGTAATATTTATTTATTATAGTTATTTTTTCATTTCATTTTAATTGAATACTAATCATACTAATTATATTATGTAATACGAATTATACACGTGTATCGAATTTACACAATATATGATACACATTTGATATATTATTTAAGTAACCAAGTTCATGCATTGTATTCGTTAACTTATTAAAGATATACATCACTTTATCTGAGTCGTGTACGACATATCTGTACGATGAACTAACTATATGCGTACAGTGTACGTCGTAGAGTATACAGTGTACGTCGTAGAGTATACAGTACGTATATAGCTAGTTCATCGTACATATCTGTATACGACGTACACAATGTACATATACATCAATCGAAATATCAACCTAGTATATCAAGGAATACTCAGCCATAACAGAATGTTATCGTATAACCGTTTACATGTAAACTTCCATTAACTGCCAGCAGTATACAGCTCTAGCTGCATATAACAAATATTTCATAGATGACATTTGATCACTATTACTTCTCACCTTCAAGTTACCAGACTCTACATCGGATATTGTAAATAGTTATATTATTTAGTAGCATATAACACTATATCTACAATATAGAGCTATATCTACTATATTTAGTTAAATTCTTATAATTCTATACAATTTAATTGCATATCAAATATAGGATAGATTGTTAGATTTAATTTTACGACTATTACACATACATACACCCACACACTCACACACACACACACATATATATATATATATATATAACTACAGGATAGTTTTAATTTATGCACACACATACATATACACACACCCACCTACAGCCACATACATAATCTTTATATATTCATATATAGCTACGCTCAATCGCACAGACGCATATTATCACATATACACACACACAATCGCATACAAACAAATATGTATCGCAGCTAATTACGGCTAGAGTTTAAAATAAATCATATTTATCGTGATTTGCTTTATTGCTTTATTAATTCACGTGAAGTTTTTGTTAAACTTATTTGTTTAACGTGTGGGTGAGCATGCATGCATTGAATATAAAATACATGTGATACATGAATTGTCTATGCAAACAATGAACTTATAAAACCTAGTTTTAATGTTCATACACACAATGTTTTATATGTAAATATTAACTTTGCATATACCGTATGTATTATATGTATACGAGTATATTATATGTTATACATGTGTACATATATGAATACTATATATTGATTGATTGTTTATACCGCGATTAATACACTTTTTATATATTGTAAAGTATGTGTTATAATTATTCTAATGAGTGATAATATCAATAGACCATGTGAAACTATACTGGATTATATGCATAGTAAATTATTAATATACTCTTATATATAATATATAGTCAATTAGCTAATCTGACAAGATGAGTAGTGCGATTTTCAGCATACTGTTTAATATATTTGACACATGTGTTTTGATGGGCTCACAACACGACATAAAATTGATTGAAATTTCTCCATCTATATAGAGTACTCGTTTATAGTAAACGCATGCAATCTCCACCGCAGGGGTAAGACCATCTTATTCATCTTGACATTACCTTGGCGTAACTACAGTTTACATGGCATAAACCTGATTATAACCTGGTAATAACCCGGTAATAACCCGGTAATAACCCGGTAATAACCCGGTAATAACCCGGTAATAACCCGGTAATAACCCGGTAATAACCCGGTAATAACCCGGCAATAACCCGGCAATAACCCGTCAATAAGCCGGCAATAACCCGGCAATAACCCGGCAATAACCCGGCAATAACCCGGCAATAACCCGGCAATAACCCGGCAATAACCCGGTAATAACCCAGCAATAACCCGGCAATAACCTAGTAATAACCTGGAAATAACCTAGTAATAACATGGCAATTGCTCTGCTATAACCTGGCAATAACTTGACAATAACCCGGCAATAACCTAGCAATAATCTGATAATAACCTGGTAATAACCTGACAATATCCAGGCAATAAGCCGGCAATAACCCGCTAATAACCCGGCAA
This sequence comes from Osedax frankpressi, assembly GCA_964035775.1. NCBI lineage: Eukaryota > Metazoa > Annelida > Polychaeta > Sabellida > Siboglinidae > Osedax > Osedax frankpressi. Next base: position 34,571,772 of record OZ038312.1, on the reverse strand, counting down.
TAAACCGGCAATAACCTGGCAATAACCCGGCAATAACCTGGCAATAACCTGGCAATAACCTGGCAATAACCTGGCAATAACCTAGTAATAACATGGCAATTGCTCTGCTATAACCTGGCAATAACTTGACGATAACCTGGCAATAACCTGGCAATAACCTGGAAATAACCTGGTAATGACTTGGTAATAACCCGGTAATAACCCAGCAATAACCCGGCAATAACCTAGTAATAACCTGGAAATAACCTAGTAATAACATGGCAATTGCTCTGCTATAACCTGGCAATAACTTGACAATAACCCGGCAATAACCTAGCAATAATCTGATAATAACCTGGTAATAACCTGACAATATCCAGGCAATAAGCCGGCAATAACCCGCTAATAACCCGGCAATAACCCGGCAATAACCCGGCAATAACCCGGCAATAACCCGGCAATAACCCGGCAATAACCCGTCAATAAGCCGGCAATAACCCGGCAATAACCCGGCAATAACCCGGCAATAACCCGGCAATAACCCGGCAATAACCCGGCAATAACCCGGTAATAACCCAGCAATAACCCGGCAATAACCTAGTAATAACCTGGAAATAACCTAGTAATAACATGGCAATTGCTCTGCTATAACCTGGCAATAACTTGACAATAACCCGGCAATAACCTAGCAATAATCTGATAATAACCTGGTAATAACCTGACAATATCCAGGCAATAAGCCGGCAATAACCCGCTAATAACCCGGCAATAAACCGGCAATAACCTGGCAATAACCCGGCAATAACCTGGCAATAACCTGGCAATAACCTGGCAATAACCTGGCAATAACCTAGTAATAACATGGCAATTGCTCTGCTATAACCTGGCAATAACTTGACGATAACCTGGCAATAACCTGGCAATAACCTGGAAATAACCTGGTAATGACTTGGTAATAACCTGGTAATAACCTGGTAATAACCTGGCAATAACCTGGCAATAACCTGGCAATAACCTGGCAATAATCTAGTAATAACATGGCAATTGCTCTGCTATAACCTGGCAATAACCCAGAAATAACCCGGAAATAAATCGGAAATAAACCGGAAATAACCTGGCAATAACCTGGAAATAACCTAGTAATAACATGGCAATTGCTCTGCTATAACCTGGCAATAACCCAGAAATAACCCAGAAATAACCCGGAAATAAACCGGAAATAACCTGGCAATAACCTGGTAATAACATGGTAATAACATGGCAATTGCTCTGCTATAACCTGGCAATAACTTGACGATAACCTGGCAATAATCTGGCAATAACCTGACAATAGCCTGACAATAACCTGCCAATAATCTGGCAATAACCTGACAATAACCTGGTAATAACCTGGCAATAACCTGACAATAACCTGACAATAACCTAACAATAACCTGACAATAACCTGACAATAACCTGACAATAACCTGACAATAACCTGACAATAACCTGACAATAACCTGACAATAACCTGGAAATAACCTAGTAATAACATGGCAATTGCTCTGCTATAACCTGGCAATAACCTGGCAATAACCTGGTAATAACCTGGTAATAACCTGACAATAACCTGACAATAACCTGACAATAACCTGACAATAACCTGACAATAACCTGACAATAACCTGACAATAGCCTGACAATAACCTGCCAATAATCTGGCAATAACCTGACAATAACCTGACAATAACCTGACAATAACCTGACAATAACCTGACAATAACCTGACAATAACCTGACAATAACCTGCCAATAATCTGGCAATAACCTGACAATAACGTCAATACGAATTTATGATTACATATTACTCGTACTCGTGAATCTAATATAACGAATTTGGTTCAACGGATCAATACGGGTACTGCCTGTCAGGCAGTCCCTTCATATAGTTGTCGTACTTTTTTAATAACTCGCATATCGTAATCTCTAATCATTTACGTTCAGACATTCTCTTCCTGCCACTCAGAGCATTTGCTACAGTCGTATATGATACTTAATATATTTCAATGTGTATACGATACGATCTAAAGATGGTTTTATTAATTACTCATAGTATATGTTATGTAAGAATCCAGGATATATTATACAACAACAATACTGTGTAAACTTTACCGTAT
>OZ038312.1:34523766-34569437 GCA_964035775.1 Osedax frankpressi | reverse complement strand
AATACAAAGTATACAATGTCAGTATAACTGACAGTAGTAGATTGATTAACACACTTAACTTAATGTTGTAGAGTAACTTTAATGTTGGGTGGCAGGCCCTGGTTAATATGATCTGTGTTTACGTTTGTATCTGAAGAGAGTGTTTGGGTGTATGTGTGTGTGGGTGTGTGTGTGTGGGTATGTGTGTGGGTATGTGTGTGGGTATGTGTGTGGGTATGTGTGTGGGTATGTGTGTGGGTATGTGTGTGGGTATGTGTGTGGGTATGTGTAGGTATGTGTGTAGGTATGTGTCTGGGTAAGTATTTATGTATGTGAGTAGGTGTTTATGTGTTTATATTTGTATTTAAATTTTTGAATGCTAAAAGTAAACATATTTTTTTAGTTTCTTCATTTTATTTTTTTTATTACGCCACAAGATTGGTTCCTTTAACATTATTACCAAACCCCCACTAAACCCCAAATAACCCCTCTACACCGTTTCCTAGGATCTTAATAAGAACACAATTGTAACTGCTGCTAATGGAGTATCAATGTCGGCATTAACTGTGTTTGCACATTCCTTGAAGTTCTTCAAGGTTATTTAACGATTATTTATATTGGTCGAAAATTGCTCAATCACTTATATAGACACGCCCTTTTGCATACGCTCCATAGAGCCTCTTATACCCACTTAACGTACCCCTACTCCATTACACACTTTTCATACATATACATAAGGTAGATCTATACTTTCCACTTAATGACACTAAATGACATCTACCAATCGACTCACTCGACACTTACTACTGATTCCACTTAATCCCAATCCTCACTCGACTTATCGCCCTTCATTTAATATCCGTACTTGGCCTCAACTTGACCTCTACCCTTTTGTAACTTGACTCCTGTATACCCCTTATTAGAGTCCTACAAACCCCACTCTACTCTATACAAATAGGAACATGCGCTTCAAGAGCTTTCGGACCAGTCGTCTACAGCCATACTCAATGAAGACATAAGATGGGTATTGACCGTACCGGCGATCTGGAAAGCTCCAGCCAAACAATTCATGCGTCAGGCTGCATATAACGTAAGTCTGCATTTAACTCTTCATTTCATTTCAGTGACATTCGTAATCAGTTCATTGTATAGTTATTTTTAATTCTTTCACTCGTTAAAATATTTTTTTTACAACAAAAGAATTACGCAATATCTATCAATGGCCATACATTATTATTCATTCTACATTTCTTATTTTAAATTCTATTTCTTTATTTTCACCATTTTCCATTCTTCATCTAACTTAATCTCCTGCAATATTTAATTGTATTCCCCATCATTTCATCTTACTATTGTTCTCCTTTAATTACTCACCATCTTACTAATTCTTAATTATTGTCTTTCAATCATTAATATCTTCTTTCTCTATATATCCATTGGCTACCTTCAATTATAGGCTGGACTAGCAGCTCCAGAATACCCAGAACAGCTTTTCATCGCTTTAGAACCAGAAGCTGGAAGCATTTATGTTCGCAGATTACGTCTCTACCAGGTTACAAGTTTATATAATTACGCTATTACATAATTGTACACTTAGATAATTACGCGATTAAATAATTACTTGGTTACATAAATACGCGATTACATAACTTTATTATTTTTGTTTGCACACAATTAATTGTACACAATTAATTGTGATTATGGTTTATATTTATTCATTATTATTTTTTAAATTAATAAATTTATTGATCAATTCAACATCTTAAAGAATTTCTGCAGTGTTTTAACATAATACTTATATAACACTTATATTTAATACTCTAATCTAACACACTTATCTAACACTCTAATCTAACACACTTATCTAACATTCTAATCTAACACACTTATCTAACACTCTAATCTAACACACTTATCTAACACTCTAATCTAACACACTTATCTAACATTCTAATCTAACACACTTATCTAACACTCTAATCTAACACACTTATCTAATACTCTAATCTAACACACTTATCTAACACTCTAATCTAATACACTTATCTAACACTCTAATCTAACACACTTATCTAACACTCTAATCTAACACACTTATCTAACATTCTAATCTAACACACTTATCTAACACTCTAATCTAACACACTTATCTAACACTCTAATCTAACACACTTATCTAACACTCTAATCTAATACACTTATCTAACACTCTAATCTAACACACTTATCTAACACTCTAATCTAATACACTTATCTAACACTCTAATCTAACACACTTAGCTAACACACTAATCTAACACACTTATCTAACACTCTAATCTAACACACTTATCTAACACACTAATCTAACACACTTATCTAACACTCTAATCTAACACACTTAGCTAACACTCTAATCTAACACACTTATCTAACACTCTAATCTAACACACTTATCTAACACACTAATCTAACACACTTATCTAACACTCTAATCTAACACACTTATCTAACACTCTAATCTAACACACTTAGCTAACACTCTAATCTAACACACTTATCTAACACACTAATCTAACACACTTATCTAACACTCTAATCTAACACACTTATCTAACACTCTAATCTAACACACTTATCTAACACTCTAATCTAACACACTTATCTAACACTCTAATCTAACACTCTAATCTAACACACTTATCTAACACTCTAATCTAACACACTTATCTAACACTCTAATCTAACACACTTATCTAACACTCTAATCTAACACACTTATCTAACACACTTATCTAACACACTTATCTAACACACTTATCTAACACACTTATCTAACACACTTATCTAACACTCTAATCTAATATGTATTAACGTATTCTTATTTAATACTTTATTATAACACTCCAATCTTCACCAACAGTCTTATCTAACAATCTTATCTAAATCTCTTATCTAACAGTTTTGTCTAACACTCTTAACTAATACTCTTACTTAATACTATTATCTAATATCCTTATCTAACCCAATAAGCTAATTATTTAGTATCTTATTATTATCTTATTTAATAATATAACAATAAAATTACAATTTTCAGTTGGTTCCAGAAAAACCTCAGAGAAAAGTTCTTTCATTAACTCGCGAGTCCACTCCTCCTTCCAATAGTGGTAATATGAATAAAATCAGTGATGAGCTCATCACAGGTTTGTATGAGTTGTTGTCAACTTTGTCCTACTTGATCCTATTTTAGTCTATTTCGTCCTCTTTATCTTAATATATCACATTTTAACATACTTATCGTACTTTAGCCTATGTTATCATGTTTATTCTAATATATCCTACATTATCCTACATTATCCTATTTGATCCTCTTCATCCTCATATATCATATTTTATCCTACTTTATCCTACTTTATCCTACTTTAACCTAATTTATATTCTATAGCATTTTTTATTATAATATTCCTAATTTATCTAACTTAAATAAATTGATCCTTTTCTAAACTTAGGTTCTATCAATTTTCTATTTTTTTGAGATGTATTAATAATGAATTCTCTAGAGACCTGCCACACAATTATAGATAACTTCAATCTAGTTATTTAATGAGTGATTAATTGAATGTTTATAGATAGTCTCTCTTCCACCTGTCTTGGAATTCTTTCTTATTTAGTGATTAGACTGTGATTAGTAATAGGAGTGATTACTAATTACTAACTTCTTTCTTAAATCACTAAAATGACCTGAACTTCATTATTGCTAAAGGATCTCACATCGGTGAACTTATCTTGCAAGCATTAGCAGCTTTAATCACTCGGCTGACCTATTGTTCACCCATCCAGGCACCAGATATATGTTGGTCGATTGCGGCGGTGGTACAGTTGATATTACCGTTCATGAGATGGAGGAACACGGTCACCTCAAAGAGTTGTATAAAGCTTCAGGGGGACCATATGGTTCTGTAGGTTAGTGGTAATTGGGGGGGAACAGTGGGAGAATAGTGGGGGTTAGTGGGGAAAGAGTGGGAGTATAGATGAAGAAGTATATAACCTCCTAGGGACTATAGTCCCTAGGAATATATATATATATATATATATATATATATATATATATATATATATATATGTTGCTGTATGTTACTTGGAGATTATTAAAGTGGTATAGAGGTGATGCAGATGATTGTTTGTGGGTGAGAGATCAGGGTTAGGGATGAGGTGTTGAGTGGAGTGTGGGGGTGAGGTGTGTGGGGTGATGGTATGTGGAGGTGATGGTGTGTGGGGGTGATGGTGTGTGGGGGTGATGGTGTGTGTGGGTAATGGTGTATGGGGTGATGGTGTGGGGGTGATGGTGTGTGGGGAAGATGGTGTGTGAGGGTGATGGTGTGTGGGGGCGATGGTGTGTGGGGGTGATGGTGTGTGGGGTGATGGTGTGCGGGGGTGATGGTGTGCGGGGGTGATGGTGTGTGGGGGTGATGGTGTGTGGGGGTCATGGTGTGTGGGGGTCATGGTGTGTGGGGGTCATGGTGTGTGGGGGTGATGGTGTGTCGAAGCTTAAGGTGGGTGCACCTAAGTAGATGGAGGACACCGCTATTTGTGCTAGGCTGACAGGTATGTGTGAATGGGGGCTGATGGGGCATATTAACTGAGGTAGTGTTTGGTACGAGGAGAGTGCAGTTACATGGAGTAAGTCAAGCAAGTAGAGTTATGTTGATTAGTATGGGTGTGATAATGGGTGTGTATTATAGCGTTGTTATATATTTTAGTTTATATAAATGTCTATATATCTATTTATGTATATATATATATATATGTATATATATATATATATATATATATATATATATATATATATATATATATATATATATGTATGTGTGTGCGTGTAGATGTTCATTAGCTATTTTATACCGGTGTAAGATTTCTTTGTTTTTGTGAAATATATATGGGTAGCACCTTATTAGCTCTCCCAGTTACATCAGCTCTTGTGTACTAGTTATATAATATTGTTATGACATCCCACTACAATAACATCTCTGTCGATACCGCAATGCCTACCTCCGCCAGCCCCACCTCATCCAGCCCCACGTCTGCCTGCCCCACCACAATTAGACTAAATCCACAATTTCCATATCCCATCACACCTAACACGGCTATAAATAATTCTCGCAGTCATATCATATCCTACATACATTCTCAACATTCCCTAAAAAGTGGTTTTTCTATCAGTGGCTAATAAATTAGTAAGTTCAACGTGCCTGAGTATATGTATGTATTAGTGTATGTATTGGTGTATGTATTAGTGTATGTATTAGTGTATGTATTAGTGTATGTATTAGTGTATGTATTAGTGTATGTATTGGTGTATGTATTAGTGTATGTATTAGTGTATGTATTAGTGTATGTATTAGTGTATGTATTAGTGTATGTATTAGTGTATGTATTAGTGTATGTATTAGTGTATGTATTAGTGTATGTATTAGTGTATGTATTAGTGTATATATTAGTGTATGTATTAGTGTATGTATTAGTGTATGTATTAGTGTATGTATTAGTGTATGTATTAGTGTATGTATTAGTGTATGTATTAGTGTATGTATTAATGTATGTATTAGTGTATGTATTAGTGTATGTATTAGTGTATGTATTAGTGTATGTATTAGTGTATGTATTAGTGTATGTATTAGTGTATGTATTAGTGTATGTATTAGTGTATGTATTAGTGTATGTATTAGTGTATGTATTAGTGTATGTATTAGTGTATGTATTAGTGTATGTATTAATGTATTCGTGTGTGTATTAATATCTATTTTGCAAGATAACGGGAGATTGGTGGGATGACTGTTTGGTGGGATGTGCGTAGGTGTGTTTTTAGGCCGATTATATAAGTTATATTATAGAACATTGCTCCATGGAATCTTAAGAACTGAGTAGTTTACACTTCTCATTGCACTTCCCTACTCCATCTCCGACTGCGACAACGTGTGAAATAGCCCAATATACAGCCACACTAATAGTTACGTCGCACAGCGATGACGTCACACAGTAGCAGCAATAACATAGCGATACGCTACTAGTCACCACGCTATTTAGTACATTAGATATATAATATATTAGATATATAGTACATTAGATATATAGTATATTTGATATATAACCTTACAGTGTTTCCATGCTTCTGATTCCAGTTATAAAAACGCAGTTATAAAAACAGTTATTTGACTTATACACTACCGGGTAGATTTATCACACTAATTAGCACACTAGGTTGCATTCGCTTATAAGTGATTAATTATCCGTACAGTCCACTTATAATCTATTTTTTGAGTAATAATAAATTGAAAGCGTATACTTATACTTATACTTCTTAATTAAATTAATATTAAAGATATTTATGATCCTCTCCTCTCCTCTCCTCTCCTCTCCTCTCCTCTCCTCTCCTCTCCTCTCCTCTCCTCTCCTCTCCTCTCCTCTCCTCTCCTCTCCTCTCCTCTCCTCTCCTCTCCTCTCCTCTCCTCTCCTCTCCTCTCCTCTCCTCTCCTCTCCTCTCCTCTCCTCTCCTCTCCTCTCCTCTCCTCTCCTCTCCTCTCCTCTCCTCTCCTCTCCTCTCCTCTCCTCTCCTCTCCTCTCCTCTCCTCTCCTCTCCTCTCCTCTCCTCTCCTCTCCTCTCCTCTCCTCTCCTCTCCTCTCCTCTCCTCTCCTCTCCTCTCCTCTCCTCTCCTCTCCTCTCCTCTCCTCTCCTCTCCTCTCCTCTCCTCTCCTCTCCTCTCCTCTCCTCTCCTCTCCTCTCCTCTCCTCTCCTCTCCTCTCCTCTCCTCTCCTCTCCTCTCCTCTCCTCTCCTCTCCTCTCCTCTCCTCTCCTCTCCTCTCCTCTCCTCACCTACCCATCTTACACCACTTTATAGGTATTGAATTGGAATTCGAGAGACTCTTGGTAGCAATCTTTAGCCAGGAGTTTATAGATTCTTTCCGGTCAAAACGTCCTGCAGGTTGGGTCGATCTGATGATCGCCTTCGAGTCTAGGAAGAGAGCTGCTACTCCGTACAAGAATAACGCTTTGAACGTTTCTTTACCTTTCTCCTTCATTGACTACTACAAAAAGAAGAAGGTATGTATTAAGCAATTCATTAAAGCTTATTCAAACACAATCACGATAATCGTATTCACATTCCGAGACAAGGCACCCAATAACATAACAATCACCACCCGACACCCCCCAACCACCACCCGACATCCCCATCCATGAGCTCGACACCTCCAACCACCACCCCGACATCCCCAACCACCACCCGACACCCCCAACCATGACCCCGACATCCCCAACCACCACCCGACACCACGACACCCCCAACCACCACCCCGACACACCCAACCATGACCCCGACACCCTAACCACCACCCCGACACCCACAACCACCACCCGACACCCCAACACCATGATAAAGCTCTCGATATCCAATACACATCTCATCGCACTGACCACACCTTACCTACAAACACGACATCCAGGGTAGCGCTGTAGAGGCTGCAATACGTAAACACGGTGATAAGGATGTACGCTGGTCATCTCAAGGGATGTTGAGACTGATGCCTTCCGCGATGCTACGTCTGTTCACTCCTACCATGGAGCGAATCCAACAGGCCATCGGAGACGTGCTTAATAACCCCGCAGTCAAAGGTCAATGCTCTAGACACGCCCTCGTTGCATTAGATCGAACATCTAACTGACCTGTAACATCTAATAAACTTACATAACATTGCATAACCTCTTCTTACGTAGGTATCGAGTATCTATTCCTCGTTGGAGGTTTTGCAGAATCTCAAATCCTACAGTTGCATTTGAGAACCGAGTTTGGAGATTTGATGAAAGTGATCATTCCACAAGATGTCAGCCTAACAATCCTCAAAGGTTTACCATTGCCAGCATAATAAAGTTTGTAAGAACTGCACTTGTTGCACTAATTATAAAAATGGGTGGATCTAGTTCTAGTTCCACCCATTTTTACGCATATTTCAATTTAAAGATAACTGGAATTATATTTTTAGAACCTTTTTATGCTAAAATCTATTTATAGAACAGCGTAAGGTACAAAGAAATTCCTTGAAGCATAAACTTTTACTATTAGAAGTTAAAACACCAATATTTCTATACCTTAATAGGTGCTGTATGTTACGGCCTTGACCCCACCGTGGTGACCTTAAGGTGGTCAAGACTGACCTACGGAGTGGGCGTTCTCAATCGCTTCATTCACGGAAAACACCCCGAAGAGAAACTTGTCAAAAAGGTAATAAAGTTTATTCTCAAAGGTTCCTACGAATTATTGTTATTACTCGTTACATCGACGACGTGGTCATTTTATATTGCATAATCGACGGCTTATTAATGAGTTTTATTCGTAATTGAACGTGACGCCTTCAATGATACGCAGAATGGAGTGGAGTGGTGTACAGATGTGTTCGACAAGTACGTTGTGGTCAATGAACCTGTAGGGTTAGGAGATACTGTCCTGAGAAGCTATACTCCAGCCAAGGTCAGTCTAGTCTCACGATACCTACATATTATTAATATAGCCCACTCTCTCGAATATACAATAACATTAAATGAACCATTGTTTATTGTGCTACCAATATTTACTCGGTGTAATTTGATTTATAATCATTTTTATTGCGAACAAGAGAATTTGAATGTAAATTCGAAGATTTTGTAGAAATGGTATCAAAGAATTATGTATTCTAATCAATAATCTCTATAAAATATAATATTAATATTAATAAATAATAATAATATTAATAATAATAATATAATATTTTATAATTATTAAAGTTAAAACTATTCAAACTGAATTCAAATTTCATGAAATGTAATTACGGAAATTATTTGTATAAATATTATAATATTTCTCTATCATTCATATGAATCACCTCAATTTTATCCATATCATTACTCGACCACACTTCTTAGGCGGGACAAAAGGCCTCCATCATAAACGTGTATGCCGCAGATTCTCCCGACTCGGGATTCATCTCGGACGTAGGGGTCAGACGAGTTGGTTCTCTTTGTCTAGACCTTTCAGAGGCCGCATACGAAGATAGGTCCGAGCGTCGTGAAATACAGACCCGTATGACTTTTGGAGATACCGAAATCAAGGTTAGAATTCCCACTAGAAAGATTTTGGGAGGTCTGTGGACAGAGTTACAAAATTTTTTATATCTCAATTTTACTTCAATTCATATAAAGTTGTAAATCTATATAAACTACTGCTATTCTCCGTTGCACTAAGTACACGCTCGAGTAAACTCTGCAAACCCAAACGAACCATTCCACTCCGCAGGTAAGTACTTTGGATGTGGCTACGAATACAGTAGTCAGATGCACCATCGACTTCCTGAATAAGTAGACCGACGTACAGCTATATACAACAGTGCCTTATCACCACTTTTTACCATCGAGTTCATGTGTGCAATGTTATCGAGTATTTTTCTAATGTATATGTAATTATATACTTATAAATTCTCTTATATACACGTGTCTATGTATATGATTGCTATATATATTTATATTGAATCCGACAATTTCGGTCTGCTACTGTTCTTTACTTTATATGAAAAATAATATTTGAATTACCGCTATTTTCTTACATAGTCGCTTGACATAAAATTTGAGTAAATGTAATAGAGTCTCACCGTGTTAAAAACGTGTTCCAACGCCAACTGAGAGAGTAAATCACACACACAAACACACAAACACACACCAATTACTCTATTTATAAAATTAGTAAAAAAACCATGAGTCTTATTTATTTTCAATTAGAAATGCATAACGATTAATGAAAAGGATAAAAGATGTCACCGTGTGATGGATAATGAAGAAGATATAAACCAGGATAATAATAATCTGTAGAATGCCCTGCTGATAACAATACAGTAATGTTCTACAACCAATGTAGTCATAAGTTTGGTAAAGTTTATGCTATTCCGTCTGCATGTTTAAATACGGCCAGACTGACATCGGATGCGAGTTTATCGGCGAGCTCCTGGAAATAATTATTATTATCACTTATGACAATGCAACTGATTTTCATTATTTCCTATTATAATTTAATAATTTTGAGAACAATTGTATATTAGTAAGTATAAAAAGCATCAATTATTATATAACCGAATCGAATACGATTTACTAATTAGTAATAATAACCCTAGTCTTTGCCTCGGCGTAAACTCTGACAACATCCTCGGTGCCGGACGGACGGACAAATGATCTCGCTCCGCTGCCTACTTTAGCGACTAGGGCGTCGATTGCGGGTTGAAGGTCACGCGGGGTCAAACACACTCTCTCCGCATCCGTCGTGGTAATGGCGGCGCGATCGGCTACCTATAACAGCCAATAACTCGCTTAATACCTCAATGCAAAGAAGTCGTAAATGAAAAGTATCTCAACAGACGATATTCACGTTGGAAACACAATAAACGAAATTGCGTATGATATTTCTTGATATAGTATTATTTTATGTCTGCTCGCGTGTGAACGTTCAAAAAATGTGCTTAGAGAATGCATTGGTAAAATAAGCAATTGAATAACCATATTAGGATTCTTGGCTATTGCAATAGCCATGCATGAATAATGCACTACGGTGTGTATATCACAATATTGAAATCGTTATGTATGTAGATCTGTGGAATCTAAATCTATGATTGATTGTAAACCTTGACTTTCACTTGACGGTTCGGAAGGTCGGTGTACTCTAGATTCCACTCATCGATGTCGTTGTTACGGCTGTTAAGAATGGTCTCTACGAGGAGCATGTCCGAGATGGCGTCACCAACAGTCTACAACATATTAGCAACCAATTGAATAAGTTAGCTGTTCGCAAAGCGAAGATTACAGAAATATGAATATGATTTCAAATACATTCGAGTAGAAGATGTGACCAGTAAACAATACCTCGTTGATCAAGTCGATCACTTGCAATAAAGTTGTTGCAGCTGTTCGTTGGTTACTTGTAGCACTGCCAATTATAGTAAAGAAAATGTAGCCATTTAATGTAGGATGTGGTGTTGATAGAAAATGTGTTATTGAAATAGGAATAGAATTGTATAAGAAATCTGAAATGAATATGAGATAAAGAAAACAGTGATTTTTGCGATATTATATAACTGATAACCTTTCATCATTTATTGTATTGTTAATCATTTGTTTTGCAGTATCACTAAAAATCACCTGTTTTTCATATGAAATTAGTTTAACTATAAACCAAACAAATTAAAGAGTAATAAATGAATTCACCGTGCCATGTCCATTAGCTTCAAAATAGACACCGATGTCGAAATCGAGAGCTTTCCGATGCAAATGTTTAACTCCAGTACAGGCACAAGCCACGGTAATCTGAGATAGAAAGCTTATTAATAAGGACTAAGTCAATTAAGTTGAAATTTTAGTCATTATATAGAAAAGTATAAATAAAATGTCATTGTTTACATGTCGCAAAATTATTATGTCTACAATATTCACCTGTAAGGAGTTGCTGATATATTCTGTTGAGGCACCATTTGCATAAGCAGTCTGAATAAGACCAAATTTCAAGGGAAGCTTACAGGCAGCTACTAATTGCTTAAGATAACAAGCAATCTGAAGAATTTGTTAGGTCATTTATTACGTAGAATTTAATAAGATTATACAAATTCTAACAATAATAAATTTAAATTAAAATAATATAATATAATATAATATAATATAATATAATATAATATAATATAATTATAGCTTGCATTATATCCTGAATGAAGTTTTATGTATGCAAACCAAAGTAGCAATTTTATCTCCGTCCAGTAAATGAAAAGTTGAATCTAAATGATAAAATTCAATGAAAATACATATTTAAAACGAATTTATAATAAATTAGGCTAAAAAAAAAGCTATAGAGTATTTTAAGAAAGGTTTGGTTTGTAATATTCAATATTATTTTAAATTCATTATATAAATAAAATTCATAAAAGCAGTAGAAATTATAGAATTGTTCAAGTCAATATAAACCGACCCTTATTCATATAGAAATAAACAATTCTATCAGCATCTCCATCAAAAGAAACATATCTACCTTCTGGTAACATTTTACCAATTCCTGAGATTCAAATTTATAATCGATTTAAGTAATTTAATTCCAATTATTAAATAATCATATTCAATGATATATTAATTTAATTGAATTATTTTAATAAAACATAATAATTAAAAAATAATTAATAATTAAATTACTTACCAATTGGTGCAGATTGTTGTATTTTTACATAATCAGCACCACACTAAATATTTTAGAAAGAATTCATTAATAATCAATTAATTAATATTCAATTGATAAATATTCATTACTCGCTACACTCAGTAACCCCTACCCTCATTAAACCCTACCCTCATTAAACCCTACCCTCATTAAACCCTACCCTCATTAAACCCTACCCTCATTAAACCCTACCCTCATTAACCCCTGCCTTTATTAACACCTACCATAATTAATACCTGCCCTCATTAAACCCTTCCCTCATTAAACGCTACACTCATTAAACCCTACCCTCATTGACCCCTACCCTCATTAATCCCTGCCTTTATTAACCCATATCATTATTAATACCTGCCCTCATTAACCACTACCCTCATTAAACCCTACCCTCATTAACCCCTACCCTCATTAATCACTGCCTTTATTAACCCCTACCCTCATTAACCCTTGCCCACATTAACCTCTGCCCACATTAATTCCTAACCTCATTAACACCTACCCTCATTAATCCCTACCTTTATTAACACCTATCAGTATTAACCCCTATCAGTATTAACCCCTACCCTCATTAATCCTTGCCTTTATTAACCCCTACCCTCATTAACCCCTGCCCTCATTAACCCCTGCCCACATTAACCCCTATACTTATTAACCCCTACCCTCATTAACCCCTATCCTCATTAACCCCTACCCTCATTAACCCGTGCCCACATTAACCCTATCATCATTAACCCCTATCCTCATTAACCCCTATCCTCATTAACCCCTATCCTCATTAACCCCTATCCTCATTAATCCCTCCCTCATTAACCCATACCCTCATTAACCCCTACCCTCATTAACCCCTACTCAAATTAACCCCTACCCTTATTGAGCTCCACCTGGTAGTTAAGTATTCCATCTGAACCGTCGTTGACAATATTGATTTTGATACCTTTGAGAAGAGGAGCTAGAATAGCAAGTTTAATAGCTCCAACACCATTAGCTCCATCCACAGTCAAAGTGGGCGTGTACTTGTCTCCATGGGTCTGCATGCGGGTCAGGTATATAGGTATGCATTGTGGTCTACATATTACAGGATGGAGTTGTTACTATAATGAGTCACGATGGGAATATGGTGTAATGGTGTGAAAGTTTAGGTAAGATAGTGGTATTAAGCACTAGTCGAAGTAGCGGTGTTAAGGTTCAGGTGAGATAGTGATGTCAAGGATCAGACGATGTAGTGGTGTGAAGGTTCAGGTTATATAGTGATGTCAAGGATAAAGTGAGGTAATGGTTTCAATGATCATGTGAGGTAGTGATATCAAGGTTCAGGTGAGGTAGTGATGTCAAGGATAAGGTGAGGTAGTGGTGTCAAGAATAACCTGGTTAAGATTATTGTAAGCAATGGAGAGCTTCTCATTGTAGCCTTTCTCTGTATCCTCTCCATAGGCTCCATTACTATTTCTACATCTTACCATATAATGTAGCTGAGGAGTGGTCAGTACACCTGGTATGTATTATTGGTGTTTATCAGTAGGCAGAAATGTAGTGTAAGTGGAGTGTGCAAGGTAGGTGTGCAGGAGTCGTATGGAATATATGTATGAGGGGTGTGAAGTGTGTGAAGTGAAAGGAGTGAGAGGGATGTGAGGAGTGTTAGGAGTGTGAGGTGTGTGAGGGGTGTAAGGAGTGTGAGGAGTGTGAGGAGTGTGAGGGGTGTGAGGAGTGTGAGGAGTGTTAGGGGTGTGATGAATGTTAGGAGTGTTAGGTGTGTGAGGAGTGTTAGGAGTGAGAGGGATGTGAGGAGTGTTAGGAGTATGAGGTGTGTGAGGGGTGTAAGGAGTGTGAGGAGTGTGAGGAGTGTGAGGAGTGTGAGGAGTGCGAGGGGTGTGAGGAGTGTGAAATGTTTGAAGTGAAAGGAGTGAGAGGGGTGTGAGGAGTATGAGGGGTGTGAAGGGTGTGAGGAGTGTGAGGGGTGTGAGGGGTGTTAGGATTGTGAGGAGTGTGAGGTGTGTAAGGGGTGTAAGTGGTGTGAGGAGTGTGAGGTATGTGAGGAGTGTGAGAAGTATAAGGAGTGTGAGGAGTGTTAGGAGTGTGAGGAGTGTTAGGAGTATGAGGAGTGTGAGGAGTGTGAGGAGTGTGAGGGGTGTGAGGAGTGCGAGGGGTGAGAGGTGTGTGAGGAGTGTTAGGAGTGTTAGGAGTGTGAGGAGTGTGAGGAGTGTGAGGAGTGTGAGGAGTGTGAGGAGTGTGAGGTGTGTGAGGAGTGTGAGGGGTGTGATGAATGTTAGGAGTGTTAGGTGTGTGAGGAGTGTTAGGAGTGAGAGGGATGTGAGGAGTGTTAGGAGTGTGAGGTGTGTGAGGGGTGTAAGGAGTGTGAGGAGTGTGAGGAGTGTGAGGAGTGCGAGGGGTGTGAGGAGTGTGAAATGTTTGAAGTGAAAGGAGTGAGATGTGTGTAAGGAGTGTGAGGAGTATGAGGAGTGTGAGGAATGTGAGGAGTGCGAGGGGTATGAGGAGTGTGAGGAGTGTTAGGAGTGTGAGGGATGTGAGGAGGGTTAGGAGTGTGAGGTGTGTGAGGGGTGTAAGGAGTGTGAGGAGTGTGAGGTGTGTGAGGGGTGTGAGGGGTGTAAGGAGTGTGAGGAGTGTGAGGAGTGTGAGGAGTGTGAGGAGTGTGAGGAGTGTGAGGAGTGTGAGGGGTGTGAGGAGTGTGAGGAGTGTGAGGGGTGTGACTGGTGTGAGGAGTGTGAGGAGTGTGAGGAGTGTGAGGAGTGTGAGGAGTGTGAGGGGTGTAAGAAGTATGAGGAGTGTGAGGGGTGTGAGGAGTGTTAGGTATGTGAGGAGTGTGAGGGGTGTGAGGGGTGTGAGGAGTGTGAGGAGTGTGAGGTGTGTGAGGAGTGTGAGGGGTGTAAGGAGTGTGAGGAGTGTGAGAAGTGTGAGGAGTGTGAGGAGTGTGAGGAGTGTGAGGAGTGTGAGGAGTGTGAGGAGTGTGAGGTGTGTGAGGAGTGTGAGGAGTGTGAGGAGTGTGAGGAGTGTGAGGAGTGTGAGGAGTGTGAGGAGTGTAACTTGATACTATCACCTTAAAACATGTAATTGATAAAACTAATAATGAACAACCACGATTTCGAAGTAATTTTAGTTAAACAACTTCCTAGCTAATAGTTTACATTATCTAGCTCGGAAGGAGAACATCTCATGGGAAATTAACATCTGATATCTGGCATCGATAATAACCGTAATCTTTAATGAGAGCTCCATATGCTTGAGCTCCATCTATGGCAGCATTACTCAAGCGTTTACTACTCGGTCTGATGAGGAAAGGGAATCAATTAATAATTTATTATATTTTTTAGAATGTCCAGTAAATTCATCCAGTGATTTCTTACATAAAATTGATATATTCATGAACATATCAAATGAATAACAAAACATCATTATTTGTGTTAAGATTAACAAAATACCAGGTGCTGAGACATAAATATCATAATGGAATTATTTGGTAAAGCCTAATTAGGGAATGTAATTTTAAAATTCAAAATACATATTTTATTACATTTACACTTTATATACAAAATATTATATTAAATATATATTATAAAAATATATTATTTTTAGTTGATTTAAATATATTTTTATTTTATATTCATTATTTATTAAAGATCATAAATATCCTATACAATAATTTATTATAAAGAAATTATTTTATTATGTTGTATGTATGAATGACCCATATGGTACTATTATATATGTATTGTAATATGGAAGAATTAGGCTATAGGTTATATTTGTAATATTGAGTATGGATATATAAATGTATATTCTAATATATAATTTTCAATATATTTATAAAGCTAAAACTAATTTAATGGTATTTACATTACAATCTCAAATAATAGACGACATTATAATAATAATTAGTGAATTCTTTATTTATAATAAATAATATTTAATAATAAATCATCACTTGGTAAAGCATGAGTGTTGTAATTTATAAATTCAATATTCTATGTAATTTAAATTATCAAATATTTAGAATTATGATATGAAAAGCTAATGATAAATTCATATGAAATGAAATCAATGTTATAACATATTCAATTATATAAATTTGTATAGATTAATATCTTAACTATAAGTGAATACTAATAAAGTTATATAACCTACCTTGTATCCCTGGCTATATAAATATTTGCTTTACTACTTGTATCAATATTCTTGTCAATTATTATAGAATTCAATTCTGAGATTAAATTTGTATCGCTGTAAAAATAGAAATAAAATGATAAAATAAAAATGAGAATGTATAAATATTTAGAATATTTAGAATTTAACAAATTAATATATTTATATGAACATATAATGAAATAATAAATTAACCTACAAAATTTAAATAAAATGAATGCCTTATTATTGTATATATTAACACTACACCCTCCTTACTACTACACTCTATACCTGTATGAAATTATTTGTATATATGCATATATATATATATATATATATATATATATAATGTTTAACATTTAGAATTATCATATAATATTGTATAAAGATATCAATCATTATATCATATTTGAAACTTAAGCATTCGTTGTAAAAACAATTAATCAACACCTCGAGACTATATCCCAAGAACCCAGATGATATAACAATTATAAATTATTATAAAATCATTTAAAATAAAATATAAAGTTACAATATAATAAAATTACAATATATCTTACCGTTAAACTATAATTACCTGGATAAAAGATTAAAGATTATTGTCAATTTACCTAAAGATTAAAGACATTATTGTTGGTGCAACTAAATTGTACATTTGTATTTGAAGATGTCTACAATTTATTACTTTATAAACTTCCTCGTGATTGTGATGAGGATGATTATGATGAGGTGAAGTGGAAACCTGACTAAAGTGAAATTGGAGGCGATGTCCTCCCAACTAGAATGCAGCATTTCACCTTCTGGATCTACCAATTTCACACCATTATCCTGTTCGGGGTTATGTGAGGCTGTGATCATCAAACCTATTGTTAGCCCTGTTGTAATTAGATCAATTATAATTGTATGTGGTCACTTAAATAGCACACGAAAAGCATTATTTCACAAACCATAATTCCCGAGAAATATTGAAATATTTAAATCGTATTTTGGAAATATTATAAAATATTAAATTTTAAGAATTTTTAAAATTCTCATTTATTAAAATTCGATCATACACGGAATTTAATTCAAATTAAACCCACAATTGTAAATGAATTAAAACCTTTCTTAGATTGAGACCGGGCAGCTGCTAGAATTCCCATGCGAAATAATACATAATCCAGCTTTTCATTACTGTAATGAGGAAATACAAATTAGAGAGTGTAATTTAGTAGAAAATGAAAATATTAATAAACAATAAAGTACAAAATGAAAACAATAATAAATAGACAAACAATAAGGTGTTCATTTCTAATAGTTATTTATTAAATAGTATGGTTATAATCGGTGTGATATAAAGTTTAATATTAGACATGTCTAAAATATATTTTTATTAATATGTTTTATTCTATTTACTTTTTTACCAAATAAGTAAAATATTATGTATGGGAATAGAATATCACATAGACCTGATTCCAAGATCCATCTTGAGGGTAATTTAAATATAAGGAATATAATTAATTACTGCTAATATTTAGAATATAATTAGTCATTCACTATTTGAAATATTATTTAAAACTATATAACAAAGGAACAATCATAATGTGTTATTAGTTCATGCATGTTGTTATGTCAAGACTCTGATATCATGAGTTGAGTGCAAGACATCAGATTAATAAATTAAGCATCTACATAATCTATGTATAAATAAATATCCTATAGTATATCACTCAATTCATAAAATTAGTTTCACACAGTTTTAGTTCCATAACTTACATTAACTTACATTAACTAGTGATTTTAACTTTAATATATGATCCTATATTTAATTAGGTATAAACAATTATTCAGATTTCTAAAAATTATATTACAAATTCTTTTAAAAGGATTATGGAATGAAAACAAATTAAAATGATTAAAAACTAAATTTCTTGTATAATTTTACATAATTTGTTAATTATTTAATTGATTAAATTGTATACAAGAATTGGTTTTAACAATATAATAATAATTAATTCTAATTATTTAAATGTGGATAATATAGAAATATATCATATTGTTTAACAAGGTCTGTTAAATGATGTCTCCGTATTCTTTATTATGTAAAAACATAAGATATCCATTGACATGTGTCTATGTACTATATATGTCTATATACACATATGTGTGATTATATAATGAATTTTATAGCTTGGAGATTATGTAGTTTTGTTTTTTCCCTGATTTATATGTGGTAACATTGGTTTATCTATTATTAGAACTTGTAACTATAAAATAACACCTTTTTTAAGATATGTATATGAATGTTATATTATATTTTATAAATTAACTTTACTTAATGTTCCATTAAATTCTAAATGTTGATTTTTTTGCACTTATCCTATTTTAGATGTAAACAATACCTGCAAATTAAAACCTACTATTATAAACGTACTCTTTAATTAAACTCTCAGATATACATCACATTGTTTAAGCATGACTCTGAACTTATAAAAAGTAAGATGAATGTTATCAACACGTGAAAGTAATTTCAAATATGTTAATCAGTAACATTTTTAAAGTTAATTACCTATTTAAAATAAGTCTTATTCGTAAGTGTATTAAACAATTACTTTTTATTTTAATAAATTATTATTTTAAAATTTTAAGTACATATTAGTATATAAGATTATTCATAAGTGAAGTATAAATCTTATTTACTCAATAATTTTGTATTTGACATTATCTTATTTAATATTTTAACTAAAATTCACTATCATCACTAAAGTATTACATCAATATTTCAAATAATCAATTGAATTCTTCCAAGGATTATATTATAAGAAATGTACAAAAAATTATTTAGAACATAATTTGTAAGTTTATTAATAGAATTGTTATGAAAATAATAAACATATTTAAATTTATGTCTTTTCTTTTTATATCACAATAAAGTATTATATTGGATAATTATATTAATTATATAATACTCAATTAATAGTTCTGTTCTAAACTCAACGATTTAATAGGCTATTTAATATCATATGCTATAAGTGAGACATATTCAAATATTGTATTCTAAATAATATCTATTCTAAATAAATAATATTAAATTACAATCTGTTTTAGTGTTTTATCACAAATGTTTAATAATAATTTTATGTAACTGAAATTATCTGATTAATTAGTTATGTCAATTTAAAAGAATAAATAATATATATGATTATTCATATATTTGGATTATTTAATTTAATGTATTTATATAGAGTATGTAAATGAACTGTTTCAATTAAAAGTTAATTTACATAAACCTCAATATATATAATAAATGTGGAATATATTATATTGTCATAATGTAATTATTATACATAATATTCAATTTTTATTATTGCTTAATTATTAGATGCAAACTAAATACAAATGTAACTAAAATATACAACATTATTTATTTTATATATATTATAATCATATGTTAATAATTATGATTTATATGAGTTATAATATAAGATATTAATTTTTATTATAGAATACCTATTATAATTATATTTATTATATTATTTTTAATACTATTATTGTATAACATGAAATATTAATCTATAAATAAATGAGTTTACATATAATTCTGTTAATTTCTTATCAGTGAATTTCTAATCACAACATTTTAGAATAGACCAATAATATTACAGAGAAATAGGTTATTTATGTATATTATAAAACAAATTTAACTTTATATTTAAAACAATAATTACAAAAAAAAGTGAGCGAGGCCTATTAATAGCTGGTTTCTTTTAGCGTTTTTAAAACCGAAAAGTAAACTCGAAAACGGATATTCAACCAATGACAATCCAGTATTCTACGTTTATATTTATAGAAACAAAAACGAAACCGTGTACAGGCGCTGCCATAATTAGCTAGTATCTTATAATCATTGATTTTAATCAATAAATATAAATCCAATTATTTTTTGAATTTTGTATTTGAAAAATGATTTATGAATATCATGTATATATACTAACTTAGTTCTAAATCCTGCTGTTCCATATTTGATTACCTCTGAACTAGTCTTGGGATGTTTAGAAATAGCTAAATTTATATCATCAACTTTCATATTGATCTTATTTCAAAATTATGAAATCTACAAGTAATTCAAATATATTTGACGTGTACAATTTAGTGTAAACAATAACACTAAAATAATAATAAACATTATTAAATTAATGTAATAAATCATATTCTTAGCACACATGTGATAGTTATATATGCACACATATATGATCTCGATACATAGCAAATACATATTTAGTAATGTAATTGAATGTTAATTTGTAATTTTTCAAGGTATTTTTTAAAATAAAAATTATTTAAAATTTATAATAAATATTTGAATTTTCAAATAATATAATATATAACTTATATTATAATTTAGAGATAATACTTATACTCGTTATTAATTCCTTTTATTTATTTAATATATCTTCTTAATAACTTTTACGACCCATAGATTATATAACTATCACAGTTATTGAAGTTACTATTACCAATACCACTATTACCAGTCAATAAATTGCTATATACCAATGGGTATTAAAACAATTCATAGTAATATATGTTTAATATAATATTAATATATTAATAAAATTGTAATTATTGTTAATAATTATAAGAATAATTTATAATAATTATAACTGTTATAGATTATAGAAATTTACATTTATATTATATATCATATTCCGCATAATATTAATTTTAATATTACTTAATTGTAATTAATATAATATAACCAATATGATCAATAAATATATGTATATCATAACAAAATCTATTGAGATAAATTATAAATGATCAACTCTTCTAGAAACCAGTCCTAAAACTAACTGCAATCAATTGAAGTTCTCCTAAATAAGCTGGTATCCAATTATGCGAATTCTACTTTATCTTACAATTTTGGCATTATTTATTGAGTCTTATTCGACAGGCAAAAGTTAGAAATTGCGTTTACTCTTAATATGCGCATATTACTCAGTTGAAATACCGTAGTTTACTATCGTTAACCATACTTGGGATAATGTATATTGTCTAGTAACCAACAGCGAAATCTACTCGATTATTATGTCTTGTAAAAAGAATTATTGAATTGTATATAAGTTTATTTGATTCTCTTCTAACTACTTAATTATATTTAACTACTTAATTATATTTAACTACTTAATTATATTTAACTACTTGATTATATTTAACTACTTAATTATATTTAAAATCACGGTAAGTTAACCTTATAAGAAAATGGTTAACACAATAGAATATGGCGATGTATAAATTAAATAATGTTACTTGATTGTAAGGATATAAGTTATACTGAAGTAATAATAAAGTTTTAGTGAATTTATAATGAATTCTTACAGTCCATTATGATTATTGGATTTATAATGTGTAAGGAAAATAGATATAAGGTATTTTCTTTCATCTTGTTATTTGCAATATATCATTGGTTTTATTTGATTATTACATATAACATATTTGTATGAGTCGGTATCAATAATGACAAATTAAGATAAAGCAGCATCATTACAGGTAAGTATTAATAAAATCTCCTATAGTTTTGAAGTGGTACCAATAGCAGATTATATTTTTGATAAATACCAAGTCTTCATTCCTTTCTACCAACTGCATTCCTGGCGTATAAGTCATCCGCTTATTTTAGTGCTAAGCAAAATGTAATTGTCTATTTTCTTAGGTACCGCTTTCAATTGAAATCTAAAGCAGTTTTGTCTTGGACTACATTTATATTATTTAATTTGTTCAAAAATTATATAATATACATAAGTTAATTCAATTATATGCAAATTTTATCTGTGAGTTTATATTCAATTTCTAGGAATAATTCTTTGTTTACATAAATCAGGATATTAAAATGCGATTTTCTAAGGCACAAATACGAATATTATTGCTGGTAATATTCAGTTTTGCAGGTTTTTTTATAATTCTAATTTAATATAATAACAGATTGACAAAATAAAACATGAGAGATTTAATTTATTTGAAATTATTATATATCAATAACATATATTGATTGCATTTATACTATTATTAAATTGTATATTACAATTACAAATACAGTTCTATTTTTAATAATGTTAATTTGGTCATTGTCTATCTCTAAAGATGACATCTACTCCGAGGTTAGTTTCTCTGTGTTTCTCCATTTTGTTGAATTGACGTTCCTCGGCGTTTACTTCTCATCATATTTGACACTCACAGGGACACCAGGAGGCAGGTTACACTAACACAGATCATAAACTGGCCATACTCGTACCTTTTCGAGACCGCTTCGATGAGATCATCGACTTCATTCCATACATGAACCACTATTTAATGCACCAACGCCTGCCATATCATATCTACATTCTTAATCAAGTGGATTCATATAGGTTCAGTATTTATATTGATATCTGCCCATTAAGTTGTAATACTAATTCTATCTATAGAGGAACTATTTAGATTATTCAGTTTATAAGAATATAATTCATTTATTGAATTTCATAAATTATCGCATAACATCTTTTGTATTTTTATTGTTAATTTCAATATTAATATTAATACTAATTATAATTTATATTGAAAGCAGGTTGTATTACATAACAACAATTAATTTCTAAAGTAAATTTTGCCTCTGATAATATTTTATAAATAGTATTTAAAATTTTCTTTCAGATTCAATCGTGCAGCCCTCATCAACGTTGGCTTCAAGGAAACCTCCGATGACAAGAGTGATTATATCTGTATGCATGACGTTGACTTACTGCCTAGGAACCCCAACTTACCTTATGGGTTAGCTGTTCTATTACTTATCTCACACTTACCCTCTTGGACACTCCATTTTGTATTATTTACATACTCCATCTCTTCTTTAGTTATTGTTTACCTTGACGAGTCTCTTCTCTTCTTAATTAGCCCATTGACACAATTGGTTTTAGGTAATGAAGCACTCAAATTAAAATTTATTGGGACAATTTTTTATATAATTTTATGACGATTTATTTTATGTTTAATATTTAAGAACTTATGTAAAATTCAAGTACAATTAAGTGTTATTAACAAATAACATTATTATAATGTAAATATGGTTGAGTACATTGACAATTAATAGCTAATTTAATATCATATTATAGTAATATTGTCAAAATAGTACACTGATATTTATAATTCAAATTAATTATTTCAAATATCATATTAATATTTTATTTTATAAATAATTACAATGATAACCACATTATCAACTTATATTAACAATTATGGTAAACATCATTATGCAACTTTAACAACTTAAAGTTAAATATAATTATAAAACTATAGTTTTCTCTATATATAGGGTTATAGTAATATTGATTTAATTCATTTCTTGAAGAATTGAAAACATCTTAAAAGTTAGATATAAATTATATAACAATGTGTATATGAATTTATTACTTTAAAAAGGTACATATAAAGACTATGCTATAACATTTATATAATCTAATTCAGAGTGATATTTATTTTACTTTTATTTCAATTAATTTATATATAGATTAATTTATATATTTTGATGGACATAGTGTTGATGTGTTAGTCTCTCTACTAGAGAATGGGACATAGTGTTGATGTTTTATTAATTTGAAGATTAATTGCATTTATAGATAGTTTAATTAATATATGTATCATAGTATTTAATATATATAATATAAACAATAACAATATAAACAATGTAAATAATAACATATAAACAATAACAATATAAATAATGTAAATAATAATAATATAAACAATAACAATATAAATAATATAAATAATAACAATATAAATAATATAAATAATAACAATATAAACAATAACAATATAAATAATGGAAATAATATTAATATAAATAATGTAAACAATACAAATATAAACAATAACAATATAAATATTGTAAACAATATTAATATAAACAATATAAACAATGTAAACTATAAAAATATAAATAATGTAAACAATAATAAGTTAAACAATGTAAATAATAACAATATAAATAATGTAAACAATAATAATATAAATAATATAAATAATAATAAAATAAATAATGCAAATAATAACAATATAAACAATGTAATTTAATTTTTTCATAGTTCATTTTACATTTTAAACAATATAACATGTTATAAAAAGTTGTATTTTATGTATAAAGTACATAAATATTATTTTTAACGAGTACATTTTGATATGAATATTATCTTAATATCAGTGCTTAAATTGAATTCAAGTTTAAATATTTGTTTATATTTTTTTTAAATTTTAATCTTATTTTTAAAAGAGAGTAAAATATTGGTGACTTGTGTCAAGGCATTTTACAATAAATCCATTTTATTTAACCACTCCCCTCTTGTTCAGCTATTCCCACACACATTTATTTGTTGTCTATGTATGATATCAATTCAGTTTAGTGACCTCTGACTGATAACGCAGAGTACCACCCAAAGATGGCGTTATGCACATTTCATCACCTCAGCTGCACCCTAAGTACCACTACAAACGGTTCATCGGGGGTATTCTATCTATAAGAAGATCTCACTTTAGCAAGGTCAATCTCAACTAATTAACTAATTATCCGAATAATAAATAATTGACAAGAATACTAACTCGTGAACTTCCATTTAATTAGAAAACTTTGTAATTATTAATTTTACTAAAACAGGTTTTCCATCGAGAGTCTAAAAGTAGAATTGTTTATAGATGACGAATATTTTATCAATGATATCAGAATTTCATGATTTTAGAATAAATTACATCGATAAAACTTTTACTGCAAAGATTGTCAAATATGATCCTTAATTTTATATTTAATAATTATTATTGTGTCTTGTTTATATGCATCATTATAGTGATATATAATCTATAGATTATATACATTATAAGTTTGCATAGTAATTATTAAAATATTATTTATTCAAGACATATTAGTCTAATTAGTATAGTTAATTGTTTCATTGATAATTTACTATTTATGTTTTTAATTCATATTAATTATGATATATATATCATACACATCTCATAAAAAATGATATTGTTTTATTTTATTTATAAACTTCCTATTTAATGAAACGGAAGACTTATTTAATTATATTTTATATAGATTTTATATAAATCTATAGATTAAAATTACCCATGATGCACTTTACGACATAATGGTATTAGGCAAATATTGTAATAACTCAAATTACTTTAGGTGAATGGACTCTCAAATACTTTCTGGGGTTGGGGAATGGAGGACGATGAATTTTATATGCGGCTTAAAGAAGCTAAAATCAAGGTGCAATTATATTTTGACGATTGATTCTATATTAGCTCCATTATCTATTAATTTCATATCAATTAATTTCACGATAACAATGTATTTGCTGTACGAACTACTTTTCCATTGCATGCAATTGCCTTAATTTATTGAATTGTCTTGCGAGACTAATTTACACTCAGATTTACAATCCTACTGTGAACACGGGTAGCAGTAATACATTTATCCACGATCACGATGCGAAGAAGAGACCCAGGGATTATAAACGCTCCCCAAAACAACAAAAGGTAACTCGAGTAGAATATATTCATTATTTTATATAGTTATTTCATATTTTCTTTTCTTAATAAATGTAATATAAAGTTTAATTTACTTGATAAAAATAGCATTTCTTTGGTTAATACAAGTTACATCTTGCAGTATTGTTTATACCATATTATCATTAACCTAAACTTACACCTAAATCTTAATATCAATCAATACTTAATCCTAAATCTAAATATATGTGTTACGCTCAACTTAAACTTAAACCTACACTGAATCATAATTATGCATAGATTTAAATCTACACATAAATCTAAACTTAAACCTAAACATTAATCTAAACTAATTCTTAAATCTAAACTAAAATCTAAAATTAAACACAAACCTAAACTTATACCCCATAAAATCCTAAACTTAAATTAAAACCTAAACCCAATCCTTAAAGTTGAAGATCCACCCTGAGAGGGATCGTGTAACTGGGTTACAAAATGTTGCTTACTATCTGAGAAATCGTCGTGAGATCAAAATCGGCATTGCCAGCGCAACTCTTCTGGATATTGAACTGCACTGCGATGAGAATCTAGTACCTTGGTGTCTGAAGTGAACGTCATATTATGATATCGGAATTTATTGCAACAATATTGCATATATATATATATATATATATATATATATGTCTATATGTGTTGGGTTTGATCGGGAATGCAGTATTTGTTCATTTCCATTAACTAGAGGTGAGAAGGCTATTTCTTAATACTTTCTGTTATTCGATAATTTTGTATTCTATTTTGATAGTTTTTATTATTACTATTTTATAAATGCAATGTATTTATTATATATATTACAATACATTAAAAATAAATTTGATATATTAATGATATCTTAATTATTAAGTATTTTTTATTTAACATACTTAAATTTCATATCAAATATAATAACTATCATCTAATATATCTTTTCATGATATATTTATAGTAATGTAAATGAACAGTTTAATAAATAGTCCTAAAATAAAACATTGGTTTTTAACAATTTTATTCAAATTGTATTGTGTATAAAGTTGCCAATATATTATAAATTATGTTAAACTTTTGTGATATATAAACTTCGTAAATGAATTACTATAACTATTAACTATAACTATACCTATTAACTATAACTATAACTATTAACTATAACTATTAACTATAACTATAACTACAACTATAACTATACCTATTAACTATAACTATAACTATACCTATTAACTATAACTATACCTATTAACTATAACTATAACTATTAACTATAACTATAATTATTAACTATAACTATAACTATACCTATTAACTATAACTATACCTACTAACTATAACTATAACTATACCTACTAACTATAACTATAACTATTGAATTGAAAAGTTTATTTATACACAAAATAACAAATAGATATGTTCTCATTTGTGTTTTAAAGAGAATAAAATAATATTAAATGATAAAATAAAATCAGATAGAATCAGATAGAGGACTCTGACATTCGGGCAGATACATATGTGATCGGAGTAGTAATAGAACATCCGCACAAGATCAATCCAAGATCTCATGTTGAGCATAGTAGATGATTTTTAACGGCCTTCTTAAATGTTTTGATGGAATTACATCTTCGCAAATGTAGAGGAAGGTTGTTCCATAAAACTGGCGCTGAAACACTAAATCTTCTTTTACCATAGGTATCAAGATTAAATTTTTGATTTGATAGTAGCAGACTGTTACTAGATCTTAATCGGCGGGTATTTTCCTTTAGTTTAATAATATCATAAAGGTAGCGCGGCTGTTTAGCGTTTAGGGCAGTATATGTTAAACATAGTATTCTATACGCTGAATAATTTCTCATTTCAAGCCATCCTAGTGATGTTAAATATTCGGTAATATTATTATGGTCTTTTCACTTAAAACCATATATCATTCTTACTATAATTCTTAATATACGATCTAAATAATTTATACTAGATTTAGTTATACCATAATATATAGAATTACAATAGTTTAAATGCGATATAATATAAGACTGAG
Source organism: Osedax frankpressi (assembly GCA_964035775.1). Lineage (NCBI taxonomy): Eukaryota > Metazoa > Annelida > Polychaeta > Sabellida > Siboglinidae > Osedax > Osedax frankpressi. The sequence continues at coordinate 34,541,495 of OZ038312.1, read as the reverse complement.
AGATCATTTTAAAATTATGAAATGATATTAATTTTCTTATTTTTTTGACCGTACTAAAATAATAAAATGCTTTTTTAGCAGTAAATCGTAAGTGGTTATCTAAAAGCATATGTTCGTCTATAATGACACCCAGATATTTTACGGTCTTAGAAGGTTCAACAATTAAATTATCAATTAAATATATAGGAAATTTATTTTGTGTTAAATTTTTTGAAATGTTAATCAGTTGTGTCTTGTCGATATTTAGTAGTAAATTGTTATTGATTAGCCAATTGCGTATATTGTTAGTGCAATTAATGAGAGATGAGTTATCATTGTTTTTCAGTGGTAGAATCAGGTAAATTATAATATCGTCGGCAAATATGTTGAATTTAATTTGGGGAAATTTAAAAATTAATAGAGATAATGGACGTAAATAAATTAAAAATAATAATGGTCATAATAATAATAATAATAAGTACGGAACCTTGTGGAACTCCATATTTTAGTTGGAATTCGTCTGATTGTATAACTATTAACTATACCTATTAACTATAACTATTAACTATAACTATAACTATTAACTATACCTATTAACTATAACTATACCTATTAACTATTAACTCAGAGTTTTAAAGAAACATATTAAACATATATAATTAGGATTAGTCAATAGGCATCATGTACTATTTTATTTTGAAAATTTTTTGTCCAGGATTAAACTGATACATAATTTTGGTCTAGGGTGCTTTATAAATACTACTGTATAACTACTACATTCAATATGATTACAATATATAGTGAATATACAAGAAATATAATTATATAAAATATTGTACATCCATAACCAATTAGCACGGCTATACATTAAACTATTTAATATTTTTTATTAATAATCCGAATAACTAAAATTCTTTATTATGCTGAATTTCTGTAAATTTTCTGACCTTAGTATATATAATAATGAGTCCGAAAACTTATTATTACAAACTGATAATTGAATATACTATAAGTTATAATTTATAGATCGTGTATTTCATTTTTATAGAAATGTGATAATATATGGAATTTATGTGTCACGTTTTGTATGGTCGTAATTTCAATGTGCGAACTTTAAAAGTATTAAAAAATAGTATAAAATAAAACAATAATTTAAAGAACACACACAAATTTCAAATTAATATTTCTTTATACATTTATTTATGTATTTAATTTAGTTATATAATATATTAGAATCTAAGAAAATCATTGTTTTTACTATATATATATTTCGTACCAATAATAGGAAATGTTTTTATTTCTAAGCTGGCGAATTATTGCACAGCAGTATGACATTGATGAATAACAATTTAAGATTTTGTAAAGTATACATTGTAAATATTATAAATAACATTGAGAATTTATAATTTTAGTATACTAAATTAAACGATCATTTAAAAGTATGTAAATTAATTAATTAACAATAAATGTTTGCTTATGCATGAATTTAAAATCATTAAAACCTAAGTATTTATTTTAAAAAATTAAATTTTATTACACAAAAACATAAAATCCAGCGTAAAGCATCAATAACACGCGTGTTAGTAATCTATATAAATTAATTTTGATACGATATTGATATATTTCAATATAATTGAATAAAATACGCCGTCCAATTAAAACCGATCGATGGATGGTCTCCGTCAATGATAGTGAGCCATTCTAACACAACCGATAAACACCTGAAATTATATTTTTTATAAATGTTTTATTTGATGTAGACTAAATTGCACTAATATTAAATGCATGATTTTTCTTCTCGTATAATTGAGTATTCAACTTTAAATATAACATTAATGCTAATTACATTATAGAATTGTCTATTTTAACGAATTAACTAATTATACAAGATACTATAAACCCTACAAATTAACTGTATATACAATATTATAATAATATGATAAAATTACGAATAGTCATTAGAATTGTTTAAATTAATAATTATGAACTAAATTGTAATTCTGTAACCATTTTTGGAATTCAATGTCTGTATTTGTTTTTAATCTACCTCATAAACTACGTGCATAGGCAAAATAACACTACATAGATTTAACCAGTAGCTATATTCACAGAAGAGAAGTAGGTAAACAAGCTCCAAATAGGCAAGCGAAAATAAATAATGGGCAACATTTGTAGGAAGCGTGATAAAATCGTAACGTTGCCAAAGTGCCATGTAGAAATGGTGGAATCTCATGACCCTAACCGCCACATGAAAGAACGCGCTTGCTACGACATTCTAATGCGTACGAACAAGGACAAGCCATCCCCACCTCGAGATCCCAACCAACCTTACGATTCGGTGAAGTCGGAAGAGGTATTAGTATACATTAACCGATATCCCGGTGGGGCAGCATTCGTCAGTGGCAGTAGAAAAATCAACGAAACTGAGACGATGAACGACGATGCGTTGAAAGTGCGCCGCGAGTCCAAAGATATCTGGATGAACAGATTGATGGGGCACATTGTGCGTTCCGAGGCGATGAAAAATAATTTGGAAGACGACTCCGAGAGAATACGAAACTCATATCAACCTAAAATGTCGATGGACGGTAAAACGCAGAAACGTAGTATCAATAAGTTGAAACCTCCGAAACCGGAAACTGAAAATAACACAGATGACGAGAGGAAGAGTGGAGACTACGGCAAAGACTACGAAAAATTCGATAAATATTATACCAAAGACATTGACGAATATGTAGACTACGTATAAATTGTAACCAATTTGTTAAATAATAAATTATCGCTAATAAAATTTTCATTCATAAGATGCTAGTATAAATATTATATTGGCAATTATTATTTAGAATGTTATTAAATAATATACAATACTAATATATATATATATATATATATATATATATATGCCCGGTATAATGTTGTATGCAATTTTAATACATAGATATGAATAGTATTTGGAGATTTGAAATGTTATAAAATTGTAGCAAAATTAATTTAATTACGAATCTTTATTTAAATATTAATTGTAATATCTTAACATATGTATTATATAATTACGTAAACAAGCTATTGTTTAAAGTTTAATAACTGATATAAGTAATATCTAGTAACTCGCAAGTAACTCTTATTATATAGTATCAACTACATGTTCCCGCTATTGAGTTTCTATAGGCAACATGATATCGAGATTTACTAGTATTACTAACATAATAGTAGACCAAAGTCCGATAACCCATAATAATAACATTGAACTGTCATTATTCATTGATATTTGCCATGTTATACATTCATCCTGGTTCAGACTAGTGGTTATACCTCTACTTCTGGTTACGGCTACAAGAAAGTACTTATTAGGTAACTTCTGAAGTCAAAAGTTATATACAAATTAGTATGATGTTGAAATAAAGTTCGGATTAGCTGCTATGCCATATTACGTTCTATTACATAAATCATAGGAGTAAGATTACCAATAATACGAACAATTTGTACATTGTGTTCAGGGATATATTACTCGAGGTAAAGAATGCTATCCTGAAAAGAAGTCCTGATCTTCATTGCATATGTATTACCATGGTAACACGATGCCATGTATATGACGTAATATCCGAAACTCTTATGCAATATCTCGAGCATATACAAATCAATTACAACCCTCCGTCAACTACAATAACTAATTATATAATATACTAAAACTATATTAACCAGTAATTGTTTATATAATAAACAATGTGTATAACAATAGCTCATATGTATATATATATATATATATATATATATATATATATATATATATATATATATATATATATATATATATATATATATATATATATAGATAAACAGCATATGGATTTAAGTCTTATCGCATTCCTGCTGGAACATAATACATTACGATTATTATATTAGCAGTAAATATTGTATGCTATAATCTGCTAATATTCCCATTAGAATATAATACCTAATAACAGCGCCTCTAGTATTAAAATACAATTTTGCTTTTGAATATTATCAGTAATAATACATAATAAGATGAATGTGACCTCTAACCTTAACACTTGAGCATTATGAATATATATAAATGGTTGTATGTATATGTGATAAGGCCAAATATATGTATTAAATGATGAATAAATACCAAAGCTAAATGTGTATCTCCAGGGTATGCCTATTGCACCAAACAATACTATTGGTTATTATCATGTATATCAATATATCAATATATATGTATATCAATATATTATCAATATATTAATGTAATTACCTAATTCCCTAACACTATAACACGCTAATTCAATATAAACCCTTTTAAAATAACAAGTACAGTAAGACTTTACTCTTCAATGGTCTTAAGTATATTGGATATGTCGTTGAATCCTTTATATACGTACAGCTATGTACAGTTATGTAAGTAAAGTACAGTTATTCGTTATAGGGCGTGATCTTTTCTATATTTTTGCAAAATATTTTTCTTTTATAATAACATATGAAATTAAAAAATAAATATAACCAGAAGTCATAATTAATATCAAATGTGGTATTATTCGAAAATGAATAATGTATATATTTTATATTAATAAATATATTATTGTATCGTTGGAATAATTAAAATTCAATGTCAAACTGATAAATGATATTCTTCTCTAAGTAAATATATAGAAAAATAACTCTATGGGTCAAATAGATTATAATATTTACATCTCAATGTAATCAATACAATAGGAGTACTACTGAGGTGATTTTTGTATCTATATACCGACTTATCATTTCTGTATCATGGGAAAAGTCTGACAAGATTAATCTATAAAAAGAGTTAAAAAGTAAATAATCGATAATTAATAATTGGATATCTAAAGATAAAACGGTGTTTTGCACGGGTTTTGTGATATTCAAGAACATACCTTTGTCTTAAAAGATGATATTTAATAATCGAAAAAGAAGTTATTATATTTATGATTATATTTATTTTTTGGCTTGATATAAGAAATACATTTGGCCTTATTCCCAATAGTAAACTAAATTATCTATTTTGTAGTTGATTATAAATAGAATATAAATAGACACATCCATGAATTAAAAATGATGTATGATTTATTATCAATTCTTATAGAAATTGTTGTAAGGCAAGGTTATGGTATCATATCAAATTTAACTTTCTTCGAAACCATTAATTGGAAAAATCAAATATTTCCAGGGTATTTACTTATATAATAGAATATACGAAATAGAAAATACATTAAGTCTAATTTTAACGCCGAAAGATCAAACATTTAGATATAAATTAATCGATAACATCATCTTGATATAAATCTACTTGGGAATATTAATTCAGTACAACTAATGAATTGATCATTAAAATGTATCTAAACACCGATTCTCTAATTGCCACTTACAAAAAAAGTATATTCTTTAGAACATACTTGAATTTTCCTATCTATCATAAGGTAGAGTACAATATTCTTCTCTTCTAGAATTATAAAAACTAATTAAGCAATATCTACATCTAGAGATAAATGGTTTTATGCATATAGATATTACAGTAAATGAGCAAGAATTGTGAGTCATACAATACATGCACCTAGTAGAACCAAATTAGGCAGCGATTTATCTGATCAATAAGATATAACCATACTAACCATACAAACCATACCAACGTCTTCAAGATACGATCTAGAGCTATTAAATCGATCCGCTTAGTAATTAAAAATAGATTGTCTAAGAAACTCTGGTCTAAGAAACACTTGAAATATCCCCAGCAAGTACTGATAGCAAGATCTTTCTTGGAAAATTCATCTAAAAAGACCATATAACGTATAATCCAAACTTCCTTCTAGTGCATGGAACTTCTAACACATATATGTGCAACACGTTCTACTATCAAAGGCACACCCTCTTGAAATTGGATTGTAAAACCGGAATTTATAAAATTGTTTTCGTTGTGAGTTCAAATACTTTAGTAAATCTGGTAGAAGTTCATATATCATTGATGATATTGCTATATTCTCGATAAAGAATATATAATTGATTTTTGTACGATATATCATATCATATAACATATATCATTTAACTATTTTGACTCTCTTCCACTAAATAATAATTTGAAAGACATTTATAAATATATCGACAATACAAATATTTACGAGAAATATTGAGATACAACCAAATTGTGAAGATGACTATGGACTATTGGAGAGACAAATAAAGATTACTTCAAATAATTTGTAATCTAGATCACATTGTATCTAGACATCATATCTAGACATCACATTCTATCTAGGTATTTATTCTAGGCTTCATATCTAGGTACCCTATATATTTAAAAATTGTTATACTCAAAATATATATCAGTAACAAAATATAATAACTGGTTTACTCTGTATTAACTCTGTATTAACTCTCTATTAACTCTCTATTAACTCTCTACTAACTCTCTATTAACTCTGTATTAACTCTCTATTAACTCTCTATTAACTCCCTATTAACTCCCTATTAACTCTCTATTAACTCTCTATTAACTCCCTATTAACTCCCTATTAACTCTCTATTAACTCTCTATTAACTCTCTATTAACTCTGTATTAACTCTCTATTAACTCTCTATTAACTCTGTATTAACTCTCTATTAACTCTCTATTAACTATCTATTAACTCTCTATTAACTCTCTATTAACTCTCTATTAACTCCCTATTAACTCCCTATTAACTCTCTATTAACTCTCTATTAACTCTCTATTAACTCTCTATTAACTCTCTATTAACTCTCTATTAACTCTCTATTAACTCTCTACTAACTCTCTACTAACTCTCTATTAACTCTCTATTAACTCTCTACTAACTCTCTATTAACTCTCTATTAACTCTCTATTAACTCTCTATTAACTCTCTATTAACTCTCTATTAACTCTCTATTAACTCTCTATTAACTCTCTATTAACTCTCTATTAACTCCCTATTAACTCCCTATTAACTCCCTATTAACTCTGTATTAACTCTCTATTAACTCTCTATTAACTCTGTATTAACTCTCTATTAACTCTCTATTAACTATCTATTAACTCTCTATTAACTCTCTATTAACTCTCTATTAACTCCCTATTAACTCCCTATTAACTCTCTATTAACTCTCTATTAACTCTCTATTAACTCTCTATTAACTCTCTATTAACTCTCTATTAACTCTCTATTAACTCTCTATTAACTCTCTATTAACTCTCTATTAACTCTCTATTAACTATCTATTAACTCTCTATTAACTCTCTATTAACTCTCTATTAACTCTCTATTAACTCTCTATTAACTCTCTATTAACTCTCTATTAACTCTCTATTAACTCTCTATTAACTCTCTATTAACTCTCTATTAACTCTCTATTAACTATCTATTAACTCTCTATTAACTCTCTATTAACTCTCTATTAACTCTGTATTAACTCTCTATTAACTCTCTATTAACTCCCTATTAACTCCCTATTAACTCCCTATTAACTCTCTATTAACTCTCTATTAACTCTCTATTAACTCTCTATTAACTCTCTATTAACTCTCTATTAACTCTCTATTAACTCTCTACTAACTCTCTATTAACTCTCTATTAACTCTCTATTAACTCTCTATTAACTCTCTATTAACTCTCTATTAACTCTCTATTAACTCTCTATTAACTCTCTATTAACTCTCTATTAACTCTCTATTAACTCTCTATTAACTCTCTATTAACTCTCTATTAAATCTCTATTAACTCTCTATTAACTCTCTATTAACTCTCTATTAACTCTCTATTAACTCTCAATTAACTCTCTATTAACTCTCTATTAACTCTCTATTAACTCTCTATTAACTCTCTATTAACTCTCTATTAACTCTCTATTAACTCTCTATTAACTCTGTATTAACTCTCTATTAACTCTCTATTAACTCTCTATTAACTCCCTATTAACTCTCTATTAACTCTCTATTAACTCTGTATTAACGCTCTATTAACTCTCTATTAACTCTCTATTAACTCTCTATTAACTCTCTATTAACTCTCTATTATCTTATAGCTTATCATATAAGCTTATAACATTCATTATCATATTCATTAATAGACCATCATCATTACCATATTATTTAATATTATTTTATAAATTATTAATTTAAAATTATGTTTATTAATTTTTTTCTGAAATATAAAATTTTATAAACAATTTATAATAATAAATCTATGAATGAAGTTTTTAATCGTATATTAAATGTTATCAAACAAATCTAATATGTCTAATAAACATACCAATATTTTCAAAAGTATTCCAGTTCAGACGGAACAATATGAAAAGGAAATGAATGCTAGAATTAAGGTCTGTATATCCTAAACTAGTAATCAATCTTTTGTATCAACCTTGTATATATTTATCTTTATATCAATTTATAAATATATGTCGTTTCTACAAATGTACATGTGAATGAATATAATACGTAATATGATACTATATGATACTATATTGCAAATGTTTTATAGTTCAACATATATGTCAGCATTGAGCTATAATTGTTATTGATGCTCAAATTAAAATATGTTACTTATGATTTTTAGTAAATGTAATATTTACGTGAACAGAATTTTATTATTTGATTTGAAAACAAATGATTAAAATATGTTAATTGTTTTAATTATTGATACAGTGTATGTCATAGTTGATCACAATCGCAATTTAGTTATATAACATGTATATTACATTAAGTCAACCTCAAATATGATTCAAGTCTTGAATTTTAAATTTACCTATAATCAATTCTTTAATATTAAATAATTAATTTTCTACATAGACAATAATAACCTCCCATATATATATATATATATATATATATATATATATATATATATATATATATATATATGATATCTAGAGATACGTCTACATCTATACCCTCCAACATGCACAGTCCGTTCCACCTAAACCGTTTTAATCAGATACCCTGCCCTTTGTAATATCTCTCCGTTGCATTGTTCTTCCACTGTTTATATAGTTGTCATCGTAAATATTTCTCATCGTTTCTATTTCGCATCTACTCAGCCGTGGTTGCGTACGAAACGTGAAAATAACCAGACCGGCCTATTTCCGGTTCTAAACGGTAGCTACGTCCCTCTTGGTGACAGGAGACGAGCGAATATCACGCCCTCTACGTGTAACTTAAGTAACAGCGCTTGCAGCCTCGTCGCTCCGCACACTACCTATCAGTTCACTGAACTCATACCCGGGGAGAAGATTGAACCGTCAGCGAGGTCAAAGGTTAACAAGAACGTACTCAGCAATAACATTAGCATATATTATTATAATAATTAGCTTTATTTTTTTTAATCCGTTGATAAAATTATAGTATATATATACAGAACTTGTTCATAATACTCAAAAGTATATACTAGTATACAAATAAATATTTCTTAAAGATAGATTTCGGTAAAATTCCAAAATATTTTTCATAAATCGTTTTTTGAATACATATATATATATAAAGTTTATATACTACTTTATTTTCTAGTTATAATATTAATTATTATATAATTAAAATCATTAAATAATATATAATATATATCATGATAATAATTATAATAGACAATTAAGAATATTTTACTCTTCATTTAATATATTTATCTTAAAGTAAATACTTTTTAATTTCTCCTTTTCAATATAGAATCACTATTTATTTATATTCACTATTCATTTATATAGGTGGCTGCCAGAAAGTGCCATAGATATAAGATTAAACCGAATCCGGAAATTATAGCTGCAGCAGAGTTAAAATCAAAACAATTTGTTGTCAAAAAGGCAGACGATCTGCTGAAAGAGTTTGATAAGTTAGTTTTACAGGGATGGTTCTTTGATATTTGGTAATATCTAAGAGTGAATACAGTATAATAATCTATATATAATCGGATAATAATTCTAACCGTATTGTCATTATATTAAAATAGTTGTAAAGATAATTACGTTTTTTAAATATATAAACAATTACAAGTAAAGAACATTTATGTAAGTCAATATGATATAGTTTGATAACAATGAATTAAAATAGACTACTAATTCATATATCATAAATATATAGAAATACATATTTTAATTATTAATATTATTAAAATAGAAAGTTAATGAATACTGATGAGATAGGAGTCAGCATGTATCTTCCCATCGATAGTAAACATAAATGTCTTATCTACAACGGTCTATCTTTACATGGTAAAGGTAGAAAAGAGTACTTACAAATGCGAAAAATGGTTATTGATATATGACTTATATATGACTTAAAATGTACTAAACATAAACTGGAAATTTAAGTTTAAAATAAATTAAAAATTATATTGTATAAAAAAAATGAATTACTTTTTTTTACTGATCCACCACAATATCATTATTCAAATTGTTTTGTTGATTTTACGGTCATTTTTCACCGATAGGTTGACGCAGAGCAAAAATACTTTGGTCCAGTTACGACGTCGATGGCGTATGGCTGGAACACGAAACATTTCAATTGCACATCGCTTGGCTTCAAGCCTCAGTTTGCCTTCACCGACACGTTACGCACACAATTCCACGGCAGACATTACGCACCGCATATCGACTCTAGTGCAGGAGGGGCGGGTTTAGGGATTGGGCGACCATATCGATAGTGTAGTGTATGGTTATGGTTATGGGTGTGCGATAGTATATATATATATATATATACATATGCTATAAATGTATAGCATATGATATACATTATAAAAGGTATGGCATTATTTTGAAATATTGTATACAAAATATATATTGAGTTTTAGAAATAGGCTACCGAGCTCAAATAATTAGTAGATACTCGCGAGGGAAAATGGTGCAGATGGTGACAAATGATGTTAAACATTGAAAAGGCAATACGATAAAAGGAACTAGGCATTTGTGAAGTTATTATAATTAATAATAAATTATGTTTGTAGAATACAAATTTGTTATTTATTTTGGAATGATTAATTCATTTATAATTGTATTCGTTCTTGGTAAATTCATAATTTCGATATAAATGGGATGTATAATTATTTATATTAGTATAGATATTGATTACAAAAATAATTGTATATATTCATAATTGATTATTGCATTTAGTTTATTAATTGTAAAAATGAAATTACAAATCTAGAATTTATTATCTATTTATTTTCTAATATTATCATAATTAATATTACAAAACCACAAGCTTCACGATAAACAAAAAACGAGAAAATTAAAATACAACTAATTAAATATATTACGTTTGTACTTATTTATAAGCAATACAATAGTTATCTACATTTAACCATATACCAAATATAAATTAAGAAAAGATAAGAAATTTCACAATATTCACATTAACATATAGCATAACAATAAACTATAGAAAAAATTGAAATAATTAAAAAATATTTATAAATGTAAAAAAATATCCTTATTAGTATATTATAATAGTGATTAAACATCAATGCTTAAATGATATTCATATGTACAATATAGATATAATTTTAGTTATTAATTATACAGATACTGTGTAATTTTTGTAAAATCCTATTATTAAAATTAATATTAATATTATCCTTAATAATATTAAAACTCTATCTTCTAAAACTTATCAAAATTTAGAGTTAACCCATCACTTTTTATTTGATGCAGTATGTCGATATATTGTATCATTTCAGTGATTATTAATATATCATCCATATGGACAAAAAAAATACAAAATTCCTATAACATTTTAATAAAATCTAAACCGAACATTTGCAAACTAAACTTGTTAAATTGCTGTATTATTTATACAAGTAAAAGTAGATTTCCTCTAGATAATCTACATAAATACCTTCCAATGGCCATTCGATTCAGCACTTTTTACTTATTTATTTAGTTCAATATACTCAATGCGGATTCTAATTTTACAATTATGTTTTTTCCGCTTACGCTGTAGTCATCTTGCCGCTTACGTAAGGCTACGATGGGCCGAGTTAGAAACAAGCAATAACGCTATGGTAGAAGTCGGCACTAAACAGACTAATTATAAATGTTTCCCTGTCAACAAGAACATGACGCAACAGTTCAATGGGAAGACACTAACAGCCACAATCAAAATACATCTAAGTACAAAGTACTGGCAAGTACCATCTTCGTAAGCATTGGTACCAACTTACTGAACCTACGCACTATAGCATTTAATTTATTAAAATAATATCTAATCCCGAGAATACTACATTAACTCACCAACATAACAGTCACATTACTTAAAAACAATTGACTGACGACATCAGACCATATTAGTTCATTTATAAGATAATGGTGCCAAAAGAAATACATATGTCTCCGTTCCACCTCCTAGTTTAGCCTCAGTTTCGGATTATTTAGAACACGATTATCTCTATCTATTACCTAATATATATAATAATAAGTATTAGACAAAAATGTTATCTAATAATATTATAATGAAATAGTATATACATAGATCATATGATAATAAGTTATTTGTATCAAATATATCTTTTAAGAAGTACAATGTAGAAAAACTATTTAATTCTGCCGATGGACGATTATTAGGTAACAGGGTATGTACATCATCTTCTAATAAGTAAATAAAATATAACAATTGGTTATAATCAGGACGTGACTATATAAATATATACAAACTAAAACATTTTCTTCAATATACTAATTTTCGATCTAAATGCATGTTTCCAAATACTAACTACAAATGTCTACGGAGATGACGTAATACCTAGTTCCGACTTAATTACTTACAAATAAAATTTGGATAGAATATATATATTCTCACACTGACACCATTAGTTATGTTTCCTTTAGAAATCTATATACAGTATGTTAATATTTTAGATTTTTCATAAAACGTTGGATTCTAATTAGATTGTAAAATTAATATATAAAAGTAAAATATTTCTAGGAATTTTATTCTACTTACTATAAAATACTTTTAATAAATAATTATTAAATATATTCTTTAAAAAAATTTATAAACTCCTTACAATTTCAGAGAAAATAGGTCAAAAAACATAGTCTACAAATTCATGGTTATACAAATTTTAAATTTGTCTATTTTATTTGATACTAGTATTGCAGTTTATTTCTATTCTATATAGTTAATTGCTATATATAAATTATACAATGCCTAAAATAAGAACTGTTAAGGTTTTGTACTCAATTGAATCATTCTATTTAAATTATTTGATATTTGAATTAATTATTTTATTTAAATATGGGTATAAATATACTATAGTATATTTATATTATTGTTCTGAAAATAGGCAGTATAGTCTATAGTATATATTATTTACTATATATTATATACTATAATACTAGTTTAAACTTATTAAAACTTAGTTTAAACTTAGTTAAACTTATTGAATGTTTCGTAATTCAATTAACCCTTTAAACCCGACAGACAATAGCGTCAACTAAATTTCGATGTGTAAATAAATGCATAATTGAGATATTATAATAAAGTATTATTTAATAAAATTATATTACTTTATAAGATTGATATTTTACTTTAACCCTTAATTAACCCTTATTTAATATTATAATAAAACTACCTTAATTTAATCTGATTATATTTATTTTCGTAATTAAAAGTTATACAACATTATATAGAAAATAAATTTAGAAATAATATTAAATATTAAATGAATAAATAAATTAGTGTTATATTAATAATGTTTTTTTATAATTTATAATATGTTAAATTCTAAAATTTTGAATACATTGTTTACAAATATAACAACTCAATTAGAATCTAACATTTTTAATACATTATGATAAATAGTAATGTATAAAAATTAGTTTTTATAATACACACATTTTTTAAAAACAATTACAAAATAAATAAGAAATAAGAATATTTAATTGGTTATATTTGAAACATATTTGATTAAAATTAATAATATTTACAGTATATTAAACATAATTATATACTAAATAAATTTCAAATTTGGTATTAAGCATTTGCCATTCTACTTTTACTATACTAGTATACCTGTTAGTATATTATATTATTTATAATAATTTACAATTTCGGTAAATAATTCTATGTAATATAATTAATAAAATACTTTTATAAAATGTTTATTTTTTTTAAATGTTTATATTTTATTATCGATATAGTTTATTATTGTGTCTAAAATAAGTATATAGATTATTTATTATTACCTAATTCTAAATATATGTATTACATATATATTGAGTTCATTTAAAAGAATATAAATACTCTTCAAATACATATCTTTTTACCATATTATATTTAAAATTATGAGATCAATTTGTTATTTTTGGTTGTTAATGTTAATTTCATATATTAAATTTAGGAGATATTTGATTCAAATATATCCGATGAAAATGATGGTGCCGATATCTCGGTTTCTATTTTATAATATATTATTCAAATATTCCATAAATAACAGTGAATAAATTAATATATATTATATCATATGTATTGAATTCATTTATATTATGTATATATAATTTTAATAAATGTATAGCAACCATTTTCATCGCGTACACGATCAGGTAGGGAAGTTTTGGAATACAACGCAATGTAATGGAAAGAGTTAGTATACACTTGGTTTGATATTATATAATTATAATATTGTATTATAGAAACATGTTTTTTATTATATATATATACTCATATTTATATTATTTATATATTCTAGTGGTGTAAAATATAATTATATTTATCGTAAAAAAATATTGAATATTTCAGGTAAATGATTCATTTCCACTAAATGGTTGGAATTATGCTATTCCTGATCGCAAAGAAAATAAATTTATGGAAGCGACTGGACCAAGAACAAATATGTTTGGACTTGAACTGATTATGATACTCTTACATTTACTAGAATCCACTTTCATTACAGATTTAGCGATGGGCACTAATGAATATGCTAGCAGTAAAGGTTATTAAATTTTTAATTATATGCACATATAAAACATTTTAATTATATTTAAATTTTAATTACTTTTTATAAAAGCAATACTTATTCCTGTAGGATCTGATTTCAAAACATATGCAGATTAAATAATCTTCTACCTAGGTTCAATGATTTACATGGAAGTAGTTTGTCTACCCCAAGTAATACATTATTGGAATATGGAAGAAGACTTTTATAACCCGTTTATGGCAAAAAGAATTTCCAAATAGAAAATGCAAATATCTAAATATTTGCATATGCAGTTTGCTGATTCGGCAAATGATAAACTACATAAAGTAAGTCTAATTATAATGTAACTCTATTACAAAATAATCTCTTAATTTAAGATTAATTAATCACAACTACAAAAATGTACTTCAATTTTTAATATTTTACCTATAAAGGTTCGCAAGTTTATCGATACGGTAAACAACACCTTTGGAGAAAGCTTTAAACCTGGAAAACATGTATGATGAGTTTCAATGGGCGGCTATCTTTTAAACAATATATGCCTGCTAAACACATGAAACATGGCATCAAATGCTATGCTCTATGAGATAGCATAACGGTATACTGCTTGACAATTCACATTAATTCCGGTTACGAAGAAAGATTTGTATCGGAAGAAGGATTTACTTATAATATATGTAATCATCTTATATCAGATTATTAAATTAAAACTATTTTCCATTGTAAATTATGTAATGTTTCACTGTGCGAGAGAAAAGATTGTTATAATAAACATCACTCATAACTTCCATAAGTACTTCTGAATATATATAATTATATTTTACAAGTTTATATTATTGTAGGTTATATGTCTACTTTATATATATTTACTTTTGAATATATTTTATTGTAAATATAATTTGTTATTATATTTAATAAACATGCGTATATACTCAAAATCCAATATTTTGCTTACTTTTTTTATACTTTATAGATATTTTCAATACCTTTAAACTTATAACTTATAACCACTAATATGACATTATTATTATTTATATAAGGAAATTGTAAATATCTAATATTATTAATTATTATTAAACTATATGTGTTACTTTTTAAAATTAAATTTAGGTTAATTAATCATTATCTAATTAATTATTAATTATTGTATTACATTTTTTAAAAATTATTAAATATAATTTTAATGTCTTTAATAATAAGTTAACTTGTAATATATAATTATTAATATTTACATAAGAAAAGTATGCGTATGTATAGTATATAGTTTAAAATACAAAATAAAAAAGTATTAAAATGTTCATTATATAACTATATAATTAATTATATTGATGATAAATTAATTTGTAATATATTTTTTATAGATTATTCATTACTTATTTATATAATCTATATTGATTTTAATTTTTTTTAGGAATAATTAATATTAATTACATTACTCGTATTACAAATATATGTAATTTATTATAATTTATCGAAATTGATAATTATATATATTATCATAGATTTTTCAATATTATATTTGATTTATTTATTAGTATTTTATAGTGAATACTTTTAAATTTTACATAATAATAAGTCAACTTGTCTTTAGAAACTATTAATGAATCATATAAGCGAACCCTATAGGGTGTATTTTACCTATAGCGTATTTTACGATAATAAATAATTCATTGAAAAATGTATAAAAATTATATTGCCGGTTTTCTAGCGCATTTTAGTAAATTACTTCAGTTTGTAAAGGGTTACATTATATTCATTTAACAAAATATATATTAATACATGTAATGAAAAATGTTAATGGAACGTTCCATTTTAAATAGTTTGCAATTTGTACCACAAATTTTCCATAATGAGCTGATATGTTCCAATGTAATTTACATTTGGCCAGTTTATGAACAAAATGTTTGAAATATGTTAAAACGTACCATTATTATTATTATATATTGTAATTATGTTCTAAAATTTTCTAATATTTGCTAGTATTTGCTAATATGTTCTAATGTGTTCTAAAAATATTCTAATACGTGATATAATGTCTCAAAAATGTTTACCGGGACCATAATAAAATAGTTTCTGATATAGGAATTTATGATTTAAAATCCTACCTACTAAATTCATATATTTTAAATCTAGTTAATTTATATATATAACTATATATAATTTAATATTTTTGGTGATTTCCTCTACAATCTAAAAAATCGTTCCTGTGCTTTTACATGTACGTATTATGATAGTAATATTAGAATACTTTTACATTGTATATTATATTGAAATTTTACTTATAAACAATTATCTATATACTTTAAAATAATAGAAATAAAAAAAATGGGTGCGTGGCGCAATGGATAACGCGTCTGCCTACGGAGCAGAAGATTCCAGGTTCGAGTCCTGGCGTACTCAATTTTTTTTAAATATAAATTTTTAATATTCTATAGAATAAATTTTAAAAATATATTTATTATTTAATAATATATTAGTTATAACAATATTAGAAATTAATTATTTATTTATCATTTTAATATTCATAGTATTATTTTTTTGTGGATATATACTCAGAGATGATACTTTTATGATAACCTAATGCAAGAGTAGTTGATATTTATATTATTACTTATTAATATATTTATATTTAAAAAAATTCTATATTCATTAACAGTTCGATAATAGTATGTTACTTATATCCATGTTATGAATTACATACATCTAAGACCTTCTTTAATATACCCTGAAGCCAAAGAAAGTATTGGGATTATCTATGCGTTTGAAATATAATTATACAATATATATATATTCCATTTTTACTTCACTATACATTTAAATATAGATGTGAAGTAAAATCTATAA
>OZ038312.1:34516266-34518766 GCA_964035775.1 Osedax frankpressi | reverse complement strand
TTAGTTAATTAATTTAACCATTATAAATTAAATAGCATACATGGTTTTAATAAATCTAATATAATTCACTTTGTCCATGATTACTATTAATATCATATCTAATCTATTAGAAATGAATTGTAAGTATAGGTTAAATATATATTTGTGTGCCATATTCACCATGTATTCGTCCTAGGTTCAAGTAAATGAAGATTTAATTTAAATAGTAAATACAGATTCAAGTATATAATTATGTAGTTAAACAATAGCCTGTATCTGTTCTTAACAATACTACAGTAGTATATTCTTAGTTGTTAGATATTTTTCAATTGTCTTGATTTGTTTATATTAAATTAATATTGGTGATATCTATAATAAAGAATAACTAATTGTATTATAATAATTATTTCTCTTATACGTGCACTATTTTTCATCTTTATCAATTTTTCACATTGTGCGTTTAATTAAAAATATTATTAATAAATACAATTATATGTATTCAATGATTACTTATATCGGTGTATAGCCACTCATACTCTTTTCTTTATATCAATGCTGTTTAATGTAATTAGTCTACTTTAAATATATGAACATCAGACGCGAATAACTAATATTTTTCAATTAATCATTCAACTATTTATAGATACGATACGATAACGATACGATAACGATACGATAACGATACGATAACGATACGATAACGATACGATAACGATACGATAACGATACGATAACGATACGATAACGATACGATAACGATACGATAACGATACGATAACGATACGATAACGATACGATAACGATACGATAACGATACGATAACGATACGATAACGATACGATAACGATACGATAACGATACGATAACGATACGATAACGATACGATAACGATACGATAACGATACGATAACGATACGATAACGATACGATAACGATACGATAACGATACGATAACGATACGATAACGATACGATAACGATACGATAACGATACGATAACGATACGATAACGATACGATAACGATACGATAACGATACGATAACGATACGATAACGATACGATAACGATACGATAACGATACGATAACGATACGATAACGATACGATAACGATACGATAACGATACGATAACGATACGATAACGATACGATAACGATACGATAACGATACGATAACGATACGATAACGATACGATAACGATACGATAACGATACGATAACGATACGATAACGATACGATAACGATACGATAACGATACGATAACGATACGATAACGATACGATAATGATACGATAACGATACGATAACGATACGATAACGATACGATAACGATACGATAACGATACGATAACGATACGATAACGATACGATAACGATACGATAACGATACGATAACGATACGATAACGATACGATAACGATACGATAACGATACGATAACGATACGATAACGATACGATAACGATACGATAACGATACGATAACGATACGATAACGATACGATAACGATACGATAACGATACGATAACGATACGATAACGATACGATAACGATACGATAACGATACGATAACGATACGATAACGATACGATAACGATACGATAACGATACGATAACGATACGATAACGATACGATAACGATACGATAACGATACGATAACGATACGATAACGATACGATAACGATACGATAACGATACGATAACGATACGATAACGATACGATAACGATACGATAACGATACGATAACGATACGATAACGATACGATAACGATACGATAACGATACGATAACGATACGATAACGATACGATAACGATACGATAACGATACGATAACGATACGATAACGATACGATAACGATACGATAACGATACGATAACGATACGATAACGATACGATAACGATACGATAACGATACGATAACGATACGATAACGATACGATAACGATACGATAACGATACGATAACGATACGATAACGATACGATAACGATACGATAACGATACGATAACGATACGATAACGATACGATAACGATACGATAACGATACGATAACGATACGATAACGATACGATAACGATACGATAACGATACGATAACGATACGATAACGATACGATAACGATACGATAACGATACGATAACGATACGATAACGATACGATAACGATACGATAACGATACGATAACGATACGATAACGATACGATAACGATACGATAACGATACGATAACGATACGATAACGATACGATAACGATACGATAACGATACGATAACGATACGATAACGATACGATAACGATACGATAACGATACGATAACGATACGATAACGATACGATAACGATACGATAACGATACGATAACGATACGATAACGATACGATAACGATACGATAACGATACGATAACGATACGATAACGATACGATAACGATACGATAACGATACGATAACGATACGATAACGATAACGATACGATAACGATACGATAACGATACGATAACGATACGATAACGATACGATA
>OZ038312.1:34506266-34511266 GCA_964035775.1 Osedax frankpressi | reverse complement strand
GACATATTCCCATCAAAACTTTTGAAATTCAGAACTTATATAGTCGATTTCATTCTAAAGCTATACGAAAGTTGTTAGGTGAGCTTTACTACTATAATTTGGATTTACATCAGACTTGAAATAATATTGCATATCTCATAAATTGCGTCAATACTAATATATGATTATGAAGAATGTAATTTCAAAGTAATTTCAAATCAGGATACTGATTTAATTTCTTTCATCCTAGTACAAAAGAAATGTATAGCAAATGTTAGGGATAAACATACATAACCTAGCAAAGGCAAGCTTGAATATATTTATCTAAAGTATTAGTTTGAATTACTTGCATCGGTACATGGATTATATAATCAATTATGTATTAAATTTGTTGGCAAATAAGTAGGGTAATTCTGATTCATAAAAAGATTTTACCAAACTTAAATACTTATACAAATGAACTTACTTCCTTCAATCTATAATAGCTAGTAATAAGTATTCCATTTCATCTCATTAAAAGGGATTTCACCTCGGAATTTTGGGTATTCAAGGACATATCGATATTTTATAAACTACTATTCCAGAATCTAAAATAACAAAAAAAACATGTTATTGGCTTATGATTATTAAAATGCATTTGTATCTATAAATATGTTGCACTCCAAATCCTGAGTGATCACCTTCCTTTATGTTAACACATGAAATTAAAGATATTCTAAAAGATATTTATAATAATACTATCTATAAATATAAAAATTAAAGTGAATGAATCCCGATGCAGGTTTTAAAAAAGGAGATGCGCATTCACTATTTTTATTAAATCTCGCTACAATACCGGTATTTCGATCATTCACCATAAATATCTAAAGATATACGAAATTACTACCTATTTTACAACTTATGCTGATGATTCAGCAATTTTCACAATCATTCTATCGGACACGCAAGTCATGCTACAAATATTACAAGACAAATCAAATGTGCTAGTATTATCTTTCAACCATATTGCAGGAAAATCTCTCTCATTGAAAAATGGTCACATTCTTAAAGCAAATTCATTTTAGATGAAAAATTAATCTATTTGTTAGATAATGATTAAAATAAGAAAAAACTAGATACAGTAATGGTGGGATCTATTTCGTCTGGTTGTATAAGAAAATTCTTTATAAAAAAAAACAAATTCTAAAACTTGCACATTAAATACTAGCACATTATCATAAGCTAGAGTTGTATATATTGTATAATAATATAATTCATTATCTTTCATTGTTTTTCTTAGAGTATAATTGAATAGTCATTGCTATATGAATTCGACATGAAAATTAATATATAAACTCAAGATACGATCTGTTACCCTTTTTTATGTAGAATTATATTTATAATGCCTAGGGATAGAGCATCTGAGGAAGCAGACAATTGACTACTAACTAACACTCATTAACTTAAGACATCAAAATATCTACATATGTTGTTGAAACTGCTAAAAGCAGCTTCATTTTATAAAAAGTTAAACTCCATGTACAAATGATGTTATAAGTAATGAGTTATTCTTTGGTGGTCAAACGAACGGTAGTTTTGGTTTTAAATTATATTCTACCGGGGATATATCTTGTTCGGATCACCGCACTCTTTAGCGGATGGGGATTGGTGCAAATAATGGAAACCAAAACACTTTAATCATTGTTGACTTTCATTAGTTCCAAGGAAACAGTTATATCAACGAAGGTAGTTATACTGAAGATATAATAGAGATAAGCTTAGACATCTACCGAGGAAGGGAGGCTATATATATTAAACATCAAACAGTTAAACTAATAATCCCGTTCCTTACATACTACGGGATCTGTTCTATCTTTCCTCGGCTGATATAATATGCACAGCTGCGTCATACTTAAAGCGTTGTATATCAGCACCAATAAATTATGCAAACAATTCGATGAAATTGGTATAGCAATTTCTGTAGACACATTTTGAATAGCTACAAAGCAATATTATCACTTAAGGTAAAGAACAAAAAGTTGCAATATTTTGTATGCACTTGACTTTCTAGTGACATTATATTTCAATTTGTTACTCCAAATATTCACAATCTCTTCTTGGTATTATTAATGATAAAATACATTTTAAGTTAGTATTTTATTTCACGATCTCTCATTTGATAATATTACTTATATTATAAATATAGAAGTTTGTAAAAGTAGTCAGATAATATAAAGACTATGTTGAAGTGCCACCGTACATTTTAGGAAAACTTGGATCGTAGCTTATCTCTAATGTTAAAGAAACCTGTAGATACTTAATAATAAATGGATCAAATAAATGAGGGAATCTTTGAAATCTACAATTGAAAGTAGTTATGTAATAGTTGATAATTTCTTAATTTACTAATTTTACGAAATTTAATATTTTTAATTCAGTAATATTATATAATATTGATCTAAATAATTGTTATAGTTTTATAGTATTTTACTTCCAATATCTATAGTTATTCTATGCATTCTATGGATATAACTGATTAAAATAGAAAAAAAGTTGTGAGTATATATATATATATATATATATATATATTTTAAATATAAATTTTATTGTTTTATGTTTTAAGTACTATTCTGTAATTAGTTATATACATGAAATGACTTACATATTTATATGAAACTATTTACTTATATACAAGAAATTACTTATTTACTTAATTATATTATGTCAAATATATATTATGTCAAATATATATTATGTCAAATATATATTATGTCAAATATATATTATGTCAAATATATATTATGTCAAATATATATTATGTCAAATATATATTATGTCAAATATATATTATGTCAAATATATATTATGTCAAATATATATTATGTCAAATATATATTATGTCAAATATATATTATGTCAAATATATATTATGTCAAATATATATTATGTCAAATATATATTATGTCAAATATATATTATGTCAAATATATATTATGTCAAATATATATTATGTCAAATATATATTATGTCAAATATATATTATGTCAAATATATATTATGTCAAATATATATTATGTCAAATATATATTATGTCAAATATATATTATGTCAAATAAAATGTGCTAATTATCAAAAGTCATTTACTGTTTTAAAAATAATTTTAAATTGAACATGTATAAAAAACATTGTATTCTCAGAGCATCACTAATTAAATAATACCGTGAAAGTATTCTGAAACAAGTTTAGCATTCTAAAAATTTATAATGAACAAAAAATCTTAAACATAAAAAAAGATCATTATTTTTTTCGAAATATAATTTTGTAGAACTCTTTTGTAACCTAACTATTAAATTTAAGACAATTTCATTAGTTTGTTCTCATTTGATTTCAAGGTATGATTTATAACAAAAATTATGTGATTAATGAATTTAAAAATTTAAAAATTTAAAGGTGAACCAGCTTTATGTTATTGTTATTGTTAATAAAAGTGGTTATGCAATATTTTATATGTGGTTATTAAATGAAAAAATAATGCGATATCTAGTAGCAGTGTCTAATATGAATTACTACTTTTATAATCCCTCATACGGAACTGTTTGGATGTTTTCAACTATATCAAATTGATTTTTATTTGACTTTTTTATTAATATTATTTTTCATATATATATATTATTATTACTTATTATCTACTTATTATTTTATGTATCTTATATAATAAATAATGTAACATTATACTTTTAGAAAATTCTTATAAAACGATATATTGTGAACGTATCAAAGAATCCGCCTTTTTCAAATATCAAAATAACTGGATATTTTCTTTATTCTTTATACTTTATATAACGGATCGTACAATATATACTATACATTTCATATTCTACAATGTATGTATTATGCTATTGTTGTAAAGTATCGTTCTTATATGTCATAGATATTACTATTAATATAAATTAAATAATAAAAACTATTACTGTAAATAATATAAATACTATAAATTATTAATATAAATAACATAAACATATATTATTATATAGATAATATATTTTTAAATACTGATAATATTATACAAAGAAATGTGCATTGAAATAGTTTATTAGTGATTTACTATTTAATCAGTGTTTACAGTAATTCCTATCCATATTTTATATTCTGATAAACCTAGCGAAGACTTAGTTTTCTCCTGACAGAAATTCGTATTCCAAAAATAATGCCTAGACAAGATTCCTGTGCCCAATTTGTCCAAATTGTATAAAATCGCTAACTACAGGTTGTTCGCATTTCAAGTTACGGTTCTTACCTTCGTGGATACGGGAAACGTGTTTGTGAAGGTAATTTTTACGCGAGAAGCTCTTGTGGCATCGCAGACAGGGGAACTGTTTACTGATGACCTGGTTATGAATATTTGGATTTCTGCAGTGTTTATTTAACGTCGCCACCTGTCGGAATTGACGTTTGCAGACGTTGCACTGGTACGGTTTCTCGCCGGTGTGTATGCGTCGGTGGTTGGCGAGCGTAGTCGGCAACCGGAAGTTCTTACGGCATATCGGGCACACGTACGGCCTGGTCGAACTGTCGCCGAGCGAGGCGTCGAGAAACGGCGAGAAATCGCCACCGCCTATTATCAGAGTATTGCCTACGAAGGAGTCTTCGCTCAAGTGTATGTTGGTATTCTCGATAACGTGCGTTAGCTGGTGGGTCGAAAGGGTGGAGAAACAGAAGCAACGGAATTCACACGTTCTGCAAATATAGCGGTAACGCGATAATAGTTTTGCTTCCTCTTCTGTCATGTCGGATTCTTCTTCCTCCTAGCGTACGAAAATACTAGTTCAATTATCGGAACCATTGAAAGATAAATATCCTATATCTATATAGTATACATAATATAATATATATATATATATATATATATATATATTTACATACGAATATGTATAAATATATGTAATTTTTATATCTATAAAATCTATAAAATTTGCATGAATAATAAATATTATATATATATTAACGAATTAAATAAAGAAACGTCATTATGACAACATAAA
>OZ038312.1:34496266-34501266 GCA_964035775.1 Osedax frankpressi | reverse complement strand
CTATAGAATATTATGTCATAGCATAAAACATAGTATCCCTAATATATCACTCTACCTAACATACTGTATTTACTAATTTACTGATACAATAAAAATATGCATATCGTATGTTATCTACGGAAACTGTTATAATATTATAACTAATGCTAGTAGAACTTTGAAATGACTTGATATTTAGTAATAAATGTTATATTGTTTATTTGAGCATACGTATTATATTTATACAGTATATATTAATTGATATCAATTATTCATTACTATTTAATAATAATGATATAAATAAATATATTTTTAATAATATACGTTTCTTTGTGTTCAATGAATTATGATAACATTGATTTTTCCTCGTGAATATTTTTTTAATTTCTAAATATAGCGTATCAGTAGCTAACAATGAACTAATTAATTCTAGGGGAATTAAAATAATTATCTCTCGACGTAAATAATTCTATAACTAATTAAGAAATGTTAAACTAAACCAGTGATACCACATTTGATTGTAATTATGGATCGATTATAGTAGATGATAAACATAATCAATTTAGTTATAGATCAATTGCAATCTGTCTATATAATATACCAATAATAGTATTTCTGGATACTGATTAGACTATGTTCCACAAAAATACTTAAAGAATGGTTGATATCTTGGCATCTAATATTTAAAACTTTTCCGAAATACTCCATAATAGATTTAATTACAAAACTTTAAAATTACATTCATCTTCGATAACGTCAAGCTGTCAATGTATTTGATCCAAATAGGTAAACCAATATTTGAAATTTACTCTATTGTCTTATTATCTTATCATAAATTATATTTATTTATTTATTTTTCATTACTAATATATATTACATGGATTATATAATGTTTTACTTTTATTTTACTTCTTATCAATATTCGTCGTTTACTAATTAGATACAAAATATTAATATTATTAAATTATTCTGTTTTTTATATTAACAATATTATCATATATGCTTTACTGTAAACAAATTCTACTTTCTTATTTATAAAACAGTTGATAAAAAGATTACCATATTAAAAATAACTATATACTGAATGATACATCTACGCGAGATTAATATAATAATAACATAAAACTTCTCTGTGATAAAACAAATACGTCACTTCAATGTTATTGTGATGAGAATTCTTATAATTTCTACCTATGAAAAAGAAACAACTTACAAAAGTGTATTCAATTAATACATGATATTGAGCATTCTACAGGTCAACAATAATAACTAAAATTATCATATTATAGGATAAACTTGAAAATTAACTTAGAAAATAATTACTTCATCGGATATCATTACAAAATATGCATTTTATTTATAACAATTGAGTATTTACACGAAATCATACAAATAAATATTTTCAATATTATCCTACAATACCTTATGTTCGTTATATTGCATATATTGTTATTAAACAATACATATATATCGGGCATAATGACATTAAATAACTTTTTAGATAAAGCCAATAAACAAATTATAAAATAAATCAAGTACGTCGAAATAGCACAAAATACTAATTGAATGTCATTGTAAATAAAAACCAACATGCAAGATCCAAGAATATAGGTACAAAAATATAAATGATCATGCCCGATAATAATGCAAACTTTAATAACATTCAGATTTATTTGTTTAAAGTATGTATTATCTCTTTAATATTTGCCATATCAAACACATACAATTATAATTATAGGAAGCTACACATTTTAGATAAAAGTAATCATTATTGAACATTGGATAATGAAATCATTATATCGCATATCAATCTATTAAGTTGTGGTGAGATATAAATCATATCTTGCTCTGTTAGAGTGCAAATGAAATCGATATTGATAGAAATATCGAGCTATAATCCGTTAATAACCCTATCATGTGTTATCATTTGTTTATTGAAAGTTTCCGTTTCAGATACATTTTGAATTGTGTTTCCGTGGTCAGGTTGAGAGCGAAAATTCGAGGTGTTATAATTAACCATCTATATCATACATAATGATGTAAAGAACATATTTAAATAAGTAAACTTGAGTTAATTATGTATACATGTTATTTAAATACAAATGTTATAAATCGCTTATTTATAGAAATAGTAAATAATTCAATTCATTTCAATGTATAAAGAGTAACTTAGACTTTAAAATAAATATAACCTCGATGTAGTTGGAGTTTGCGTTGCAGTACGTTGGCGCATGTGTCATAGCGTATTGCAGAGAGTCCGGTAGGTAGTATATATCATGTCTACCTAAGTTCTGGAGATTAGTTTTTTAATTGAATTCTGTAATATTTCATATATTTTGATTATATAATAATTATATTATTATATAATACTATTACTTTTAGTTTTATTAATATATAACTAATGGATTAAATTATATTATTTTGAAAATAAATCCATACATAATAAATAGAACCACGATATTAACATTTGCAGATGTACTCGCATACACTTGTGGAAACAGCTGTTGTCCGGAAACTGGAATACTTAATTCGTTCTCATCAATTCCAGCAAACTGTGTAATTATTGTGAACTATACGATAGGGTAGATGCGAAAATGTGGTGTCTAGCAGTTATATAGTATGTCTATAGCGAATGTAGACTTTAAAACTGGTTAACATTTCTGATTTCTGACCAGCACATGCGGTCAAGTTAGATAATCTAATTGTAAGAACTTGTAGCGACCTAAATGTGACATTACTCACAGTAGCGGTATTAGTAACCGGAAATAAAGCGGCGGAAAGCTGTGCAAATTGTTGTTGGCCTGCATTCACGTATTGCGGACCATTACTTTCAGAATTAACGGTAGGGACTTGCGCGCCCGATATTCTCTATAGAGATGAGTCGATTGTTAGCATGGAATAGCGAAATGACGTAATGTGGAAATCGGGGAAAGTTAAGGAATCGAAGATCATTTCGTTATGCAATTAGGTAGTATACGAAATTAATATAGAAGTGCATGTGTGTGTTTGTGAGTGTGTTTTTGGGTATATATATATACATATATATATGCATATATATATGTATATGTATATATATATATATATATATATATATATATATATATATATATATATATATGAGTGTGTATGTGGGTGTATATAAAGGTATTTATATATTTGGGTATATATATGTGAATATGAGTCTTAGTGAGATAGATAGAGACATATATGTATGAGAATATATATAATTGACAAATGTACATATATCTGTAAATGTGAATCGTGTGGTATGTTCGTAATTTCTTTAGTATACGGCTAAAGTAAGTTGAATATCTATAAGTTTAATTGTATGTGCGTATATAAACATAACAGAGTGTATTTTTGTGAGATTACCTCGATGTTCCCGGTAGGTAGAGTTGTCTGGTGTTTCCACGTCATGTGTGGTGATGTTATTTGCATTTGATTGTTTTGCATTCTATAACCTCGGAATCTCTATTATTATGTCATATGTTAAGGTTCATTTGTAATTTCAAGATATTTTATTAGTAAATACAAATAATATAAATAAATATAAATATATCTTTATTATTGAAAAAAATTAAATATTCATAATTAAATTATAAATAAATAAATAATATGGCATTTTATTTTTTACTGTGATAAATAAAACCAATTTGATATTATCCAACATTAACCTAGTTTTGGTTATAATTACATATAATTTGAGCGTATATTATATATATATATATATATATATATATATAAATATACATTCAAATTATATATATATATATATATATATATATATATATATATATATATATATATATATAGCTCATAAGGTTATTATTAAAAACCAATTAATTAAGTTACTCAATGCATATATAACTTAATAACTTAATGCATATGTGAAAATGCATTATAGTAAGCAAATACATAGTATAAAGTTATAAAAGTGAAATACTTCTATTGGAAGAACCAGTCCTAGGAATATATGTAATAGGTCCAAGATATTAAAAAGAATGGAGAATATTAAAAAGAGTAGTTCAGTCATTTCAGTAAATATATCTTCTGGTTGCATGTAACTAACAGGTTTTACTGGAACTAATCAGATGTCAATCATTTTGTTAATCACATAGTATTGGTCACATACTATTTATATGCGTATGTATTGGTTATTTTTAGGTCTGATATAAAATCGGTATGAGGGATCACTTGATTTCTCTAGGAGGTTTATACAATGTATATTAAAAATAACATGTGTATAACATAATATGTGTCTACATCTATAGTCCAAATATTAGCTTGCTAATTTGACTGAACAACCATCACAGTTCACTTCTTTATATTAGATATTTATATTCATATTAAAACGATAAACCTAATTGTCATTATCTAATATTTAATAAAAAGATAAAATTATTTAATTTTTTCAATATTCAGAAGGGAATAATTTAATTATAAAAATTCTTCCGAATAATGATCGTAGAAAAATAATGGATACCGTACATTCATAAAATTTCAATATCTTCCTGAATCAGAAACTAATATTTTAATCTGATTAGTATCTTTCAATTTCAGAAATGTATAGGTTAGGTATATAATGAGTTCCTAAAATAACTTTTAAATGCTTAGTTTATATTACTGGTTCGCATTAAATAGGAGAACAAATGTTATTGATAATTAATGGTTTAGAGATATTTTGAAATTTTGCTTCACCAATTGACTAGTATAACATAATTATTATCAAATTTCGTTACACATTTCCTAATTTCAAATAATTACGGTTCAAATCATATTTTACAATATTGTTTCATTTAATAAATCAAAAATGATTGGACACAAAGCATTTCCTTATCTGACTCCTAATTCAAGAAATGTGGAAAATACACAAGATGTTTTCTGTATATATATCTTTTGTATGATATCCGGGATTGTAGGCTATAATATAGCTATTTTCATTTTCTATATACATATTTATATATACATATATATATATATATATATATATATATATATATATATATATATATATATATATA
>OZ038312.1:34416266-34491266 GCA_964035775.1 Osedax frankpressi | reverse complement strand
TTTATATATATTTAGTAATTTACAATAGCGATAATATGAAAAGCTATGATAAAAGTTGATATATTATATATTATCGAACATTAATGACATATATAAATATCGTAGAAATTATTAGAGGGTTCTTATTTATAAAAAATATATTTAAGCGCAATTAATGGGTCATATAAAAGCAAACAATAATATTTATTGTCATTTAATTCTAGTACTGATAATAATATATTTTGTAATAAATGTATTTGTCTTAAATTGGTTGAATCACGTTTTTTAAATATTAAAATAACTTAATAAATAACAGATTTTAAGATAAATGTAAAGATATATAAATATATAGATAAAATATACATAAAATAATACATATTTTGAAGTTTATGGGTAATAGGATAAGAAGTTTGATTGTACTTGTGTTTTGTGTTTCTAAATATCAAATACTTGACATTAAATTGATTAGTAATTGTATTTGAATAATTGTAATTCAAATAATTATTAACACTAATGAAATCATTTGTTTATCAATTATTAGTTCATTGAAATGAATTTAAGGAATTCAAACATCTTCCATAATTGTTAACAATAAATAGAATATTATGAACTATTTGATTGTTCTTATTATATCGTTATTATCTATATTAGATCAAATTTATTAATTAATACAAATATATAAAGTACAATAGAATACATTTAAACTATTATATTGATATAATAAAGAAGTACGAGTACTAATTGATAACACCCCCCCCAAATAATAAAAGTATTATTAAACTACTATTTAGTATAACAGAGTTTTCTAATAATTCAATATAATATGGGTGTGATATCAATTTTACTAGATAAATAGCCTACTATTAGAATGATTTTAACATTTAAATGTTCTTATTTATGTTTCTATATTATATAAATTATAATACAATATATCATATTTAATAATTCAAGGAAAACGGTATACAAATTTCAAATTTTTAATAATATTAATGTAAATAGTAAACTAATTTTATTTGGAAAATATATAAATCTTATAAATCTGCACGTTTCGCAATTGCATCTTTTATGTAGTATGATTAATATTTATATTATTGATTTATTATATATTAATATTAATATTTATATTATTGATTTATATACATATTTAATTATTTCTATGTACAATTTCATATTTCGGAAATAGTTTAAAAAATAATGTTGTATATGTAACAAAATCTAGGTATTCATATTTAAAATAATATTAGTTATAATTGTAATTATTTCTATTGCATTTTTTGATTTTGTTAATTTAAAAAAAATTCACAATGTTATATAATAATTTATATAACTAAATTTCAAATAATAAAATTTGTATATCCATTTTTAATATAAAGAGTTATTTTATTTAGAAGAATAATACTAAGTTGTTATTATACTAATATAGCCAGGTAACAATGCCCTATAGAAGCTTATATATGACGGCTAAATAAGAAGGCGTTAAGTGTTATATATGTTATATATGTTATACTAAATAACATTTATTTTAACAACTATGAAGGCTCATATATGGATGCTAAATCCTATAATATGATCAAGTCTATTTGTTGGAATAAAGCACAAGCTATATAAACAGATACTGTCGTTGGCTTCAAATAATATACGTCAATGGAAGTCCAGAGTGTTGCGCACTCTGCCTCGCCTGAAAAGACTCGACCTAAGCAACAACCAGATCATTTCGATCCAGAGGAACTCCTTCATTGGTCCGCAGTCTTTACTATGGCTAAACTTGGCTAATAATCAAATCACGAAACTCAACAAAACAACGTTCTCAGGTTAAGTTGTAAATACCTTCTGTAGTTTATTAGAAGTAATGCTACATCATAACAACATTTATTTGTTTATAATCGTATCTTGAACGATGACAACATAATGCCATTAATTTCCCTTAGTTTAACCAGACTACATTATTTCATCACATTTACTTGTAATCGCTGGCATATCTAACTTTATATGTACACAATAACTTATATAATTCATTAATATATGTGTAATGATGAGTTATACAAATCTGGTATTCGTGTTATATATTACGGTGTATCGTAGCTTGTGTATTTATTATAAATGATAACATTATGTAATACTCTTTATAATATAAATACTTAGTATGGATTATAGTAAATTCTATTAACACATATATGATAACATATATATAATAATTTGAAATATTCATGTACATATTTTTTTCAGGTTTACATCGATTAGAGTCTTTGTTGCTTGCCAATAACCAAATAACCTCACTGGAAAGAAGTGTTCTAGACCAACTTCCAGTATTAAGGCACCTCGAACTATCAAACAACAATATAACGGAGCTTACGTTAGACATTTTATTTATGGGGAAATTGGTGATCTAGTATTTTGATCATTAATTATGTAATGTATATAATGTATAAGTATATATGTAATAATGAAGTATGTCATATTTCTATAAGCGTAATTGAATTAAAATAAAATGTATACTTTTAAAATATTATCTCAAATGGCCAATTCTTGCTAAAGGAAAAGGATTTTCATGACAATAAATAAAGTGGAGTCTATTAGCATTCGTAATAATAAAATCAGCAGAATCGCCAGCGACGCATTTCTGAATCTCAGGCATTTCACTTTGTTACGGCTCGATGATAATAGAATAACACATTTCGGTTAGTTGAGTTTATTTACTTACTTTCTCGTTCGCGTTGGTCAACTCCGTAATTGTAGTATGACGTGTTATGGATTTAATTTAAATTTTAATTTGTAATATAAGACCAACATAATTCATATTTTGTCATTTAGAATTAATACTCATTACTAAATATATAACACAAATTTACATATTTACATTGAGTATTAACTCATTGATCTATTGCGAATATTCATCGTGTATACATTCCCGTACTTCGTCCAGGTGACATTCAACCAGACGGTCAGGCTCCCTCCGTCGACACGTGTCCCCCTAGCGGCCTGATATCACTAGTACAGTTATCGTTGAATGGAAATCCGTTAAACTGCAGTTGCAGAATGTACTGGGCTCGTCGTATATCCCGAACCCGACTAGACAATACTCGGAACTCGGCAATCAGTCAGCCAAGACCACCAACAGCGGTAACTGGCGAATGCTCGTATCCGTTGCGTTTAGCAGGCCGGCAGATAGACAAGTCTCCGTTTATAGGGTGCCTAGCAACGAAATGTAAATCCAACCCGAGAATATCGTACGCCGGAGTGTATTGACAGTCTAGCGAAATCAAAAGTAAACTGGCGATCGAAATGCATTCATTTACATTCGTGTCGTAGTTATATTGTGTATTTCTGTTATGTATGTGTATTTATGTTATATATGTGTATTTATTTTATTATTCATAAAATTTGATATTTAAAAATTTCACTAAAATTAATAAAGCGTTAATCTAAATCAGAATGTCAAACTTTTGATTAGAATAGATTCATATTTAAGATATAAATATAAAACGTTATACGTTAATACGTTATATAATAGTATAAAGGAGTTTATCAAATATAGTTTTATATATGCTATAGCGTATATTTCGTATACCTTAATTAGACAATCAAATACAGTTTTAAATGGATTTTGAATACGATATAATTTTTCTACCCTCCCATTTTTTATGTTTTAAATTGTAATGTTTGTTCCTACAAGTCTGTAATATGCTATACATTTATATTTATATAAGGGATTACTTGATTATATAATATGGTATATATATAAAATGTAATAGTATACAAATATGCAACAAATATTATTTATGATTAAATAATTATTTTAATTTGTTTTTTTGACACTGAATTCAACTAGACGCATTTATTAAAATACCAACATTCAATTATAATAAAGTCGTATTAACTTATTTGTTTGGTATATCATATTAATAATTAAATTAATTAATAATTCAAAATTATCTTGTGATATTTGGTGGTAAAGGTGCTGACTGCAGAATCGTAAATCAGCAGTTTGAATTTCTGGTCGAACTAAAATATTTCTCCTAAAATAATATATAGAAGTGGTACATTAATTCACAGGGTCTTATTAAAAACGGAATATCTTAACTAAGAAGGTTTCCAGTGTATATTAGGCTATATGTTAATAGTCATAAGTTGCAGTTCACCAAATGTATATTGATATAATGCAAATCTTTATGATATGTATTTAATTTTAACTAGAAAAAAAACAAAATAAAATTGATTAAAAAATGTATAGATATAAACTCAACTGTATGAATATTCCTATACATAAGTTATCTTGAAATTAATATATATAAAACAACTATGTTTATAGTATATATATATATATATATCAACATTGTTCTATATTTATAATATAAGTTGGAAATTAACTCTTATTATTGAATATATAATTAAATTAACCAATAAAAGTTTTAAATAAATAATATTAGTCAAAATAAGATAATACCAATTCAGGTTATTTTCTATATTGTGTAATAATATTAAATATAACTTAATCATTGAGGTTGAAAAAAGTAGAATTTATTTAATATTTAAGATTAAATATTAATTATACATCTCTGTTAATTTTCTCTTTTCTTGAATATTCTACAAAAACTATAGAATGATAAAAAATAATTTTATTTAGACACAAAATCAATAATACTCTTTCTAGTATTTAAAATATTTATGCAAATTACATTCACAATTATTTATAATGACGATACTATCATATTATATATTATTTATCATAAATACAATTACTGACATGCGAGAGTAAATTAGTTATTAGATTTATAAATACCTAGTAAAAAGTATATATTTTAGTTAGCTTTTATGTTTGGTTTTAATTAATATTTTATGTTTGCTAAATAATAATCTGATGTGGGAAATGAAGCTTGTAATACTTATTTTCGGGTAGTATTTAATTGCAGAAATAAAATAGAGATTGAAACGATATTTTCATTAATAATATCGACGACTTAAATACACAATTCGTTTTTGTATTCATGAATTACACCGAGATAAAGTTACATAATTGAAGAATATTTAAGTAAAATGGTATCGTGTATATCAATTGTTTATAACCATTGTGTATAGCTATACATAATAGCTATTGTTTAAATCTATATACATATTTAATGATGTGATTGATGGAAATAGTCTGGTCGTTTTCAAGTGTCAGTTATATTAGTTAATAATCGTTAAGTATTTCAAGCCCTTTAATTAAGTTTAAGTAAGTAGTTATGTAATCTTTTTTTAAATTAGCTATAGAATTTTACGTAGGGTTAATTTTAGGGAGCTTATACCAGACAGTTATGTAGTTAATAGGTATCGTGTTTGAAAATGATATTGTCGGATGATCAATTACAATGTGCATACTGTTAAGAGTTGAGTGTATGTGTTTAAAAAGAAACCAGACAAGTTATATGTTATGTAATGTAGTGTGTATGTGTGTGTGTATTTGTGTGTGTATGTGAGTATATGGATGGGTGTATTTATGTGTGTATATGCGTGCATATGTATGTATGTATATATATGTATGTATGTATATTTGCATGTATGTATATGGGAATAATTTATTATAAACGCAAAATTTAACATTTAGATATATTTTCTACAATGTATTAAGTAAATGAGATTAGCAAATAAAAATGAATGATATATTAAATTAAAAATCAAATTAAAATAAATTAGCATGACAATAGAAGTATCAGGCAAGAAAATGATGTGTAGAAAAGGCATTATTTTCACTTAAGAAGCTTTTCAGCTTGCGATTAAATATATTTGTGGTGAGGTTGGGGAATATATTAGTTTGATATATTGAATATTTCAGCTGATATCAGTTTTTTGTAATAGTGGTTCCATTTGATTGGATTCAGATAACATAAACTGTTGCAAAAGAATTGAATGGTTTGGGAGGTAATGAGAGGGTGATAATGTTAGAAGATCGTAGTTGTCTGCTATTGTATTCAGTACTTTTTTCAAGTTTTGTGGTTGGGTTCGTAGGTCAGGTTTTTTTAAATATCGTAATTAATTTATAATCGAACGAGTTTTCATCCAGTTTAGTCTTAGTCATAGTCGTAAGTCAATACTATTTGTAGTGTTGTCAATACTTCCGTTAATAATTCCATAAAATAGTATCAGTGTACTGTTAGTCTATCCAGTAGATGCAATAGATATATCATGGTAGCATTAGTGTATATGCAGCATTATGGCAGTATTTGTAGTTATGTAATGTCGGAGATTATATAGGTTATATAAATAGTAAGTAATGATATATTTCAGTTCATTTATGTATTTATATACTGACGACAATATCAGATAATATATTGTTTATCATAAATAAATGAACTGACGTATGAGATTAAAAGTCAGGTTTATTGTCAATTGTCAATTTCGATTACAATGTATTTTGTCGTGTCAGTTGGTATAATTTACATATCATTAATTAAAATCGTTGAGAATGTACTTTGCGTAATTATTTTAGCAGTTGGTATATTAATGTTTTGTGATTTAGTAAAGTTTAGTAAGTCGTTTGTCCTCAGATATATTTGTAAGTCAATAAGACAGTTATATAGTTGATCTGTTTAGTTTATGTGTATGTTTGTAACTCGATATTATCGGCATACATATTATACTGTTAAATAAAATGTTCCTAATCCACAAGAGAAAATATATGTTACTCTAATTTTCCGTAGTCTGCCTATTATAGTGTCAAAGTAGGTCAGATTTTTTTAAATATCGTAATTAATTTATAATCGATCGAGTTTTCATCCAGTTTAGTCTTAGTCGTAGTCGTAAGTCAATACTATTTGTAGTGTTGTCAATACTTCCGTTAATAATTCCATAAAATAGTATCAGTGTACTGTTAGTCTATCCAGTAGATGCAATAGATATATCATGGTAGCATTAGTGTATATGCAGCATTATGGCAGTATTTGTAGTTATGTAATGTCGGAGATTATATAGGTTATATAAATAGTAAGTAATGATATATTTCAGTTCATTTATGTATTTATATACTGACGACAATATCAGATAATATATTGTTTATCATAAATAAATGAACTGACGTATGAGATTAAAAGTCAGGTTTATTGTCAATTGTCAATTTAGATTCCAATGTATTTTGTCGAGTCTGTTGGTATAATTTACATATCATTAATTAAAATCGTTGAGAATGTACTTTGCGTAATTATTTTAGCAGTTGGTATATTAATGTTTTGTGATTTAGTAAAGTTTAGTAAGTCGTTTGTCCTCAGATATATTTGTAAGTCAATAAGACAGTTATATAGTTGATCTGTTTAGTTTATGTGTATGTTTGTAACTCGATATTATCGGCATACATATTATACTGTTAAATAAAATGTACCTAATCCACAAGAGAAAATATATGTTACTCTAATTTTCCGTAGTCTGCCTATTATAGTGTCAAAGTAGGTCAGATTTTTTTAAATATCGTAATTAATTTATAATCGATCGAGTTTTCATCCAGTTTAGTCTTAGTCGTAGTCGTAAGTCAATACTATTTGTAGTGTTGTCAATACTTCCGTTAATAATTCCATAAAATAGTATCAGTGTACTGTTAGTCTATCCAGTAGATGCAATAGATATATCATGGTAGCATTAGTGTATATGCAGCATTATGGCAGTATTTGTAGTTATGTAATGTCGGAGATTATATAGGTTATATAAATAGTAAGTAATGATATATTTCAGTTCATTTATGTATTTATATACTGACGACAATATCAGATAATATATTGTTTATCATAAATAAATGAACTGACGTATGAGATTAAAAGTCAGGTTTATTGTCAATTGTCAATTTAGATTCCAATGTATTTTGTCGAGTCTGTTGGTATAATTTACATATCATTAATTAAAATCGTTGAGAATGTACTTTGCGTAATTATTTTAGCAGTTGGTATATTAATGTTTTGTGATTTAGTAAAGTTTAGTAAGTCGTTTGTCCTCAGATATATTTGTAAGTCAATAAGACAGTTATATAGTTGATCTGTTTAGTTTATGTGTATGTTTGTAACTCGATATTATCGGCATACATATTATACTGTTAAATAAAATGTTCCTAATCCACAAGAGAAAATATATGTTACTCTAATTTTCCGTAGTCTGCCTATTATAGTGTCAAAGTCGAGTATGTCGAATGTAGAATATAAGTAAAGTAGTATACGTTATTGTAAGAATAAATGTCTTTAAAAAGTGAAAGTAGAGTTGTTTAGTACTATGACCTTGTCGTAAATAAGTGTATCTAATGTCAAGTAAGTAATATGTACTCAAGTATGTTATAAGTTGTTTGTAGACTATCATTGCTAGTAAGTTGGCTAGAAAAGGTAGTTGAGAAATAGGCCTATAATTAGATAGTTTAGTTTTATCGAGTTCAGGTTTTATCATAGTAATATAGTAATTAATACGTAGTAATTAATGAATGTTTAAGTAAGTCAGGTATTATTCCGTAAGTCAGTGATTAATCAATTATTATTTTAAATATAGGGGCTAGTAATGGCACAAATAGTATAGTCATAGTCAGAGGTAGTGGGTGTTTAGATGAGGAAGTATTGGCAGTAAAGGTTAGGTCATATATTTTAGTTGTAGTCAGGAGGTCAAAAGTAGATAGTTCAGCAGTCGTATACGTCTATGGTTATATTTATATCTGTTATATATAACTATAGTCGTATACGTCTATAGTTATATATATATTTATATATGTTTGGTCAAGTTTATTAGTTTAGTCTTCTTCATAGTCAACTTATAGTATATTTTATAAATGTAATCAATGAAGTACTTTACAAAGTTATTAAATAATATATCGGTTAGTAAGTCGGGAAGTGTAGTTATAGTAAGTGTATATTGTATATATAGTAGTATATAGTTTGTTATAGTCTTTACCGTTGTTTACGTTTTATATTGGCAGATCTTCTGTTTATTATCGTAAATAGAATGATCCTCTTTATAATCATCTGTCTAGTCATTGTCTTGATTGCCTATGTTTTAAGTTTAATAACAGTAACGGTCGATGGTGGTTTATAACAGTCTGTTTTTTATCAATAACTTGTCGTAATTCGTATTTATTAGTATGTTTTTAAAAATTACTTTGTGATTATATATTGACTTAATTTTAACGTCATGGTAGATAATTCTACCATGCTTAATTATTTCTAGAGGTAAATGATTTCTTATGAATAACTGTTTGTAAGCTGGATTTTGTATATCTATATTAATGTACGAGAATTTCTTCTTTGCATATTCACCGGTAAAATTGATTGAAGATTGATGTTTGTATTGATTATTATGTTGTATATATAATTAGTGTCTATTTCGAGGTCGTTATCAGTTCAGTTAGATTTTCAGGATGCTCTTCAGGTTTAATATTTTAATCACGACAGAATTTGAATTATAATCGCTACTATTGTAGTTGAGTGGTTATATCGGAGTTGTTACAGTCGGTTTAGTATTGTCTGCGTTAATTGGTCGGTTGGTATTTTAAGTTTGACTATATATAGTT
Source organism: Osedax frankpressi (assembly GCA_964035775.1). Classification (NCBI taxonomy): domain Eukaryota; kingdom Metazoa; phylum Annelida; class Polychaeta; order Sabellida; family Siboglinidae; genus Osedax; species Osedax frankpressi. The sequence goes on along the minus strand of OZ038312.1, from coordinate 34,481,782 downwards.
TTAGCATACATTTTAGAGTAAATTGTTTAATTGTGTTTTTTCCAGTTAGTCAATTACATCTTCGTTGAGTTTGTTAAGTATTATGTCAAGTTTAATTGTAAGTAGAATTGTTACAGTCGTAGTATTTCACAAGAACTTGCAATTCCCGAATGATTTACATGTAAATATAAAACAATGAGAATGCATCACAGCTATCACTATTGTAGAATGTTCATCGCTGTTATAAATAGATTTGCAAAATTTCATCATACGAAGGCAGATATAATGATACATATTACTTTACTGCAGCCAATACACATACATACGCGAACATACACACACACTCACACATACACACACACACACACATACAGACATACATGAAAAGTGTATATGTATTAGTATGTTTATATTTGCTTCGGTGTGTGTAAGTATTTATTAAGAAACACAACAATTCAAAGTAAAATATATTTTCTAAATTGCGTGAAGATAAAAAATTTAATATTCAAAATCGTTGTGATTAGTTTCAAGAAGTTATTTAGCTCGCACTTGAAACTATTTGATGATATTGTAGGAGATACTAATTATTTAGGAAGTCGATTCCATTAATAAGAATATATTGAGGTAAAGCTTTGTTTGCCGTATTTATGGTTAGTAGTTGGTAGAGTAAATACGGCGAGGTCAGATATTCGTAGTTGTCTATTGTTTGTTTTAATAACAAATTATTAACGTAATGGTTTCTCAGATGTAAGAGAATTATTTAGTAAAGTAGGTAACGTGTAGTCAACATAGTCAGTAAATTGTGTGTGTGTGTGTGTGTGTATGTATTTGTGTATATGTGTTCGTGTGTGTATGTGTGTGTGTGTGTGCGTGTGTGTGTGCGTGTGTGTGTGCATATTCATATGAGTCGCAGATAAATTAATAATATGATTATCTTCGCATAAATAATATAATATTCATAATGCAACACTTTATTAACGTTCAACCCTACACCTCGGCTATGCTACTTGTATTGATACTTGGAAATATACGTGGCTTCTATACCATTCCTTCGAATTAGCCAATCCCATTAAACATTACTTAACAATACACTGTCAAACAGGTGGCTCAAATCGGAGAAGTTACACAATCGTGTTTCGACGAGTGCCCCATTAATCTATAGTAAACCTCATAGAACAAAGATATGCGATTTAATTACAATCAAGCATAATAGAACACAATAGTCGGTGGCCATTGTTGGACAACGCTATGGCCAACTTGACCATAGCGTTGATTACGCGTCCCCTGCATTTGGTCTACGGCCATACTGACCACTAACTTATTTACATATCGCTTCTTTAGTTCGTTACTTTTGAGTACTTGAAATAGACTATTTATGACTATATGGATTACACAGCAACATCTTGTTTATTTAAACGCAACGTCTTGTTTATTTAAGTTAGTAGCTATAAACTTTATAAATATCGTGAATATATTTATTTATATTATACATAGTATATTTTATATTGTATAGTATATAGTATATCATATTGTATATATATTATATTATAGACTGACATTTTTTAATTATAAACCAAACTAGTATTTAGAAAATGTAATTTAATTAATAAGTAAATAGTATATTCACGATGAGATACCTATTATCTCTGTTAACATGTCCATAGAACTTGTAATAACTTAAATAAGTATTATTTAATAAATAAATAATATATAATGCATAGATATTCTTGTTAGAAAGTTCATATATATGATATCTTGAGCTATATTATCTATATAATAAATACTATACACTGTATAGTATACAGTACTTAATATTAACGTAATGTTCATAGTACTACATATAATAATTATATAGCATACATATATATACATATATATACATACATATATATATATATATATATATATATATATATATATATATATATATATATATATATATATATATATATATATGTATACATGTATCCTTATGTTTATGTCATTATTAGTTATAATATATACCCTCGGTATGTATTATTGAATAATTTGGTATAGAATTGCATGTATAAATTATTTAAAACGCGTTATTATTGATTTAGTAATATGATAAATTTAGTCAAAAACCCTACCATCTAATATTATATTATATTATATTATATTAGATTAGATTATATTATATTATATTAAACTAGAGTTTAATTTTGTTATCTCCATCTCACGTTTCCAATGTACAAATATTTTTAAATCCCTAATATTAATATCAACCTAAAGTATATTAAATCTATCAATAATTAATATATATTTTATTTCTGATGTATAGAATAATATATAATTTTAAGTAATTTGTATTAACTACTATTAATTATATATTAAAGCATTTTGGCATGATATTAAATACTTTATTTTGAATTTATAATGCTATAATGCTATATATTGTATAGTATACAATGTATACTATATATATGTAATAATTGTATATATATATATATAATTAAGTATTAATATTATAATTATATTTATTGTAAAATGCTTTCTTTGGGCAATCAGATTTGCTGTTTTTCTGTTGAACAAATGAACCATATTTAAAATAAAATTATACATAATATACATTAATGGTAAATTTCTATATTTTATAATTCAATTTGGTAAAAGTTTTACTCCATTTTTTTAACTCCTCGTCTCTATTTCTTTATATAGCTATGCAAAATGTATTGTATGCGATTCCTAATTTATTAAAGGAAAACTGCCTTATACATCTTACAAAATGTTCTTAAAATGATATTTCAATAACAAAGTATGCAAACTCGTCAATCCTAGATTCAATCTATATATAGATTTATATATATATATATAAGTTTCTATATATAGAAACTTCAACTCAGGTCTAGATTTAAAATAAAAATGATAACGTTCTATATACAGATATACTTTTGATGTCCTCTTATAAGTTAATGTCTTTTGTCGTGGTATCCTGTTGTACATACTTACTAGAAATAGTACTTTTGCTGTACTTATTGTGTATGACTTGTTCTTCCAAACTCGACCAGGTAAGTCGTTGGGGTACTACTTACTATTCGTATTGCCTAGAATTTGTAGACCGTACATTGTACGGCCTACACTGTACGGCCTACACTGTACGACCTACACTGTACGGCCTACACTGTACGGTCTACACTGTACGGCCTACACTGTACGACATACATTGTACGGCCTACACTGTACGGCCTACACTGTAAGGCCTACACTGTACGGCCTACACTGTACGGTCTACACTGTACGGTCTACACTGTAAGGCCTACACTGTACAGCCTACACTGTAAGGCCTACACTGTACGGCCTACACTGAACGGCCTACACTGTAAGGCCTACACTGTACGGCCTACACTGTACGGTCTACACTGTACGGCCTACACTGTACGGCCTACACTGAACGGCCTACACTGTAAGGCCTACACTGTACGACCTACACTGTACGGCCTACACTCTACGGCCTACACTGTACGGCCTACACTGTAAGGCCTACACTGTACGGCCACACTGTAAGGCCTACACTGTAAAGTTCCCCTAGTCACACCGAAAACTTAGTGCAACGTTATCGTAGGGTTCAGAGGTTACGAATACCTTTTTAGTAGTACTATGTTTAGTAATGTGGGAACTTATTACGTAGCTTTCTAATTAATACACCATTATAGTGCTTAATACACTATAATGGTATATTAATACACTATAATAGTATATTAATACACTATAATAGTGTATTAATACACTATTATAGTGATTAATACACTATAATGGTATATTAATATACTATAATAGTGTATTAATATTATATTATAGTTTATAAATACACTATTATATTTATATTAATAAACCATAATGGTGTACACAGTGTATTAATACTTGTATAGTAATATACCATTATAGACCATGTCTGTGATAATTCGTATCTAGCTCTATGTAATAATTATAATTATACACAACAAGTCAAATAGATAGGTTTTCTAGTTATCGATATATTAGTTTACATTTGTATTAGGTTTAAGTTTTATATCTCGTACCAACAGGAAGTTGACGTCACGCTGAAATTCGGCCTCCTTTCTAGCCTTACTATAGGTCCGTTAATTGTTACCATGGTATCGTCTGGTATGGTGTACGCGGTGTGGAGAGATCGAGATTCAAACTTGAAAGGCGCCGCCGTTGCTTTAGTTGTGGTGGCCCACTTAGTTCAGTGTGGTCTGGTGCTTCGATACGCTTACCTTCTCATAGCCATCGTCACGGAGAGGGTAAAGGTCAGTACGAGGTTGAGCGTGGAGGGAGCGAGGAGTGTGGAAGCTAAGGGTGTGCAAAAGTGCGTGTATAAGGGAGTACGGAAGTACGGAAGTGAGGGAGTGAGGTAGTGAGGTAGTGAGGAAGTGAGGGAGTGAGGGAGTGAGGTAGTGAGGGAGTGAAATAGTGAGGGAGTGAGGAATTAAGGGAGTGAGGGAGTACGAAAGTGAGGGAGTACATAATTGAAGGAGTACTGAAATGAGGGAGTGAGGGAGTGAGGGAGTGAGGGAGTGAGGGAGTGAGGAAGTACATAAGTGAGGGAGTACTGAAGTGAGGGAGTGAGGGAGTGAGGTAGTGGGGTAGTGAGGAAGTGAGGGAGTGAGGGAGTGAGGTAGTGAGGGAGTGAAAGGGTGAGGGAGTGAGGAATTAAGGGAGTGAGGGAGTACGAAAGTGAGGGAGTACATAATTGAGGGAGTACTGAAATGAGGGAGTGAGGGAGTGAGGGAGTGAGGAAGTACATAAGTGAGGGAGTACTGAAGTGAGGGAGTGAGGAAGTGAGGGAGTGAGGGAGTGAGGTAGTGAGGGAGTGAGGTAGTGAGGGAGTGAAAGGGTGAGGGAGTGAGGAATTAAGGGAGTGAGGGAGTACGAAAGTGAGGGAGTACATAATTGAGGTAGTACGGGAGTGAGGGAGTGAGGGAGTGAGAGAGTGAGGGAGTGAGGGAGTGAGAGAGTGAGGGAGTGAGGGAGTGAGGGAGTGAGGGAGTGAGGGAGTGAGGGAGTGAGGGAGTACATAAGTGAGGAAATACCTTCTAACGGTATTGCTGAACTAACGTACGACTCCGGACAACAGGTTACGAGGAAAGAACTCTGGCAACTGAATATACTTCGTCTAACGCATACGATTGTCGTGAGTCTGCCTTCGACACTAATCATCTTCGTCTTGACCACCTATAACCTTGCAAACAACGGTACCTGGCCGGAGTGTAGTGTGATTTGTAATTATAACTGCCCGATAACGGGTGGCTTCATTATGTTGGCGAATGTTGGTGTATCGGGTAGTGTGTCGAGAACAAGTTTTATTGGATGTCATCATTTATGGTTTATTCTAATTGAAATAAATAAGTTTAGAGCGGATATCATCAAATCTTAAAAAATATACGCATAATGTACCAAAGTAAGATTTAGAATGTTGATGGTAGATTCTAGGTAATAGATTCAGTTAAGATTAAGGATTTATAGCTAGAAATATGGATATTTTTTGTTAGGTAGAGATCTAATTTATATATATATATATATATGTATATATATATATATGTATATATATATATATATAAATATATATATAAACCTCATATCATTCTCTTGTCGATGATAAGAAAATGCAGAAAATAATGACTTTAGAATACAATTGATGATTATCGTGCTGATTTGTTTGTTCTCCGCCTGCTGGTCTTTGGCCACGTACAAGAAGTACAATAGAGGTATGTAACCTGTATTGTTATTTTATATTGATATGCGCGTATTTAGGAATATATCCTAGTGATTTAAAGACATTATTAATTTAGTTTTTGTTTTATCTTAATTATACTTGAAATAATATTCTAACGTATTTAATATATATTATATATTTCAATACATACATATATATATATATATATATATATATATATATATATATATATATATATATTATATGCGTTATGTATATTAATACTTGATTATTTTAACTATGTATATTTTATTCCATTTTGCTGAATCTAAATCTACGTACTTTTACCTTGTCCAATGGATACTATCCAATTGGAAATATCCAATGGACACTATCCAATTGGAAATATCCAATGGACACTATCTAATGGACACTATCCAATGGACACTATCCAATGGACACTATCCAATGGACACTATCCAATGGACACTATCCAATGGACACTATCCAATGGACACTATCCAATGGACACTATCCAATGGACACTATCCAATGGACACTATCCAATGGACACTATCCAATGGACACTATCCAATGGACACTATCCAATGGACACTATCCAATGGACACTATCCAATGGACACTATCCAATGGACAATATCCAATGGACAATATCCAATGGACAATATCCAATGGACACTATCCAATGGACACTATCTAATATATACTATCAAATAAACACTATCCTTAATTCTATAACTATCCTATGAATTCAACCCATAATAGGGAGTGAGATTTGTTGTATCATGGGAAGTCTGCCGTCCATAAAAAGTCTCTTCCTCAACATGATATGGAGATTTGGGGAACTTCTCTGTCGATTTCTTACGTTATCTCTTTTTGCAAGGTGTTTCCATGTGTGGGGAGCCTTCTTGTTATGTTAGTGCTAGCGTGTTACCCGTTATTCTATAGTTCCTCGATGTCACTTACATAACACCCCCTCTTACATAACATAACTGTATATGCGCTGTAAACACAGCGATGCGAACAGCATCCGTTATATAATGACTTTCATTTGTTTCAGCGTTGAGGTGGTTAACGATGCTATTGATTTGCATTTTCGATTACGTAATTCTAACACCGATGGACCTCAATTTGGGAGGCATGAAATCTCCATCGACAGCTAGGTTTGATATATATTTTATATAAATTAACTACATTGAAAAATAATCCGTTAATTATCCGTAAGTACCGTAATTAAATTGACCTAAATATAGAATTATAAACTATTCATTATAAAGAAGATATAACTAAGTTTACTATAAATAGTAATATATTAATATAAATCATAACATAATAAATATAATTAATTTCTTTAATTTAGATAACAATCACTTTTTGGTATATTAAAGGTTTAAATAAAAATCCTTTTCGTAAAATATTGTATGTTTATTGTAAATTCAACATGAATATATAAGATTATCACATAGATGTACGCTATAGTCTGTAGTAGTGAGAATGGCATATAAACTCACTTATTACCGTAAGATAGGGTGGTATTCAATTTAGTGGTCACTGCATATGCCCTCACCTTCTGCCAAGTGAATATTTTTAACGGATTGCAGGTTGGGTCATCGAAAATAAATGTATACTTTACACTAGATCCCCATTGATACTATACACAATATCTACAATAATGTTTAAAAAACCGTTACTCAACTAAAATTGCTAACCGTAAACAATGGCTGACCATTCCGATCAGAGAACAGCTTTGACCATCTACCATACAGTGGTCACCGTTGAGTGTGCTACTTTACTTGTAGTATGGGTTCTCGTCGATAAAGGTTCCAATGGCATTCATGATTTCCTTTATATTTAGGTCATTACATCATGATGTATCGTAATACACTTCTATTAATATAATGTATTAGAAAACTATAGCTTCTAATCTAATATTAGATAATGTGTACATGCATTGAGAAAATACTGGATGTTATAGATCAAGTATTTATCCATCGCCTTTGGTAGTTGGTAGTTGCGTTGGTAGTTGCATAACCAATATTACGCAATGACTCCATTGCGCAATAACGACAAGATGCCATCTCGCAGCGCTGAAGGATTGGCATGTTGGCGTAGGCGTCATTGCTGTCGGGTGTTACACGACGTCCGCTATTTCGTGTCTCCTTTACTCCGGATGTAAACGTGCAGACACACGCCGAGTCGACGGGTCGCCTTCTTCTCGGTCTCCTTCTCCGCCTCCTCCTCCTCTTTCTGACTTGCAGCAGTCGAGGTAATCTATGATGTTATGAAGTCGTATTTATGAGTTTTAAATACGTGCTGTCATCGTTACGTACGTTAAGGGTGGTCGATGATAAAAAATATAATTAAAATTATCTGAATCTTAAAGTATATACTAATGTAAGACTGATGTTTAATTTTTAGATTTTTACAATTAATATTGAGCCAGCGCCATTGTTTTCAAAAAAAAAAGTTGTCTAAAATATTTTTAATCTCGAAATTGATGATAGGAATTACTGCGCATGACAGAAATGGTGTTATTGTTTGAAAATTTGAATTTTAAAATTTATCTATACAATTTATTGTCAGCATTATATTAATTTAACATGATTTGAGACCACGATCACACATACATCAATACTTCCCACCTACTACATTATCTTACCGTAAATTACCTACATATGTTGTAGGTAATTTTCTTCAAAACGTGATTTTATTGTATAAAATATATATTTAATATTTCATTATTTCTATATTGTACATTATAAAAATTGTTTATATATTACTTCATATTATTAATTTTCTATAATAGTCTTAATTATATATATTCCATACAATTTTTGTATCAATTAAACATTGTTAATTAATATAAAAAGATTATTAAATTTTTATTATATTTACATAATAAAAATTGCTTGGAAAATTATTAATTGTATTCAAAATATGATGAAACGGCAAAAAATAGAGAGATGTGTTGTCTATAACAAATATTGAATCAATAAAAAAATTAAATACAATAATCTTCGATAATTTTGACTTAGTTAAAAAAAATTAATAAAACTAAATTTTTTTTAGAAAATGTGTCTAAAATACATATTATTATGTTTTTTTAAAACTTTTAATTATATTTTATATACATAACAAATATATAAATTAAACTAAATACATTTACACAGATTATAATAAATATAAGTCAACAAATAGTGTGAAAATGTTAATTTTCAAAAAAAAAATATTTTGCCAATAAATTCCAAAAAAAAATTTGAAATATTACTTACATTTGGTTTTGGCAATCACTATACTCATATTATGCATTTTTCGGAGTTTCAAAAATTAATATTCGTTATCTATATATTAAATCTATATTTTCGAATTTTATATTTTTCTAATGTAAATTTTCCTATCTACTACATACAAAATTGGCTGGCGCTAATACATTACCAAATTGTCTGAAATTTTTTTTGTTGAGTATTATTATATAACTCTATAAGATGCAACTAGTTTTAATCAGATTTATCAAAATAGGCATAAAAATGACCACCATTAACGTACGACGTACGTCGTTACGTAAGCGATCGGATAACGTAACTTCCTTGATGTATCATGTCGATATACACTGCTGAGTGTATATCTATGTTATATATAATATACAAATATAGAAGCATATAATACAAATATAGAAGCATATAATACAAATATAGAAGCATATAATACAAATTATAGTATTTGCACTATGCAAAGATTTATATGATGTAGACTATTTAATAAAGTATATATTTTATAATCATTCTTATTCTATAAAGTAATATATTTAATCTTATTTATTGTATATATACATAAGATAGAATGCATACAATATACGTACAATACAATACGATTACAATACAATATATTCCAAATTTATTCTTTTTAACACTCTATTATATCAAATTGTTACTTGTTGTGTTATTATCTCTATACGCAGTATTGCTACAACGATAGCCCAGGTGTAAGAACCGAATCTGTAATAATAATAATAATAATAATAATATTTTCCACTTGAATAGAAATAATCATAATATTAAAATGCAAATTTGTTAACTTATTAATATACTTATTCACTAATGTATAAACACCTTAATGTATAGTTAAAATAACTCCTGTATAGATATCAGAGGGCTTTGATATTCGACACTAATAACTACAGTATGCAGTGTATATTATATATTCTAAAAGTATTTATAACTAATGTAATAATCATTAAACCAATGAAATGACCTGTGACCATCCTCTAGAGATGATTTATCCTGCTGCCCAACATGTCGCAAGTGCGAGCTACACAAAGCTACCCCCACCACTGAGGTCAAAGGTGATACCGGGGTCATCGTAGATAAGGATCATGCTGGTCACGTGCGTACCTGGATCGCCGAATCTGTGGCAGACACCTCGATACCTAGACTTCACAGGTAATCTCATGTCGAGATTTAGAGTTTAGTAAGTATGTAATTGGTAATTACTAATTATGTTAACATATCTACTTTTAGTTAGATTACATATATTCAATTCTTATTAATATTAATAAGAATTAAGTGTATTATTATCTATATTTGTTATTATATTTTCCACTTCGTATGCTATTATTACTATTTCAGTTTAAAATAATTGTCAGAAAGAATTAAACTAATATCTAGACGATGTCATGATGTTAGGATACTCTCGCAGGAGGCGCGACAGCTGCGATGGCTTCACGTGGGATGATTACGACCTCGAAATTGTGTCGATGGGATTCGACTGCGAGCCCATTGACTTCGACGCCATAACTCCGGATGACGCGATGGCACCGGATGACGCGATGGCACCGGATGACGCAATGGCACCGGATGACGCGATGGCGCAATCAAAGTCGTTAACCGACGGATTATCATTTGCGGTAGATAATAGCGCCGGTCTAACTACGTATGTGGGCGTGGATAACGTGGTAACTCCGGCGACCACGCCCCGAAGCGCCCTCTACACTACTCCAGCGCTCACGCCGAGAAGTATGGGTAGCGTAAGATCGGCGACCACGCCCAGAAACGCAATGCATGCCACGCCCACGACTACGCCCAGGGGCGTGGCCAGCGTGACGCCGTCGAGCCCTCGACGAAACGCAACCGCCGCGCATACATCTAGGGGCGAAGCCGGCGTAATCCAGGCACCGACACCCCGAGAACCGCATACACCCGGCGACCTCGCCGGAGATAGCACGAATCTCAGACTCGACCTCTACTACCTCGACGCCGCGGAGACTAGACGTAGTCGAAACAATAGCTACGACGCGGCCATCGACGCCATCGACGCATTGTCGGACGACGCGTCGTCTGACGACAATTACACCACCCAGTCGGCGAGGTGCGCGTCGGCGAGTATCGAGGCACCGGTTTACGCCCAGGTGAAGCGGAGACGACGCACCGTGGTCAGTATAAGCGACGAGGTCCGCAGCGATAACAACAACGGCCGGGATGGGCCGTCGCAGGCCGTTCGCAAGCCGCTGGTCAACGACGTGAAAATTATGAAAAAAGGTCTGGACGTAGACATGTCCGGTCTGAGAGGAGAATCAGATGATGAAATATCAATATATTACTTAAAGAAAAAAGTGAAGGTTAGGATTTGTAAAACACTTTAATAAAGTTGAAGCTGATATTATTGAAATATGGCACTTTTACTTACCAAAATATGGTGAATTTAGGTGGAATGTGATGATTCAAAAACGTGATTGTTCTGAAATTATAAACTTCTACAGAGCATTTGATAAAATTGTATCGTAACACATTTTCAATGAAGAAAATAGGGATATATTTTAATTATAAAATCAACTTTAATTCCAAACAATAATAAATAATATTTTCATCGCATACATTTCATATTAATATTTTATAACTATGAATGTTTTTAAATTTGTATTTATTTGTATTTACATATTTGGATTACAGAAAATTACTAATAATATAGCATATCTACATACAATAATTTTAAATAAGAAGATACTTTTTAATATAATTGATCAATACACTTTAATATAATTGATCCATATCCAAAATGCACTGCAACGTTATATTTAAGTACACATGTAGGAAGACGTATTATGAGTTTCAACTGATAATTTTGCATATCTATTGTGATATCCTATATTTGGGGATCCCATAATTGGCTGTTTACTTCATAGCAGCTAATTATTTGAAATAAAATAATATTATCCATTTCAGTATTACTATTTAATTAATTATAATATAATTAATAATATTTGATTTTGCATAACATTTCTTTTATGTCTTTGATTTGCTTATTTAAATTTATAAAATAAAATGTTGTGAACTTTAAGAGATTTCACGGAAATTTGCAGTATTTCGCACAGAGTAAAAGTAACTTAGTTAAACTAAGTTATAGCTTACAATATATCGTAAATTATAATATAAAATATATATAGATTATAATATATGGTTAACAATTAATAATAATATATAACATTTAACTATAGTTAACAATAAATCATACGTTATATTATAAATTATATATAGATTATAATGTATATATCTATATATATATATTGTAAGTCATATACATATTATAATTCTTATACTATAGTTATATTGTTTATTTATAGAAAGTTTATACTGAAATGTAATATTTTGATATAGAAAAAAATGTATCACAAAGGACTTTCGATAGACTGCAGTGTAATAATTCTTCAATAAATATTGAATATTATGTAATAGATAACTGTATCTGGTATTTATTATTTCGATCCTTATTACATTTAATTTAGGAATCATAAACATATTAAGCATTATGGGTAAACACTATATAATTTAAAAATAATATTAACTACAACCTATGTAACTTTATTAGATACAATATATTTAATACTAGTAGGATATAAATACTTATTTATTCATAAGTATTATAAATTTTAAGTAAACTTATAAGTATACTTTTATAATATTACAAAAAATTAATTAATTTTATAAAATAATTTATTTTCGAACAGTTATTATTATAATAATCCTTATGAATTAGCAATTTCCGGTGATCATGTATTCTATTTCCCATATAATCCATAGCACTTCATCTGGGATGAATTCATCAGAACAGACTTTCCCTTCAAAAAGAAGCGAATACAATATTAAAACATAATGTAATAACATTTGTAATCATTACAGGGGAGAAGACCTATTGATATTTATCAAGCGAGAGCACGGAAAATGAGACAAGAAAGATGTGAAATTAGAAAGAAAATACAAGATAATGATAAACTAAGAAATGAAGTTTAATAAAGTCCAATTGTTTATTTTTATCAAATAAAATTTTAAATAAAATATTTTATCATTAATATGATATTTCAATTTTCACAATTGACTTATATAAGTAATCTACATATTTTGTAATTATCTAATTACTTTATTATAAAATTATACTTATTACTCTTATATTTAATTAGCATCGTTATTTTTGGATGCATAGTGTAATTTTAATTTCTATTATTCTTACATTTTAAATTATTAAAAGATAAGTAAATATGATAGGTATGATTTAAAACTATCAAACATTGAATTCTTACTATTATAATTTAAATTTCAATGATTGATAGATTCAGATATTATACCTTATATATTTAGATATATCAAAATATTGTTTATACCTAATAATGTATTTAAATTAGTTGGTACGAATGAATCTAAGGTTACATAGTAACATAGTAATAATAGTAACATGATCACATTTTTAAAGTACGTTTTATTACAATTACAATAAAATGTCATATATAAAAACAATATATATATATATATATATACATATATATACACACACACATATATATATATATATATATATATATATATATATATATATATATATACATATATATATATATTGTATGTGGATATAGCTTATGATATAGATCATGATAGTAATATATTTCACATTTTTTCAGTGAAAAAATAATTAAATAATGTGAAATATACCTGACACATTAATGTGGCATGATAACATTTTGAAAGTGTGATTTGGATTTCGTCAATAATATCGTTAGTTTGTAGTAAAAAGTAGTTTGATATTTAATTGTAAGGCTATACTTGCATGTTCTTTAATTTAGTATTGATAATATCGTGTTTATCTATATTTATCACAGTTTTGTAATATATAGTTTACCAACTACTAATTTATTAATAAGGCTTGTAATATGCAGTTCGTGTCGCTTCTATATTCTAATTTAACGTTTGAGTTAATCCTTAGTAAATTATTTGTGTCTAGACATGTTGTAAGGTGAATAGTGATAGTTTTTGCTAACTAAAGTAAATTGGGAATATAGTATCGATTAGAGAAATATATTGCTAATTTGTATATTTTTTGTAGTATATTAATATCTGTAATATATTTTGTCGTGGAAATATTTGATCTTGATAACAGATCATGGCATTCTTAGATCTTAGAGCGTATAAGTGGAAAAGCGTAGCTATGTTGTCAAAGAAAAGGCTCAATTACTAATAATTGTGTCAGAGATAAGTTGGTAGTCGATATGTTAATGGGATATTTAAGTCTCCAAAGAATGTTTTAGAATTGTAGTAAGTATTTATAAAACTATTAAATATAACAATAAGTGTGGAGATAGTTACATTAGGAGAGATGATAATATATTAAAATTCCGAGTATAACATTCACTCGCAGCTGAGGAAAAGGTCCCATAAGATAGATATACTTATATATACATCATAGGCATATATGTGTCTTAATACATGAATTATGAGATAATCAATATTATTTGTAATCGATGAACGATAATATTTTGAAGTTAATTAATCCTAAATACTTCTAAAATACTTGAATATATAATTGTCAACATTATTGACATTTAACAAACAGGTTTAAAATGTTGAAGCATTAGAAGAGTGGTTAGTATTTTATTCCGGTCAATAGACATGAGTTAATATTTGATTTTATTAATATCAGCTTTAGCAGATATTATATATTTGGTTTTTTAGAATTTATATTTGTGGAATTGCAATAATTCTGTTATAATATGAATGATGATATAGCATAAACGAGGATATCATATTCGTGAGTATATTGATGTATAATCACTTATGTGAGAATCATATTCTATAGTATTTGAAGGTAATATATGTTATAATAACAGAATATTAACGAGTAAGTTCGATTTATATATATTAAATTCAATAAGTTGGTTGAGGGCAGGATAATTAATGAAACACTTTCTCGGCTGATGTGTTTCTAGTACCAGAGTTTCTATCGATTCCGAGTTGATTTAAGTTGCCGTAAGTAATATAGCTAATATGTGAAGCTAAGATAATATAGGTAAAAAAAGTCGAATATAATGATAAATAATTCTATGAAAATATTATAAACGTGAAGATACACAGGTGAAAGTATGAATAACAAATAGTAACAATATTTTAATCAGATTGTAGCAAATAGTAACACTATTTTAGTGATATCTTAAAGCTGCCACTGTAATATAAAGTGAGGAATAAAAAGAAATATAATAAAGGTTATTAGCAATTTAAAATTATATATTGATAATAATATAATTAACTGTATACATTATATATAAAACATACTATGAAACTACTTTCTTATTTGGTAGAATAGACTTTTAATAATATTTTGTTAACATATAGTTAACTTGCATTACATTTATCATACTGACACCGTAAGCAATACAGTGGGCATAGATAATATCTTATACTATAATTAAAATTAGAGAATAGACGAATAACCGTGTTATCCTTGACATAAAGCGATGTCTATAAATATATAGATTATTATAATCGACTGCATTTATAATATAACCAATATAATTTCAATAGCATCAGCATATATTAACTAACGAATAATATTACCATTGATGTTGTACCCAATATATTTGGTAGTAAGAATTTTAAACAAAAAAGGTGATAAAGTGCAACCCTATTAACTCACTCAAGATAAATATCAAGTTGCCGATAATTCGAAGTACCAATTACAGATTTAGAAAGGTATATCCGTAGGTTTTACGAACAATTAAATTGTAGTATATGGTAAATAGCTATTGTTTATACATATATTATAGAAAGTTGTGTGTAATTTAAAACATGTCTTATCAGTATGTATTCAATATACAGATGATATACCATTAATATTTGAATTATATTAAAATTACATTAAAAAATGTTATACCCACTTAATATATTGTTTAATATAATTTAAATAATATTTTTCGATACAAATCGTGTTCAAACTTTATTATTTTATCTATCAATTATTTTAAACTATTTGATGATAACAAATTACTCACTTTATACCAATTCTAAAAGTACAAAGTCCTTATATTCATACATAAGATATATTTTTAAACTACTGGCAACTATATTTATATATATTATAAAATGTCTCATATAAACAAAGACAAGATGTTATATTGATTTTGCATAATTATTGATCATTATTCAATAAAGATAGTAAATCTAATGTAAGTAAATTCTTTCTCTTTTTATAAAATTTGACATTATATTACTGATTATTCATTTTATATTAGAA
The DNA here is from genome assembly GCA_964035775.1 of Osedax frankpressi. NCBI lineage: Eukaryota > Metazoa > Annelida > Polychaeta > Sabellida > Siboglinidae > Osedax > Osedax frankpressi. Next base: position 34,465,557 of record OZ038312.1, on the reverse strand, counting down.
TTAAAAAAAATAAAATTACTCTTTAAATCACAATGCACGTAGATTTTTAGAAAAAGTCACACCTTAATCTGAATTATGATAAGAATTTACATTATAAATATACATTATACATTATAAATATACATTATACATTATAAATATACATTATAAATTATAAATATACATTATACATTATAAATATACATTATAAATATACATTATACATTATAAATATACATTATAAATTATACATTATAAATATACATTATAAATTATACATTATAAATTGTACATTATTAATTCTATATCTAAAGTATTCATTTTACATTTCGTTTTTATCTTTTTTAAATGTTTTACATTTCTTCTAAACTATTTTAGTATTTTCTAGTTGTGTTTTTTCTAATTATAAATTTTATACTCCATCGTTAACTAGGTTATTAAATTTAAATTAATTAGTATTAAATGATAATTCAAATTTGCATGACACTTATAAACTATATGAACTCTATAATATACTAACTATACTATACTATATTAACTATATAATAAACTTTATATGCATATAGTGTAAACAGTAATTCGAACATACATTTTTATTGATAAATAATATATAAATATTATATATATATTAAGAATTGATATTTAAAAACATGGATATATTATATATATTATATATTTTCACTTGTTGTATTCGCAAATTATTCTGAAATAAATGTATTTCCAGTAACATTAGGGAATCAGAGGTAATACCTTACTCATAGAGCAGAGTAGTCAGAGAGGTGGTTACAATGGTGGTCATATGTACTTTCATATGGGTAGTCAAAGTGATGGCCATAGAGATGGTCAAAGAAGTAGTTATAGAGGTTGATATAGGGGTAAGCATAGGGATGGACATAAATATGGTAATAGAGGTAATATAGCCTCGCAGAATATTCAAAAAACGATATCGTTTGTTTTAATATTTTAACACAAATAGCAGAATCGATGTTAAGCTCTTAAGGAATTGCTCCTGCAAGTAAAGATAAACTTGTGGTTTGATAGTGGCGATTGGTTTAATCTTGGAGAAGGTATAGGCGTAAGTGTATTCATGGTTCCGTTCCAATCACCATACAGGTATTTTGTATTGTCTTCATCCTGCGCGTTGACAACTATCTCCCTTCCACGGTATCTTATCCACTTATCCAGGCACCTGTATAATAATGTTGTATAAATAGGTGTCCCGACAAACCTTGCAGGCAAATATCGTTTACATTATATAATAATGCTAATAATGCACTTACTGTAAGTTTTATTATTAATATAAACAAAATAATAATTTCCATATTATGAAAAATAATATCAAATATATTTATCGATTACAAATTACCTCTTAGTGTACTTTGGTCCATAAATGACCATTATAACTAATACAATGGAAAGCATTGCTATAAAGAACGACAGCCACAAAGAGGTATTAGTTCTCCAATCAATCTGAGTCATATAAGAAATGCTGGTCACTGATTCTATAATAAAATGTATATTTGTAATAGATGAAAATACGGATGATATGATATGTTGGAGGTTATATAACCAGTTTCTGAAATGTTGGTAGTTTGAATCTCGATAGTTTTCACATCTCTAACCTCGTCGAATAAATGTTCCACGCCCATTTGTATACAACATAACTGCAGGAATGCAATCGCTTTTTTTACTAAATATTATACTAAATAGATATATAATAATTATTATTTATTATACCTTATAAGAAGTTTTATTTGAATCTTTTTCATTAAAACCGCACATTTTTCTTAGTTTAATTTCAAGTTCAACTGCAAATAAGTTTGCGAATCGTGTACATAACATGTAAAGTATAATTACATTATAACCATATCAAAATTATAATACTATAAATATCATAATAGTATTGATGTACATGTACAGTGTACAATGTACACTGTACATTGTACATACGTATGATGGTATATATTAATTCATAATATTATATCGTCTTATTTCTGCAATTATCTAAAATACAAATAGATACAATTACAAAATTACATAGTGTTATAATAATTATGAGTATATATATTAAAATATATAATATCTTAATATAAATATTAATCAGATATCCCTTTATAATTAATTAATAAATATAATAATAATATTAAAATGGTAATATCTTATTCAATATGCTTCAAAGATGAATCCGTGATTTATGATATCAATTTTATCTAATTATATCTATTATATCCAAATAAAATATACCCAATTATAAAGATATGTTATGTGACCTTCTGATTCAGATTTCTATAGAATATTTTACAATCTCATATAATAATTCAACATTGTAGATCTAGTCGTAACAAGAAATACGGTTATACAATAATACCCAGGAAACCATCAATGTCATTTTGTTTTTTTTTGTTATATAATAAAAATGAAAATATATCTTATTTGCATTATAAATATATTATGTTCATTTGTTATTTAGAATAATTATATAAGATTGTATAATATATACATCATCTGGTTTCTTGGGTTAATAGTTTCATATATCTAGAGTGACAATAACCCCCGACCTTATATAATAAACATATACAGATAAAATTATATAAAACCTACATCAAAAATAGAAAGTATAACATTATAAAACAACTTAAAGTTATCAACAAAACAGATTATGAAAATGATAAATATAAACTGATAATCCTTGACGACAATAATGCTATTCAAATGTTACAATAATATCTTGAAAATATACTCTAGAAACATTTTCCATTGAAAATAATCAATATTCAAATTATATATTTTACTCTACGTTGGACATCTAAGTTATCTATCTAATATAAGACAGTCAGGAAAAAATTATATATTTGGAGAAAAGATAAAAGTATATAAATCAAATGATCTCAAATTAAATAATATTGCCATATAATTGCAATTGAAAAATACCACATTTAATAAATCTTCAATATATATCTATAAGTGTACTATTGATTCTGAAACTAACTATTTTATTATGAAAATAAATACATGTAATGACAATATTGAAAATCTCACAAATAATTATAAAAGTAGAATTACTAAAATAAAAACAGAATATTTCTGATCCCATACTTGAAATAATTCCGATATACATTTAAAAGAAGGTAAATCAGCACATTTTAAAAATAATACAATTTATGCATTGCATGAAACCCCATCATTACAAATAAACTAAACTTGTCCTCTCTAAAATATCTAAATCTAAACTTCTAATTTATAAACTATTCCCATACCTCGCTATAGATCCATCCTATAATTACTTTCCTCTTATGTATTCCCCTATACTTCTATGAACTCTTATTATTTTTCCCGATTATGTTATCACAAGATTGATTCATAAATGTATATGTCAAAATAAAATATATCTTTACCAATAAAAATACACAGATATACACATATACATACATCCACAAATACACGTACATTCACATACGCACACACATACATACATACATACATACATACATACACGCACACATATAATACGTATTATGTATAAGAAATGATTTACTTTAATAAAAACCTGATATTCGAATCATTTTATTATTAGTAGAAATAATGAAAATAATCAACATACACATGGTACACCTATCAACCATATTTAAAGAAATAAACTAGAATATATCTTTTTATAATCTTAATTAATTAATTAATAATGCACTATCTATTGTCGCTGTTAAGTCTAGCACTACCATTACAAAACTGTCAGCATTGTATAACTAATTCATGGACGATGCCTCTATAAATAGACAATGGAAATATGGGTGAGGAGATTATGGCGGGTGACCTTTGGAAAGATTCCTCTTGGGAAAAACAACCGTGTACACCTGCACCCATAGTAATATAATATGTTTAGATATATTATAGTACGTTAGTACGTCGTTATATTCAATATAAACGTTAGATATAAACTATGAAAAGAACTAGGCAATTTGAAACGTAATGGGAATGGGAGAGAAATAATTTTAGTTAATAATTAATTATAATTTAGAGAAAGATTGCATTAACTCGACTATGCTTACCATTTTATATATTGTCTAATACATCTAATAAATATTAATTAATGAATTAATTAATAATTAATTTATAAATCAATTATTTATTAATATATATATTAATTTTAACAATAATATTACCAAATGTTTATTTATATTATAATTTGTTAACTAAAGTATCCACATTCATATATACTCCCAATTATGATAAAATAATAATATTGAGTCTAATAAAAATGTACAGTCGATTATATATGTATCCTTAATTTATAAAAAAAATAATTTATTATTTTGTTTCTCTTCGTATATTACATAATTATCTAATTTTTAAATTTTGATAATGTATGAAAATTAAAATGATAAAAAAGTATAATTATAATTATATTTTTGAAATTATTATTAATTTTATATAAATGCAATACAAATAATATTATACAATACTGCAATACTATATTTTCAATTTTATATTCGCACTTATATTTTCGAAATCAAGTAATATTACAACTTTGGTTACATGTAAAACTAGAAATATTAATGAATATATATATTACGTTATATAGATGTTATTTATATTCAATTTATTAAAATAAAACTAATTATATAATATATTATATAATTAGTTTTATTTTAATAAATTGAATATAAATATAATTTTTACAAGACGTAAGATATTTGACCAATAAACATTTTCTATGCAAATAATATTTTGCTAGTTACAACATTATTAGTAACAATTTTGACAAAAAACATAAATAATATTCAAGTTTAGAAAAAGGAGGTCTTCAAAGCATCTGCTTTCATATATTTTTGTTTTTTAAGCAGAACTATTCAAAAGTAACTATTTCAGTTAAATTAAATTGAATATGTGTAGGATATATATATATATATTTTTGATGCATTAAAATATTCTGCAATATTGCAAGTTATAACAATATTATATAATATAACTAATGAGTTATTTATAACCTCCCAGTAAACGGAGTGTCTTAATTACGTTATCTTTCTTACTGGGTCAGTCTAATCCTAGCAAATAATCCAAGTCATTTTCATTTTTTTCTTTTACATAATTTATTTTATATTAGAATATATACTAGAATTATATACGATATTTATATATACGATATTTATATATAGGATATTTATATATACGATATTTATATATACGATATTTATATATACGATATTTATATAAACGATATTTATATATACGATATTTATATATACGATATTTATATATACGATATGTATATATATTATCCAACAAAAACATTCATATTTTCTCATATCCTATTAAATTGATATTTTACAAAAATTATATTGTTAGCATATTTGTAATAACAAATTATATTTCTTAATTTACAAATTAATTATTTATAGTTATTATAATGTTATTAAATGATGATTAAAAGGAATAAAGGGGAAAATAATTAGGCAAATAATTAAAATGTATAGTATAATTTATATAATATATATTGATGTATTATTTAAATTAAATAATTAATATGATTTAGTTCACTCTATTGAACTATACATGTCATCAATATCACTGTTAAAATTTAATACTAGAAGTGTTACTAATATAATGAATTAACTGATGTAATTATTATTATATTTATGTTTAGAAATATATTTATGCTTACGATAACTATAATTGTATTAATTAAATAATAATTTGAAAAAGATATTATTAGTTAATATTATTAGTTAATATATTCATACATTATAAATTAATAACACAATATGTCGCCGCATAAATTATTTATTATTTACTGTTATTTAATATTAATTATTAATACTCATATATTTTAATAGATCCGTAATATAAAGTATTATGAGATCTCATAGAGTTCAGACTGTGTTGGAGTAATATAATCAAAACAATACCAATAGTAATAACAAAACATTGATTCCAATATAATCATTTATCCCTATAAGTTATTATATACTTCTAGGTAACTAGTATTAGTTATATATATATATATATATATATATATACATATACATTGTACAATGTACATACATAGAATTATATTTATTTTTGTAAACCAATCAATATCTCAGAAAATCTAACAATTCAGAATAATTTAGTTATTTATTATATAATAAAAATGAAATTGATTTGATTACATTACTTCAGAAATACAGTGATATCAAGTCTGATAGATAGTAAACCTAATATGATAAATAATAGTTATAAACTTATTTCACAATATAGGATATTTTTCCTTTTAAATATATTGCATGCTTTCTTTTGTATTAATCAATAATATTTGTAATATCTGAAATAATTTCATAAACTTATGATATAAATGTGTTTTCTGGTCATCAAACTATTCGCTACATCAATCTATTTGCTCAAGAAACCAACAAGTCGGTTTAGTTTTTTTGTTATATAATAAAAGTTTAAATATATATTATTTGGATTCAAATATATTATGTTTATTTTTTATTTAAAATAATTATATAAGAATATGTAATAGTGATATCTGGTTTCTTTGTCACAATAATTATAGAATTTTATAAAAGAAATTACGCAAAATCATCTTGATTTTTTGCCGGGTAAATACAATTCATTTTCTTTAAAAAATAATTATACAATCCATAACCCAAGATTGGTATTATTGCCATAACCTTAGGCATTTTTGTATTAAACTTAACAATAGGTACATTATTTTATTTCTTGGGTTTAAAATTAACTCTATTTATAAAATAGTTACAAAATAGTTTATATAAGGCTGTTACTTTATAATGTATTTATATAATAATTCTAAAAGATATTTCATTATATTATTAATTAATTATAATTAATTAATAGTAACTTTTTTTATTTAATTACTTCTCTATAACTAAATAATTATCTTCGATATGTATAATAATAAAATCATATTAGTGTATAATACACATTAATTCCAAAAAAGGTCTGAATATAATTGTATATACAGCAAATTATCAGGTATTTCATTAATGACAATTGTTCGAATTTTATAATTTATTTTCTATACTTAAATCCTGTACATAACACCTGAAAATATTTCATGAAGTTGCATAGTTTATAAATTATAATTTTAAATAAATCTGTTTTCTCCAGGAATAAATCACGTGGATTATGTTATGAGATTCGTAAACCTTTTAAATATTTATAAAATTTAACAATAATATAAATTAAATTACGCAATAAAAAAGTACCTACATTGTTTTGCTATACATGCAAGCAGAATAATATACTAATTTTATATAATCCTTTAATTTCCCAAGAAACTAGATAATATAACTATTATATAAGCTATCTTTATACAATTATACAATTCCATTTTTGATTTCAATACAAAAGGAATGACATTATCTGGATTGTTTAATAGGAAATTGTAATTGTCTGATATTATGTTTAATTTATAAATAAATTAAATATCTTTTAAATATAAAACAAATATGTGTGACATTGTTTTTCAATATATAAATTGAATTCGTCTTGCTTCATGGCTAAAAATCCTGGCAATTTAATGATTCACATTACATAATTTCTTTTATATTAACTAATACATTGTGTAGCACAAAAAAACCCATCAATAAATCTTGTTAATTTCAATTTTCCATTGTATAATTTCTTTTAGATTATTTTTTATTTTTGTAGACACACAAAGGATTTTACAAAATATTAAATAAATCTGTTTTCTGGGTATCCAGTATAGTACATAGAAAAACAACTACGTTAATTAATGTTTTATCATTAAATAGTTCATTTTATTTTTTTTGAACTATAAATAATTATTTATATTTTTAACGTATTTAAATATAAATATATATATATATATATATATATATATAAATATATATATATATATATATATATATATATATATATATATATATATTCATATGTGTATATATTGTAAACAATTTTAAACAATTTATATAATTTACATTACTTTAATTAAATCAATGGTTCATAGAATCATCGTCACGCTCCATTGAAAACTTTGCATTTATCGTTCAGAAAACTGATGGTGTTAGTCCACGGTAGGCAGCCAAACAGTGATCATACTCAGGTTATAGTAATCTAGGTCAGAGGTTACGGCATAACACTGATTATCTAGAGGTCATGGAGTACATCAAACAACAACTCGATGTGGCGAATATGGGACTCGACTACGATCAGCCGATGAAATTCCTCAAAGTCAGTTTTAGTATAAATCCATCTCTTAAAGAAGTATTGAAGTAATATTACATATGTATACATATTATATGTTCAACTGAATGACCTACTGTTATAGCCATTATACAACGATAATTAGTTATGTTTGGTAAGATACAAATAGATGCATAAGCTTAATTTCTAAATAAATAACTTATACAACCTCTCGTATTGTGAAGTGCTGAAAATATAAAACATATTGTATGTTGGGAAATAAAGTATAATGTATTATTTAAAAACATTTTATAGATGTATTTTCTGGAATTTGATATATGAGGTTTCTGGTGGAAATAATTGTATTACAATTGTAAACAGATTTAACTAAAATGCAATTCATTGAAATAATACCGAATACATATAATCAATGTCTCTATATAATAAATCTATATTGTATGTATCCGAGTTCAGGAAAATATCAAAAACTGTAAGTGTACGGAGTACGGCGTAGATAATTGTTGGCGTACACTGAAAGCCAACAATGACCTATATTCTATTAATAGCCGAGTAAGCTCAACGCATATACTTTCAACATATGCCACAGCCCGGAGTCGGTCGCTGCTCTCTACTCTACGTTGTGTATCGCATATCGATGGCTGCCTACGTGTGCTCCATGTGCATGTACAGTTACCTGGAGAGTGGAGCCTACGCCAAATGGTTCATCTACCTGACGCACTGGTCATTCGGTGTTCTGACCGCCGGATCTGTGCTGTCTGCCGGCCTCGCCATCCAGGGCTACTTGCAACGCCTGCGCCAGGATGCTGACCATATCGGTTCGATTAAAAGTCGCGCTACCCTGGGAGTTCGGTGATGGAATCTTTGTATAGATTTTAATGAAGAAAAATCACTTTTTATAAAACCTTATCTAGGATGACTTTTTCATCTGGAATGTAAATTTATATTACCATTTCCATATATGCATAGACGCACGTATGTATATATATAGAGATATATATCTATATATATATATATATATATATATATATATATATATATATATATATATATATATATATATATATATATATAGATATATAGATATATAGATATATATAGATATATATATAGATATATATATAGATATATATAGATATATATATAGATATATATAGATATATAGATATAGATATACTATTACTATAATGTATTTTGATAATGTTCTTACATTTCTAATCTTGAATACTTATATAATTTTCAGATAAATTCATAGAAGAGGAGAAAGAAATGCCGAATTATTGTAAGGCGATGTGGGTTCTTCAAAATATCAGCTTCAATTCTGCAATTATTGTAACAACTATGTATTGGGGAGCAGTGTACGATCCTAGTTAGTGCTACTTTACCGTTATAGACCACTTTATTTACAGCTATATACCGGAGAATTAAGTATGCAACAAACTAATAAAGGTTCACGATATCCCACAATATGTTAGAGATGAGATCTTACATTAAACATATCAGTAGAGTTATAATATCAGTACAGTTATACGATTCTGGTTATTACAGCTATTACCAATTGTGTATTGAAAATGATAACATCTCAGTATTATTTGATACGTATATACACACTATTGACATGAATAACAATGGTTCGTAAATAAACGGATATTTTCCGCTTATCTATAATTCCGCTTATGTTATTTAAACAAGAGTATATCATTTAGTGTTCCCTTGGGCTACATTGAGTGCGAGTGTCAGCATCTCGAGTAATCTTTATAATTCTGCATCTTCATCAATACTATAACGATTTAATGCGTTAGCCTTAAGTTTTAAGCTTCTTATAAATCCAACCTGTATACCAATGTACATCTTGTACTTTATCAGTAACAAGTCGTATATAAGTATAAGTAATGACTGCGACCTCGATGTATTAGTTTATCTATATTAGCAATTACAGTTATGTAACAGTAATACTCATTTATTCGGATCCGGATATATTATTGAACTACCCAATCGTCGCAATCGTCTACAATGCCATTTACAGAAAGTCGTCGGTAACATATTCACCCGTTGACAATACCGCCAGGTATCGGCTTCAGCCTGCTGAACACCAGTACGCACATCTCGAATACGATGTACGTTTTACTCGACTTTAGCGTGGTCTGCATGCCGGTGAAACTGCTTCACGTCTGGCACTCCGTCGTCTACTTCCTGTCCTATGGCGCCTTCTCGTACATCTACTACTTTTGCGGCGGTTAGCTTACAGACGACTAACCTCGCAAATAGTTGCACCAATTTTCAATTACAAATGAATGGTAACTCCGACTACTTTTTAAAATGAAATTATTATTTTAATAATTGATAATTAAAGAAATAAAATAAAATATACAATTTAAATGTCCAGCGTAAAATGTATGGCATTTTTATCATGGAACATAATTTATTATTTTTCTTACACATTTATAACGAGGTTATTATATTATATATAATAATTATTATATGTATTGATTATATTATGCAATATTATAATAAATTGTTATTTTAGTAAAAATTACAATTAATTAGTAATCATTAATGTTAGGGTTTAGGGTAAATGGTTAATTAAAGGACATTCTATTTACTGCACCAATTGAAACTTTATCGCAACACCTATACAAATTTAGTCCTACGTGAAAAAGTATATCATTCTTTTTCGATATTCACGTTGAATATGTATATGTATACTACTACAGTATATATTACTACTATAGTATACTATAGTAGTAAAAACACCTTTAGAATGTGTACTGTTTATTTAATGTAATGATATCCTTTCTAATCATTATAACTATATTGTAAACTAGTTTCACTATTTTTAACCTAATGCCACTCACAAACGCTAGGTACAAATGAGACTGGTCAGACTTATGTGTACACTATCCTGGATTACCAGTCGCACCCTATGAGAGCGTTCCTCATAATTCTAGGAACCGCTACCACCGTGTGTCTCGTTCATGTCGTCTACTTTGCCATGGGGTACATGCGAGACTCTCTGATCGCCAGCAGATTTGGTTCCTTTAACATGGCCACGAAAAGCTCGCCCAGTTGCGAGAAGCTCACTTCCCTTTATGTGTAACTACCAACGTTATTCTTATTCTAGGAGCATGATCACTCCAATGTGTGTTCTATAAAATTGGCCAGTATCCGTAAACTAATATTGGGAACATTAGTAAACTGTATTATTTGATATTAATGTAATGTTATTATTTTTGAACTAGTCTTTTGGTTTGTTATATATTTGAAGCGACTGGTTTGTTATTTACAGGTATTATTGACGTCTATATTAATATTTACATTTTATTTATAAATATTACTATTTTTATGAAGTTTATTCATTTTAAATATACTCATTTTAGACAAAGTATACTTATTTATTTCATAGTAGAAATACTGTTTTAGGAACTTATATTAGATAGTACGATAACTGATGAAATCATAAATATTAATATTAGAATACAACTCTTATTAATTATCTGTTGGTTATATCAATAGTTATAAATAATATGTAAACAATTTTAGCTCGCTTTAAAATTCTGATATTTATTTAAAATAATTTGTAATGAAATTTATAGATAATTTATTAATCTAAATATTTTGATTCTTTTTATGCCGTGTTCTAGATCTCTTCTTAACCCCCTGACCATCCATTAAAACTGTGATATCTTTTACCTTCTTCTTCTTGCAAGAAAGTGGATTTGGACCTAAATTAATGTAAATATACGATAACAATAAATTTATAGAATTATACTAAAAAAAATTAAAGTTCTTAAATATTAAAATTAAATAACTCTACATATAATAATTCTAATATTAATATCATAAATTAGCAACAAATGCTATTGATTAATTATAATTGAATATTTTAACATTTTGAAATAATTAATATTTAAATTTAATATCCAACAACTAATCTCTTATATAACTGTAAATATAACCTTTATTCTTGCGTTTCTTTTTTAGAATCTTCTCTTGCTCTCCAAAAACTTCTTTTTTTAATAATTCTATATTTAAATATTAATTATAACATCGATTATAAATTATTGAAAAATGAATATATTAAAGTATAATTTTTAAATAGTATTGCCAAAATAGTTTAAATCTCAAAAATGTAATATTGTGAATATGCATAAAAAACTCTAAAATCACTAGCGACAATTCCGAATAACTTCCTAAAGAACTTTTTTACCACCCGAGCGTTATCCCTCGATAACGACGACAACCCATTGGATTTGATGTTGTAATGGCTAGTCAACATAATGACGTATACATATGGTGTGCACAAACTACGTGCTGGTAGGTCATGTGCGTTGCAGTCGAACCTAAACTGCGCAGTTGGGCGGCTGGAACGTTTACGCAGAGTTCAGGCGCCGGAGTCGCAGCGACACCGGATTTGGATTGGACATTAGGTTGGCTGAATTCGGCCGGCGATTCGAGGTTTATGGATTTGTGCGCCACGTAGATCAGCGGACAACGTGGCAATGATCTAATTTTGTCACTCAACTCTGGATCCTGCAACAGATTGTTATATAATACATTTTATAAATTATTGATTTAGCGGTATCTATTGTTAGCAAATGTAATGAAAATCGACATGGCACTAATGGGAAATATATATATTATATTCATCTGTCAACTTACACTGTCAAGTTACACTGTCAACTTACATTGTCATCTTACACTGTCAACTTACACTGTCAACTTACACTGTCAACTTACACTGTCAACTTACACTGTCAACTTACACTGTCAACTTACACTGTCAACTTACACTGTCAACTTACACTGTCAACTTACACTGTCAACTTACACTGTCAACTTACACTGTCAACTTACACTGTCAACTTACACTGTCAACTTACACTGTCAACTTACACTGTCAACTTACACTGTCAACTTACACTGTCAACTTACATTGTCAACTTACACTGTCAACTTACATTGTCAACTTACACTGTCAACTTACATTGTCAACTTACATTGTCAACTTACACTGTCAACTTACACTGTCAACTTACACTGTCAACTTACACTGTCAACTTACACTGTCAACTTACACTGTCAACTTACACTGTCAACTTACACTGTCAACTTACATTGTCAACTTACACTGTCAACTTACATTGTCAACTTACACTGTCAACTTACATTGTCAACTTACATTGTCAACTTACACTGTCAACTTACACTGTCAACTTACACTGTCAACTTACACTGTCAACTTATATTGTCAACTTACACTGTCAACTTACACTGTCAACTTACACTGTCAACTTACACTGTCAACTTACACTGTCAACTTACATTGTCAACTTACATTGTCAACTTACATTGTCACCTTACACTGTCAACTTACACTGTCAACTTACATTGTCAACTTACATTGTCAACTTACACTGTCAACTTACACTGTCAACTTACATTGTCAACTTACATTGTCAACTTACACTGTCAACTTACACTGTCAACTTACATTGTCAACTTACACTGTCAACTTACACTGTCAACTTACACTGTCAACTTACACTGTCAACTTACACTGTCAAGTTACAATGTCAACTTACACTGTCAAATTACATTGTCAACTTACACTGTCAAGTTACACTGTCAACTTACACTGTCAAGTTACATTGTCAACTTACATTGTCAACTTACACTGTCAACTTACACTGTCAACTTACAATGTCAACTTACACTGTCAACTTACACTGTCAACTTACACTGTCAACTTACACTGTCAACTTACGCTGTCAACTTACGCTGTCAACTTACGCTGTCAACTTACATTGTCAACTTACACTGTCAACTTACACTGTCAACTTACACTGTCAACTTACATTGTCAACTTACATTGTCAACTTACACTGTCAACTTACACTGTCAACTTACACTGTCAACTTACACTGTCAACTTACAATGTCAACTTACACTGTCAACTTACACTGTCAACTTACACTGTCAACTTACACTGTCAACTTACACTGTCAACTTACACTGTCAACTTACACTGTCAACTTACATTGTCAACTTACACTGTCAACTTACACTGTCAACTTACACTGTCAACTTACACTGTCAACTTACACTGTCAACTTACACTGTCAACTTACACTGTCAACTTACACTGTCAACTTACACTGTCAACTTACATTGTCAACTTACGCTGTCAACTTACGCTGTCAACTTACACTGTCAACTTACATTGTCAACTTACACTGTCAACTTACACTGTCAACTTACACTGTCAACTTACACTGTCAACTTACACTGTCAAGTTACACTGTCAACTTACACTGTCAACTTACACTGTCAACTTACACTGTCAACTTACACTGTCAACTTACATTGTCAACTTACACTGTCAACTTACACTGTCAAGTTACACTGTCAACTTACACTGTCAACTTACACTGTCAACTTACATTGTCAACTTACACTGTCAACTTACACTGTCAACTTACACTGTCAACTTACACTGTCAACTTACACTGTCAACTTACACTGTCAACTTACACTGTCAACTTACACTGTCAACTTACACTGTCAACTTACACTGTCAACTTACACTGTCAAGTTACACTGTCAACTTACACTGTCAACTTACACTGTCAACTTACACTGTCAACTTACACTGTCAACTTACACTGTCAACTTACACTGTCAACTTACACTGTCAACTTACACTGTCAACTTACACTGTCAACTTACACTGTCAACTTACACTGTCAACTTACACTGTCAACTTACACTGTCAACTTACACTGTCAACTTACACTGTCAACTTACATTGTCAACTTACACTGTCAACTTACACTGTCAAGTTACACTGTCAACTTACATTGTCAACTTACATTGTCAACTTACACTGTCAACTTACACTGTCAAGTTACATTGTCAACTTACACTGTCAAGTTACACTGTCAACTTACACTGTCAACTTACACTGTCAACTTACACTGTCAACTTACAATGTCAACTTACACTGTCAACTTACACTGTCAACTTACACTGTCAAGTTACACTGTCAACTTACACTGTCAACTTACACTGTCAACTTACACTGTCAACTTACACTGTCAACTTACACTGTCAACTTACACTGTCAACTTACACTGTCAACTTACACTGTCAACTTACACTGTCAACTTACATTGTCAACTTACACTGTCAACTTACACTGTCAACTTACACTGTCAACTTACATTGTCAACTTACATTGTCAACTTACACTGTCAACTTACACTGTCAACTTACACTGTCAACTTACAATGTCAACTTACACTGTCAACTTACACTGTCAACTTACAATGTCAACTTACACTGTCAACTTACACTGTCAACTTACACTGTCAACTTACACTGTCAAGTTACACTGTCAACTTACACTGTCAACTTACACTGTCAACTTACACTGTCAACTTACACTGTCAACTTACATTGTCAACTTACATTGTCAACTTACATTGTCAACTTACATTGTCAACTTACACTGTCAACTTACACTGTCAACTTACACTGTCAACTTACACTGTCAACTTACACTGTCAAGTTACACTGTCAACTTACACTGTCAACTTACACTGTCAAATTACATTGTCAAGTTACACTGTCAACTTACACTGTCAACTTACACTGTCAACTTACACTGTCAACTTACATTGTCAACTTACACTGTCAACTTACACTGTCAAGTTACATTGTCAAGTTACACTGTCAACTTACACTGTCAACTTACACTGTCAAATTACGCTGTCAACTCACACTGTCAAGTTAAGTGTAAGATATATAGACCTCGGAATATATAAATCATTTATTTGCATCCATAGGTCCATGTTGTTCTTAATATTTATATCATATTGTTATTTACCGAAAGAACTATGAATCTATTCCATGCTATTCATATTAACAATAAAGCATAGTTTATGTATAGCTTATAACTGGTTTGGTTAGGGGCTACGAAATGTAGAAAGAGTATAATATTTAGATCATTGAAAACAAGTACAAGTACAATACAAACAAAAAGACAATGGAATTGTAAGCAGGTGGAGAAAGAATGAATAAAACTGTAAGAAGTCTCCGTAAGGTAGCAACAGCGAAAACTAACTAACGGATACGTTAACCTGAGTTCCCGCAATATAGTTGTTAAGTTCCGTAGCATTGCGGCAGTGGTACAGGAGACATTTCGTGGCGGACATTGCGCCTTTGTGCTTACATTCGATGACCGTGTACTGTTGCAATACCTTGAGCGGTCCGTAGAGCACTGAGCCTGGATGCGGGGTAGATCCAGGTAAACCAGGGCAAGAATATGTAAGAGGGGGGGGTGCGGTATATGTATTTTTTAACATTAAAATATGTCGCATTCAGAATTTAGAGATTGGTATTAAAATCAATAGATTTATCAAGAAAATTAAGTATAGGAGTATTAAAAACCATCTAAAGAATACCAGTTTGGTTTTGTAAATATTATTTAATTCAAATTAAATAATTAATTATAATTAATGTTAACATTCCTAATTATTATAACCTTAACATACCTATCTAACTTCCCGTATAACCTTTCTATAACCTCTACATCTTATTATATTGCGTAATATTTAAAATACATTTAATTTTTCTTAGAAATTTATTTATTAAAATATTTATGTGATACTTGGTTATAAATAAATTAATAAAAACTTGCATTTAAATAATATAATTAGTCTAAACTGATTAAATTATACAAAATGATATCAAAAAATAGTTAATTTGAAAATTAGAGCTATAGCTATTTTAAATGAGACATGAAGAAATCATAATGTTCAATAATTCATATCAATTTAAATAATTACAATTACAAAGAGTTTTGGAGCCATATTTTAAGTTTTAAATGATTTCAATTAATAAACATACAAATTGTCAATGATTAGTTTTACAGAACTTGAATAGATAATCATTGCATAATAACATATCCGGCAAACCATGAGTAGATAATTTAATTTAATTGTTTGCATATTTTCTTTTATTATTAACTTTGTTTGCAGAAACAAATAAAATGCTATCTCATCTCAAGTTAACTAATTAAACTAATATAACGCAGAACTCTTGCAGATAAGATATCAACCTCTCTTCAGTGAAAAATATATGCGGATAGGTAGACAATAATATAATTACCGAGGTGTTGGCATTCTTTAATGATACAACGGGTAGTAGCAATCACAACCTCTGCGGACAGGTACTTGGGAAGTTGTTCGGCGATGTTTACTTGGTTGGAGAGAGCGGCTTTGCAGAAAGTGCCGTCCAGGATAGCAGTATAAGGTGGCTTGACGCCATGACTGTATTATTGTTATATTATATTGACAGGTTCGCTGCATTATTGTTGTATTCCAGGGATTAAGTATCTAATATAAGGAATTGACTATAAAATGAATTATTAATTATTAATTAAAGATTAATCATTTTAATTTTAATAATAATTTAGTGGATAATATATTTAAGAGTTAATGTTCATTAAATATACAGATATTGTCAATTTAATATATGAAAAAATTTATATACCAAAATTGATTAACAATTTTGTTATAAAAACTATTTACATTATCGATCAATAGTATTGATGCGAAACTAATGTTACTTACTTTAAAATAAAAACATTATATTTATAATATAACTATTAAAGATTTTTTGAGTATTAATAATCTATATTTCCAAATTCTATACCTGTTCTTGTAAAAATTCAATATTCTTCGAACTTTCTTGTTTCTTTTTAATTTCATTCTAGCAACTCTATATGGTAAGAATAAACAGCTTTAATATATGAAATTAACTTCTGTAAATTATAAAATAATTAGAACAATTTAATAAAAATGAATATATTTTATAAAGTACAAAAAAATATCTAAACAAGATATTATTATTTTCAACCTTTTAACAAAACACAATTACTACAAATGACATCGATGCATCACTTGCCTCCTTTAAATAATTAATAAGATACTAAATTTATAACTGCATAGAATATATTCACATATTTTTTTTAAAAGTAGTTATCTCGCGAGTAATTTAATATACATTGTTTTTCAATATTGAATTAATTTTTTAATTATTATTTAATAACAAATATGATAAATGTCATTGATTCGTTAAATCTCACACTGTGTGGCCCAATATAAATTATATATAATAAGAGAGTAAACTATATTATAATGCTAATATATTTGTTATTTCAATTAAACTCCCGCAGAGCAAATTAGTCTGTAAACTGTTCTATTTTACATTCACAATGAATTATATAATAATATTCCAACTAGTATAACAATGTATAAGCATTCATTTAATTTATATAATATCATAAATATTTATCATTGAATATAAATGTATATATAAATAAATCAAGCTATATCAAATTGATATCACAGGTATAATAATTAATATTATGTGGGATATAGTTCAAAGTACTTGGAGTTCAATCCTTCCGTTTATTTCAATATTTTTGGAACTCACCTAATTAACTATTTTATTAATAAAAACTTAGTGAAAATAAATTAACTAGTGATAAATAATTCGAACGCTAGTTCATTTAAACATCAAATGTATTAATTATATTAGTATTATTAGAAGGATTTAGTAATATATTCTATATATGAGTAATGTAAACATATTTTTAAATATGTTTTCTATATAAAATGTTTTAAATTTTCCTTTTCCATTGGGACCATAGTATGGAACAAGTATGTAAAAATGAATTAGGTCAAATATATTTTCTGTTCTAGAATAGTAGGGCTTGGTTTAGTTTGATTACAACTAATGAATCACCAATATTTTGTTCATGTGGGATTATGTATGTGAATTTTAATCCCATTGATGTAGTGATATCTAGTAATTTCAATATGTGGGGTGAACTACATTCATGGAATATTGGTGAATATTATTGAAAATCTGTTGGATCAAAGAGATTTCCACTGTGATATTAATATTTAAAATATTTTAATAGACTTAATTTATATGTGAATTCAACTACATGTATGGAATATGCACCAATTTCTAAACAGATTATATATGATATGATATGGATTCCTATTGAATTACAGTATACACATATACTATATAAATCATAAACATATAATATTTAACACTTTGTGATCATTTTAAATTGACCTAATAAATAATATAAGATATACCAACAATATAATATCCAACACATGTCACAAGATCAAAGGTATTAAGTCTCGTATACAATTAGCTAACACTTACTCATAGCCATACCTCATAATGATAGTAACGCATATTTACTATTCATGCCGAAAATAGATTCGACCAAATCGATGGGTAACCGGTAAAATCTATAACATATATAATATCTAATTTTTAAACTACATTTTAAAAAATTCACTATTTATATAATAAAATCAACCATATATAAACCAGTGATAATTTAATAAAATAACATTGATAATTTTTAAATAATGTAAACGCTGAATGTAAAATAATCAGCATATTCTCCAAACTCGATATCAAAATGCTTATACCAATATTTTATGAAATTTCATAAAATACTTATACTACAGCTATACTCCAACTAGACCTAACTTAGAACTTTTTTGGGTTTAATAATTATATGTATATATTATAACATTATGATATAATGTACCTTATAAAAGATTTAAATATATATTCATTTATTTAAGAATATTATTATTTTAAAAAATAATTTTTTAAATATTATTTGTAAAAGATAATAAAAATAATCTATTTTTATGTTGTGTATAAAAATCTAATCATAGATTTTAATATTAAATTAATTCATAGATATAGGATAAAAATAATGAACAAATTATTAACAATATATACATATATATATAGATAGATAATTATCAAGGATTACATTGCGATCTACTGAGTGAATTTATTCATAAAAAATACGCCTTTATATTTTTACAAAGTTATGTTAATTCAATACTCTGAATTAGATCATTAACTAAATACAGTTCAAAATATAAAATAAATAACAATATAAGTTTTATCATAATTTTATTATTAGTTAATTTATAGATTAAAATTTAATCTTTTACTGTTTTTGTCTTAGATAAAAGGAATTCTATTAACTACATTAATATGGGAAAAATAACTAGATTTACAAATAAAACTATTTTATGATATATAATAATATTACTATTATTATAATACAATACTTATAGTACAGCTATATAAGCTAATAATATAGTTATAATAGGACATGGAAGATATAGTTCTTTATTAATTATTACAAAAATATATAATAAATTGAATCATTGCAGAATACATAATATTCTAAGCTTTTTAAAATAATAAAAGATAAAATTCCAATAAAAATGTATTATATATAGGAATCTGATGTGTAGTGTGTAGTGTGTAGTGTGTAGTGGTGGTATAATTAGGTGGGTAGGTGGATAAGTTGACAAACTAAGGTAGTATTTCTACATGTAGTCGTATAGCGTAAAATAAATAATTACAATAAAATATGAAATTTAGATAACAGCAGATCACGTGGGCGCATGTTTGTGTTTATTGGGTGCCAATGAACTTCGTATTTTCACTCCGTCCTGTAAATTTCAATAAAAACTATTAAAATCACGAAAATAAAGTCATTACTAGGAAATTGAATTCGATTGAATTCAAATTAATAAATTATATTATTTTTATAAATTTTTGATACGATTAATAATTTTTATAATAATTAATAATTATGCTTTTAAAATATCGTTAACATATAAAAAATATATGATCTATACATTAAATGTGGTGAATAAAAAAAATAAACTATTAACATAGAATTACAATTGTCGATATATATAATGATTTTTACAACGGCGACGGGAAAAACACGGAGAGCAGATGCAAGAGTTCGCCAACTTTCCAAAGGTCAAACGTCTACGGCCGGCATCACTAACGACGAATTGATCGTAGTCGTCGGCCTGTTGGATCGTCGAGTCGCAATTCGACGTCGACTCCCCGCTGGCGCTAACTGCCGCGTCGAGCTTTTGACGCTTCGGCTGCGGCGTGTGCGTCAAAGCCTGCTGCACCGCCGGCTGTGTGTAGGTGGCGCGCGGTCAGTGCCATGCGGGGTTTCTACTAACTCGGCGGGGGCGGAGGCGGGGGCGGCGGCGGGGGCGGGGGCGGTCTACTTCTTGAAGCGTATACTGCGGCGGAGTCGCGAAATCGACTTGCGTTGCCGTTTGCTGATGGAACGTCGCGACGCCACTTTCGCCACCGGCAGTTCGGAGGGCAAAGGTCGCGCGGTGCCGGCCGCCGCCGCCGGCCTGCGCAGACGCATAGTGGCGACCTCGCGAACCGGCCGCAGGGGCGTCGACGACTTGGCCGCAGAAAAGCCGTACCGACGGACCAAGGTCACCGTAGAGTTCAGAGTGCGGTTATTGGTGGAGCCGGCGGAAGGTGGCATGAGCATCGAACCGTAACCGCTACTCGAGACGTTCGAATACGGGTTGAACTTTGTAGACGCCGACGCCACCTTCTACGTAGCGTGCGAGCGGAGTAACTAAGAGAACGCAACTAAACTTTGCTTGTATGAGAGGCGTAAGGTCATATTTGTTATAGATTTGAAGTTGAAGGATTATTTGCATAATATAACTATAGTTATATAACTACAGGCAGTTAGGAAGTAGATTACCTTACGATGTTGGGCGTAATTAAATCTCTAAATCTGATCACAAATACAATATTATTAAATTAAATTAAATATTAGATATTCAAATAAAAACAACCTATATATTATTTATATTATTTTATGATTATCAAGTAAAATCAATAATTCATGCTATATTTAACGATTAGTAATATTAAAATAATTAGTAATTAACATAATTAACATATAAAGATAACAAAATTAGAAAAAAAAATTCAGAATACCAAGCAATATTCTGTAATTTTATAAATACAAATTTATAAAATTTACTCCAGAGTTAAATGAAACTTCATAAATTTGAAATAAGATAATAATTAAAAAATAAACTTTACTGGGATTACCAAAATATTAATAAATCAAGTAACATGCACAGAACATTATAAAGGTGCAAAATAAACATGCAACTTGCCTATCTAGTATGGTATAAATTTCTGTAAATATTAGACTCCTGTTGAAAACTTGCTATTATAAGGAAAACATATACCTTTCATATGCAATATAATCAGATACGATTTTCCATAATTCATCCAAAGATTAAAACAATGATCTAGTTGATTGCATGTAAAATAGCTGATATAAGGACTAAACGCTAGAGACTAAAGACTAAAGGTTAAAGGTTAAAGACTAGAGAATGAACATGCATCGTCTACTAACAACCTTAGTCGAACCCCTCGTAACCGGAGTGTATATCTGATTGGCATTCCTGAGCCGAAGAGGCGTGTTCGTGGGTGTCGCCTTAGTGATATCGAGCTGAAAGAGAAACAGGATACGATCTCATTACTCGAGAGAGGTGGAGCAACCTCTAAATCCGATTCAATAATGTCAATTTACGTCAAGGCTATAAAAATATTTTTTGGAAAAAAATCTTTTTGAGTTTAAAATAAAATTGTTTGAAAAATTCTTTTATCAAGAATCTAAATTTTTCTAATCCAAAATTATTATTCGAAAACATTTTAGAATGTAAACGATAAAACAAAATGAAATGCTATCAAAATGAAACCATTTCAAGAGTGCTCAGGAATAAAGAGACATATTTTCATAGGAAACGAAAACAATGTTAGAAGGTAAAGAAAGGTTAGCGTGTTAAGGAATGTGAACAATTAAAGGTACTGTTAAAGAACACCGTATGCAGTGAAACTAGTGAAAACTTATCCGCGATCTCGGTGAAATGCATGAAACCACATCAAATGATTAAGAGACAAACCCTTTTCGATTTCGTCGGCGTCTTCATGATGCTGCAGGAAGGTGCGAGGAATTTTCTTTTTGCGGGTGCCTTGCAGGGTTTTGATCCAAACAATGACTCCTGTTGGTTCTTCTTGGTCTTCGCTTTAGCCTACGAGTATAAGTCGCTATATTAATTATTAATTAGTTATCAAATCGTAAAAAACAAATGCACAAATAATTGTAGAATTTATAGCTACCTAATATAAATAAATGATATAAATGGATAAGAAGGGTGAATATTCAAGGGTTCATAAAAAACCCTCTCGTCTTTCTCGGCGTTCTTTTTGATTTGTTCATTTTTTTCTTGCAGGTCGCAGAACTGCAAAAACGGCTGATTGTCAACCCTGAACTGGCAATCGTTTTCATTCTCCCATGCGGTGATCTCGCCGATTAACTCTTTCTGCACCTGTCAATCAAAGTACGGAGTGAATGGAACCTGAACGCTACTACGTACTAGCAATACGCGAATTAAATATAGAATGCGATAAAAGATTAATATACTGAGTATAAAAAAGCAAATAACTTTGGTTAGTTGCGAGTAGATTTTATTTCTTTCCTTGGATTCTTTCAAAAGGTTACAATTTCGATCAAAAAAACGATTTGGATTTGCTTCATTTCTTTGCTAAAATATTGAGATATTTTACGAGAAATATAGATTTCAGTAAGATTTAGAGTACGGGGGAAGTAGGGGACGTAGCGGACATAACGGAAGTAGTGGACGTAGTGGACGTAATGGACGTAACGGACGTACCATCTCGCAGTGCTGTTCCCAGAGGTGCATACGTTTGGCGACGAGTTTCAGCAAATGACTGTTCTCCGTGTAATACGTTTGCATCCGCGTCACCTCACTTTCCAAGGCAATAAGAACGTCGTCGCAGATTTTATCTGGCGGTGAAAGAAGTTACGAGATGGTACGCGATGGTTCTAAATGGTACGAGATGGTACTAAATGGTACGAGATGGTACTAAATGGTAGGAGATGGTAGGAGATGGTAGGAGATGGTAGGAGATGGTAGGAGATGGTAGGAGATGGTAGGAGATGGTAGGAGATGGTAGGAGATGGTAGGAGATGGTAGGAGATGGTAGGAGATGGTAGGAGATGGTAGGAGATGGTAGGAGATGGTAGGAGATGGTACGAGATGGTACGAGATGGTAGGACATGGTACGAGATGGTAGGACATGGTAGGAGATGGTAGGAGATGGTACGAGATGTTACAAGATGGTACGTGTATACTCAGTGAGGTAATCAGTGAGGTAATAAGAAATTTAGATTTTGATTTAAAAATTCAATAAACGTGATACAAGTATATTAATCAATATTTTCACTTTTCAACATCTCGCTTCCGGCTTCAGCGGAGTTTCATGAACATAAGGGTACAATGAACTGCGACTAACTGTTTGAAATCGCCGTGTCGGACTGAGTAAAGAAGCGTGTCTGCGAGGCTACACTCGTGTAGCACTTGTCCCAGCAAGTCTGCAATTCACGTCTCGCATTTCCTATCATGGCTTCGAGGTTTTCTCGTTGTAGGGCTTCGAACTTCTGCAGGGCTAGCTTCAACTGTACGCGGGGTTAATGGCACAGTTGTAGGCAATGCACGATATAGTTCAATCATATTAATAGAGATAACTCTTAATTAGGAATATTAGCATCATACTTCAATATCCTTATCACTTCGTTACAAAAACTTTCATTTTTGAAAAGTTCTTAGTTTTTAATAAAAAAGAAACGCAATAAACTGCGACTATCCAGGATAAATGACATAAAACAGAAATAACAAAGAAATTGAATAATCCCGGCACCTCATCACTAACCACACATCCTCGAGAACATGTCTTCGAGGACATTTCTCAAGGCATGGAGTAATGGCCACCAACACAAATAACGCTACGCTTCGGGTAGATTGCGAGCTGCCGAAATCGACAAATGCCTATCCTCATTAACCTCTATGATGGTGCTCGGTCGTGTGCAATCGGAGATGAGGTGTTGATACTCAGACGCCGGCGTCTGAAGCCGATGAGTCAGAGTTCCGATGCGGTCTCGAAGTTCTTTAGCGGATGTCACATTGTCACTCTTCTGCTTCTCAAGCTGTGTGTCGGGATTACCGGAGTGGTTGTTTCAGTTTTCAAAATTAGTCGTCAAATCACAATTTAGGAGCTTGTAATATTATATGTTATAACTATATTATAAATATATAAGTATATCTATTTATATATATGATATATATGAGATGTATATGTTTTATATAAATATGAGAAATATAAAAGGTGTTTATTATCACAATCGCTATATTACTATAAATGAAAAAGTCTAAATTTAGAAAATAGCAATAAAATCATAATACATCAAGCCTAGGACATATATCATTGGTGTATCTAAAGTAACATACCGCAACACATTATATAAAAAGAGTAAGCCATTGGATTAGCATATAAGTGATTCTAAATTTAGATGTGCATACGTATACATATACATATGCATATTGTATATTCAGTAGTCATTTCAACCCATTTCAACCCATAACAAGAACTTAACAAGGTTAAGTTATATAAGTTAAGTTATTGTATTATGGTGGTAAAGCAATTAAAACATATATATATTTAAATATTAATAATTCATTTTCGGTAAATAATAATATATTAAGAATTAAGAATCCCAAGTTAGTTTGAGATTAATTTTTTTCAAATTTAAAAGATAATTTGACCAATGTAAGGCAATTACACCATGGACTACAATTCGAATCACAGCACTAACGGAATCAGTGAGATCGTTGAGCATCGCTATGTTGTCATTGGTCAGCATGATGGTCTCGTCGGAGAGGCCTTGAGCCGTGAGGTCGGCGACCGTGCAAGTCAACTCCAGGCCGTCGGTGACTTGACGCTCGAAACTGGTCTCGGCGACGCGTTCCAATTCACTGAACAGCTGCGTCACCTGCGATGGGGGGACGTAGGCGTACAACGACTAAAGAAGTGTGGCAATGGGCACGAGGACATGCGCGCGTGTGTGTGTGTGTGCAATCCAGAGGTGTGTGTGTGTGTAATCCAGAGGTGTGTGTGCGTGCAATCCAGAGGTGTGTGCGTGTGCAATCCAGAGGTGTGTGTGCGTGCAATCCAGAGGTGTTTAGGAAGGTCATTTTAGAGCGCGGCGATGTTGAAATCAATTAGTCTCGCAGAACTGTATACAACTTCATTGAATCGGATCACTATATCACATTCTTATTTAATAATTGAAATGATTTTAAATGATTACCAATTATATATAAATATCTAATTTTTTTAATTTAGAGGAATCTGTTTTTAATTTTATAAAATTATAATATTCCAATCAATTCTAGATAGTAATTTATGCAATTTAATAATGCTATATAAGAATAAATCTAAATATGAATAGATCTAAATATAAATAGATCTATATAAGAATAGATATTAATATGAATAGATCTATATAAGAATAGATCTAAATATGAATAGATATTCTCAGTAGTAATATAAAGTAAAAATAATTTTTAGGTTAAAATAAAAACTAAATGCATTAAGGATAGACTGCAGTAATCGCGTTTAACGTGGTAAAGGATAGGGAAATATATCTCTATATAAAATGTAATAAAATACTCAATACTAGAACGATGCTAAGATGTTTAACCTTCTTAGGTAATATATAGCCGAGTATAGTTACGTTATTATTTTGAGCAATTCATTCAACATGTTTTTATTACGAAGTAAACTTAATCTAAAAAAATTATGTGAATAAATTAAATATTTTCCTAAATAACTATTGTGTGATATAAATTTATAAATATAACAAAATACATATTAAAAACGTAACTATATAAATATATATAAAATATTTATACACAAACAAAATTAAGAATTACATTCTATATTGAATGTGTAGTAAATAATATAAAATCTGTAAACAAGTGAAAAATAAATATTTTGAGAAAACCGACTTCAAAGTATGCACTTTTATTATTATTTATAAATTGATTATTGAAGCATACATTTTTTTATTGTGTAGTAAAAAAATAGTATGGTTTGTTTGAAACGATTTGTTTGTATTGGTTGTATCGATCACGTCGGTATGCTATTTGATATTCAAATATTTACGTTTTTAAATTTAGAAAATCATTTATATAAGGTTTTATACAAACAAATTATAAAAATAATTTATTAGATTTTTCACTAATTTATTATTTTCACAACCAATAATAAACAGGCAATTTATTGAATTTTTATAGCGTTTTTCAATCTGAAATTTCACAACAGTATTAATAACATATCAATTAATCTAAATAGTAAATGAAATGAATACAAAAACGGTAATAGATATTTGATTACTGCAGTCTCCCCTTAAACTAACAGTAGTAAAATCGACTATTAGCTTACCTTGATCTTCTGTTCGAGGTAGTCGTGCATGCGTTGTTCCTTCTTCTCGTTCAGGGTGGCAATGTGCAGCTCGAGGTGATGCAAATCTTGTTCAGTCGGCACCAGACCGCGGACCAGATAGAATGGCGTGTCGCAGAGTAGATCGCATAGAAGCTGAGGGTCGAAGGTGAAGTGGGTGCAGGGTTAGAGACGAACGGCGACGAAGGAGGAGATAGTGTATTATGACATCGAATCTCTCGGTTAGAACGGCCTATTATGAATTAGGCTGTAGGGACGCTGAGCAACGGGTTTGGGGAGTTCGAGGATTAAAGGTTAGAGTCGGAGTGGGGAAGGCGTAGATCGCGAATGGTAGCCAAAGACCTCTCGGGTAGAAAGGACCGTCGTAAGGTAACTAGAAAGGGTGCGATAACGAAATAGTGCGGAGCTTATTAACTACATCTGCGGCATTAGCCCATTAGCAATACCTGTTCTTCTTCCTGCAAGTGTCTCTTCCTTTCGACGCGTTCATTCTTCAGCAACATCAGACGTTTTCGTTCGTCGTTGAGCTTGAGTTCAGTTTCGCACAGCGAAGACGGAATGTAAGGTGGCTATGGGGCACCAAATTACCATGTTTACATAGCGAATATATAGGTGGGGTGGAAGGAGGGGGGGAGAGGAATATGGGAGGAGGGGATGATGGGAGGAGGGGAGAAGGATAGGAGGGAGAGATGAAAGGAGGTGCGGTGGAGAGAGGAGGGAAAAGGCGAGTAGGGAGGAGGGGAACGGGTAGGATAGTAGAAGGAAATGGGAGAGGGAATATGGAGGAAGAGAGGAGAGTATGGATGATTGAGATTGGAGAAAAGAGAGACGTAGAGTAGGGACACCAATGGTTACTTGGTGAATATACGAGGAGAGTAGTGGTAGAAAGGAGGAAGAGAGAGGGAAAGGAAGGAAAGATTTGGGAGAGTGTAAATGTTTGTGTAAATGTAAAGAGTAGAGTAGGTGATGAGAGTAAAGGGGGGGGAGTGAGGATGGGGTGGGAGTAGGAGTGAGATGATATAGGATGAGGAGCGGGTGAGGTGGATATGAAGATAGGGGGGTAGTAGAGGAACGGGTGGGATGGAAGTAGATTGTATTTGTATTTGGATTAACAACTGATTAAATTCAACTATATACATATATGTAATAAGATTAAATAATCCTAAATAAAATACCATTATAATATAATATAGATTACATAATATAAACTACAAACATCTTCAGCCTCCTCTCCAAGTTCCTCTCGTAATATTGCAATTTCATTCTAAAATAACATTTAAGGATAAAAAATAATATTGTTTATAAAATTACATATTACTGATTAATATTATTATTAGAGATTATTAATAAAAATCATATCTATGAATAAATTTTAGGTTAAAACTGTTACTGATGCATGTAAAAACCAGATTCTTATAAAAATTAATAAACAGAGGTACAGATTATATGTGGAATCCTTTACTATATAACATATGTTAAATGATATTACTATTCACCACATGTAATATATGTGTGGATTCAAATATAATATAAATAAATAAAGCTGGTAGAGTTATTATTAGAAATATTTGTTAGACTAGATACCAGTGTATATTATTGACTGGAAAAATGAATAACATATATAAAAATTATTGAACTATTGAAAAATTATAGTTATATTTATGTGACAATGGTTCTAAATGATGGTAATAGCTAGGTGGATACCTACAGGTAATGTACCTTGTACACAATAACATATATGATAAATATGCTTGTGCATGTTAAAGGTAGGTATATAAATATATATCATGAATATATATAATAGATATATATGCAATTTGTAGTAATCGGTAAGAAAAATAATCGACTTAGGTTAATATACGTAAAATTGTACATTAATGTATTTAACATAATATAATAATAAAATATTATATAAGACTAGCATAAAAAATAGAATTTGATTACAAAATCTGAATAACAATAATTATTTAAATCATTGGAAATAATTAGTATAAGTGGATGGTTCTTATCGAAATAAATTGTATATATTAATATAATTTAAATAATTATAATACAGCTGATCTAGAGTAATATATGTATATATATATATATATATATATATATATATATATATATATATTCGATATACAATGTAGTATAATGAGTAAACATTTATATTAATATTATCTACTGACTTTTGTTTTATCAATAGAATGGTGAATTCTCTCGAGCAGTTTTTCTTCTTGATCTCCCATGTTTTGCATAACACCGTCAATAAAAGAAATCACTTCACCGCATCTCACCTTTATGTATATATTTTTTAAAGAATATCGTATTGTTATCAAGGTGGTATTAGTTAATGGTTTTTAATATGATGGATTAAAATGAACCGTTTTAACTTCCTTAGAGAATCCGATTAAATCCCAAAGTTTTAAAATACAATCAATGCGTGGGCGAATAGTTGTCGTGATTTCTGAACACAACTCAAAAGAAGTACTGTTAATATAATTCATATTGTTACGTATTATACATATATATAAATTTTGAAAACTATCTTTTAATAATCATCAAGTATTAATGTATGTAATATGTACTATAGATTATGTAAATATATAATTATAGTTAATATTATTTAAATAATTAAATCTCAAATAAATTAAATATTATTTAAAATAAAGTATTATCCTTAATTAACAGTATAACATATAAATTTACTATAAAACTAACAGAGCCATTATAATAAAGAAATGATTTATATAACATATATCTATGAAAATGTAATTAAAAATAATTATACTATTATAAAATTGATAAAACTGTAAAAAAAACTTTATACAAAATTCATAACAAGATTTAAAATGTTGTTTAATCGTATTGGTGGATAATAAAATTCCGCTAGGTGGAATTATATGTCTATTTGTTTCAACTGTTTTATTCAAATGCTATTTTTTAATATACTACGTATATATATCATCAAATTAATAGTTTAAATTATATATTTAATAAAATTCTAATAGTAAATCATGAGTTATATATTTTTTAATTATACAATTATTTTTCCATTTCCAATCTATATCCATATCGATATCTATATAATATTAATATTCTGTAATCTTTAAAATTATTATTATAAAATTAAAATCATAGATAAGTAATTATAATTCTAACCACTTCAGTATATTAGTTTTTAAATATGCACATTGTGCACTGCACAATATGCATTATACTATATATTAAATCTTATAATCCATTGAGAAAAGATAGATTGAGACATCAACATAATATGAATATTCTTATAAATATTACTGTTAATATATTATAATAATAAAGTTGAAATTACATTTTAATCATCAATATCATATTATAAAATCATAAATATATAAACAATATCAAATACCAATTTTACTTAAAATTAGGAATATAATTAAAATTATATACACCTTATTTTTGTATATCTAGAATATTGTAGAAATTGAACAAAATATGTTAACTCGAAACTATAACTAACCTATTAAAAAAACAATATTATTTAAATTTGTATTAAAGTCGTTCATTAAGAATATTGAATGTATGTGATCATTTATAATTAAATAATCTATAATTTCAAATATTTCAAATAAAGGTCCTTACTATTTAATTTAAACAACTTAAAATCTGATTAATAATAGTATAATGACTTTTACAAGTATAAGGAATTCTTCTTAAATGTTTAAAAATTCAAATACTTTGTATTACTATCCAGATTACATATTTATCGGCTTATAATTAAACTTTACATATTTAAAAAATATAATGTTTGTTTTTAATCATTTTACGCAACGAAATATAATGCCCACCAAATATGGGTGTTAATTTATATCACAAGAGATTTTTTTTACCTTAAATGATCATTATTTCTTGATAATTGCGATGGTAGTTTTCTGGTAGTAAAACTTTCGTGTGCAACATCCAAATCCTGTTCTTTTATTTAATTAAAAAAATTTATTTTTGAACAGATTCGCATTTATAAGTAAAAACTTATTTATTTTCATTTCCAATAATTATATTCAATATCTATAACTTAAACGTGATTTAGTATTTATAAAGAGTTTTTCTTCCATGCTACTGGAAGATCGTATCTAGTTTAAAATAATTCATAATTTATCTTGTTTATAACTAAAATATAATTTATCACTAAAATATTATAACATTTTATGTATATACATACGTGTCCATAGTCAAGAATACATACACTGTACGATGCACACTGTACGACGTACAGTGTAAGTCATACACTGTGTGTGCACTATATACTGTACACTGTACACTGTACAGTGTACAGGGTACATAGATCATACTACTTATATGAATATTATTATTTATACTATATAGTATAATAAATTTACATTAGATAATTAATTAGTATATCACTACTCATCATTAGAATTTATAATAATGATATGTAAATAAATAGATAAATCTGATAAGCATATAGACAAATATTTAATTTTTATATGCATACAAATATATATATATATCACATACGAAATTGGTGCTATAGATTATTTGTAGATCTACCAAGATCTAGCTATCTTTATATAAATTATACTAAAGTCAATTTACACTGTATACAATATCATATACGTTTATCAATTAATATAAAATCAATGAAATAGATAATAATAATGCAAGACAGCATAATTCAATAATTTTAATGTTATAAAACTCATTAATTGACTAATTTTATATTTGACATTGAATATACATAAATACATATATATATATATATATATATATATATATATATATATATATATATATATATATATTTATATATATATATATATATTTATATATATTTATATATATATATATATATACTATAAAAAATATTTGCAAAATATAAATTAACTTATATTTGATAACTGAATGTACAATGTACAATGTACAGTGTACAATGTACACTGTACAATGTACATTATACAATGTACATTATACAGTTATCATTATTAGAAGAAGTTAAGAATATTTCCATAACTTAACATTGCTTGTTTTAACATCTCCATTAAGTTTGTAGTTTTATATACAAGTTACGTAAGAGCTGTTGGTGAATCAATGCAGGCATTATTATAAATTTGAAGACGAATGTATTGCCCGCATACATAGAGATGCCCCCATAGCTTCGTTGACAGGTGAATTAAGCTGAAAAGCACTCTTCCGTGACCGATATATATAGTATATAAGCCACGATCAGTCAATACAGAATCATGACCTAACATTCATTCCAAACGAAAATAACTATGGTCAGTATACAGAGATATGTCAATTAAATATAAATCCCAATCGGGATATATGGTATATATAATATAGTTTTTAAATGTAGACATATTCCTATTATATAACCATAACCTATATTGCTTTTGGGAAAAGTCTACGTATGTGGTATTGTATTTTAATTTGTAAAGTATATTTGATAAATTTCTGGTAGGCATTTGGATTCCTAAGTAATTGAAATCTTAAAATATCTACATATACATATAATCTTCTTGCTAACATGATATGCACTGCACCGCTATCCATCACTTTACCCTTACACCTTGCATACAACATGCTCAATATTCACTTTATTCCCACTATATTACAAGAAGTGACACATGTTCTTTTCATATTTAGTACATGTGTATTGTTATATAATCTCGCCCAATATTATCTTTCTTTTATCACGATGCGTTCTCGTGCATTCTTTATCTGTAAGCCATACACTTTTTACACCTCCCACGGACGCAGGGTAACGATAAGAAGAATATACTTCAGCGTTTAGCAGAAGGACCTGTTATCGGAGACGGCGGTTTTGTATTTGCACTGGAGAAGAGAGGGTACGTTAAGGCAGGACCATGGACTCCAGAAGCTAATGTGGAGAATCCGGAAGCTGGTTAGATATGGTATAATTAATTGTATTTTAGTTTATACTGAATTTTCTATCTGCCCAGGTGTAACGGAATGATGTAATAGTTTTTCCATGTAAAATCAAAATGTATGTTATAAAAATTATTGAATAATACGAAAGAAATTATGCAATATACGAAATTATCTGGACAATTTTCCAGGTGTTCTTTTATAGTCTACAGTAATGGCGTACGACTACATTTCAACTTATGTAACATAATCTCGTAGGTGAAATCGTAAACATGAAATTTAATTTTGTAATTAACTTTTCATACAATATTTAAACATGTCGTGCATGAGTGATTATAGATTACATATCATTTGTTAACATCGAATGAAGTATTTTTCTTACATATAAATTACATATACTAAATATTGTATCAATAAATAATATTGCACGTAAATACATGTACATTTATGATGTTTACGTAATTTAAACTATTTAAGTGGGATTTAAATATTTGCAGATGTATATTAAATTAACGAATTTCTATAAGACGTTTAGTTTATCCGAATCTAACTAAATCCTAAAGTATATAATAACGCATTTGTTAATGTCATTAAAATATTTCGCATCAATTTAAGACTTGTTATACATGTATGCCTATAAATTATGTCATTAAAATATTTCGCATCAATTTAAGACATGTTATACATGTATGCC
This sequence comes from Osedax frankpressi, assembly GCA_964035775.1. NCBI lineage: Eukaryota > Metazoa > Annelida > Polychaeta > Sabellida > Siboglinidae > Osedax > Osedax frankpressi. The sequence continues at coordinate 34,431,548 of OZ038312.1, read as the reverse complement.
TATATAATATTCATATTCCATATATTTACGATATATATATTACAATTAATATACTACATAATTTAAATTTAAGGATATTTAACGGTAAATGTAAGTTATCCATTCTGAACAATGCATTTTCACCGTCTAACCCAAAATAAACTCTCCAGTATTACAACTGCACCGGGAGTTCTTGAGAGCTGGTGCTGACGTTATGCAAGCCTTCACATTTTACGCTAGCGATGATAAACTTGCGAACCGAGGAAATCAAGCTCAAACTAAATACACCGTTAGTATTGTCTGCCTAGATATCTTACAAGTCTTTATGCGTAGCTTATTGTATTCCAGCGTTTCGATTTCTATTTCGTATTATTAACTCGTATATGAATGTTGTTCACGTATTTTAAATTAATAGTAACAACTTGCAATAACTATTATGGTGTTACCATTCTCTTAAAATACGTGATATATACTTGGAAGAGTCCGTTTATTAAACTTTATATTCTTTATAATATATATATAATAAATATATATCTTGTTTTTATTTAATTTCATTTTACTTTATTACTTGGTCCGGTATCCAGGGCGCTTCTATAAATAAGGCCGGAGTAGAATTGGCTCGCAAGGTTGCTGATGAAGGTGATGCTCTTGTTCTCGGCGGCATTTGCCAATGTCCGACCTACCTCAGTGGAGTTGGCAAGGCTGCCGTTCAAGCAGAGTTCAAAAAACAAATAGATGTATTCGTCGATAACGGGGTCGACTTCCTTTTATGCGAAGTTAGTTTGTATTTAATTTCTCAATCGATTAATATAAACTTCTGCATATAACAATCAAATATTATATATAAACTATACACTACTACAGTATTTTGAGCATATCGAGGAGATGGAGTGGGCCATTGAGATATGCGGAAAAGTGAAACCACGCCTACCCATTGCATCTACCATGTGTATTGGACCCGGTGGTGATCTGCATAAGGTATCAACCTCTGAATGTGCCGTACGTATGGCTAAGGCTGGTTAGTAGATTTCGTTTAATTGGTGTTTATTTTTTTTAGGATGGATACTTGGAATATTTAATAGTTATTGTGATTTAAATACAAATACAATCTAAAGCATGATCTTGTCTATGCATTGTGATCCTAGTAGGCAGATCTTTATGATCTTGTGATTGTGTTATCGTCTAGTTATTGTGTAATTATCGTATTAATTACCCAGGAATTTCTATTACATATTGAACTTTTCTAATAATACATATTGATTTTTAATAAATATCCAGCCCACTTTCGATACATTTCGATTGAGTAAAGTGCTTCTATATGCATCGCCGTATTTACAATACTATAATTGTAACTTGCAACTATCTCTTTTATCTAGGTGCCGATATCGTAGGAATCAACTGCCACTTCGACCCCGAGACATGCCTACTCGGTATTCGTGAGATGAAAGCCGGTCTAGATGAAGCTAAATTGTCACCGTTTCTCATGGTGCAACCTCTTGCCTACAAGACTCCGGACTGTAATACGCAAGGCTTCATAGATCTGCCAGAGTTTCCATTCGGTATAGTAATTCGATAAAATAGCTAATTTTATTATTTGAATTCATCGTTTAGTATGTATCGGTATCTACAATGGTGACTGACTATACTAATGCAAATATTTGCCCAACTCACTTACTTGATACTAATACTATCCTACCTTTTGACGCATGTAGGTGCACTTCTATTATAGATAATAATAGATAATATAATCTATACCAACATCCAAGCTCATTTACTTTCGTATGGTTCCCCCGACAGCCCTGGAACCTCGCGTGTGCACTCGCTGGGACATACAAGCCTACGCTAGGGAAGCTCTCCAGATCGGCGTGCAATACATCGGCGGCTGTTGCGGCTTCGAGCCCTACCACATCCGGGCCATTTCCGAGGAACTCTCCGTAGAGCGCGGAAAACTGCCTGTAGCTTCGCAGAAACACGAAACCTGGGGTGCCGGTCTACGCATGCACACTAAACCCTGGGTGCGTACGAGGTGAGTATCGCGACCATTCCGCTAGCGTTTGCTATTCGCGAATTCGCTTACGATATGTCCGCCTGCAGGGCCGACCGTAATTACTGGGAGACTATGAAGCCGGCGAGTGGACGACCGTGCTGTCCATCTATGTCTAAACCGGACTCGTGGGGTTGTACTGCGGTTGGTGTCTGTATAATAGAGTCTCACTTGGCATATTGATACTTGCAATAATATCCCTTACCCATGAAATAAATAAATAAACATAGACTTCTCAAGAAACCACAATCGATAATGCCATTACTCTCTATCCTATTTAGTGAAGATGATTCTTACCCATCCCTACCGTATTGAAAACTCTAAAACTCTTTAATGCCTCTACTACTTCTACTACTTCTACTACTTCTACTACTTCTATTACTTCTAAACAAATTTCAACAGGGAAACCAAATGCTCAAACAACAAGTTGACGCTACAACTGTAGAACAAATCGATCGACTGAAGAAAAAGGATGCTTTGAAGTAAACTTCTACCTCGTGTACCTGTCTAGCATTAGATGATATATAAACTGCTCATTATAGAATCTCACGTAGTTATCGACAATAAAGCAAGCATATTAATAACATTCTTCTTAATTTACGTATAATTAAATACCACTTGTAAAATTTACTTGAATATTTGATGGAAATTTAAACTAAAATTCTATGTCGTGAAAAATACATCTTTATTAGAATACTTGTAGGATTGATTTGTAACTACTTGTAAGTTTTCTAGCAATGAACATAGAGCTAGCTCTTAGCTAGCTTCAGAATTTGATTTAGTCGGGCAAAATCTATCTTCGGATATAACTTCGGATGAGGCTTCTGTAATATAATTTATTTCAATAATTATCTCAATCATTTAATTGAGGTTTAGAAATAATAAGTTTATATAATATACTTGGAGTAACATATGGTATATATACAGTATGAATTTAATTAAATAATAAAAAATAAACTGATCTAAACTAACTTTCGTAAGACTTTGGATATTGTTTGCTGATTCTCTTGTTCAATACCCTATAAAGAATTGTTACTAATGATTGATGGGAGATATGAGTATAAATCATGATGAAATAGCAACTAATAAGCAACTCGCATATACAGCGATAAATAAATTGTAAATTAATCATTGAGAACACAAATAAAGTAGATAATTTTACTAGATAAAAAAAGGTTCTCAAGTAAAATAGTTAACCTGATGCGAGAGTGAGCCCTGTCGAGGTCAACTCTCATGATCTTTAGCAGAGTCGAGAAGCTACTGAGGTCGGCGAACACTGTTTGTAAACGCGACTCCGAAAGGCTGTTGAAATTAATCAGCATTTCGTTGGTTTTCTCGTAGCGTGCCAGCCTATTGTATAGAACATTCTAGTGATTAATTTCAATGACAATAAATTACAGTAAGTGGATCTGTGAAGATCGCAGCATATGGTTAATGTAGAGTATTAATGTAGAGTATTTAGGTTAACAATATTTACATTGTATGCTGTATGGATGTGATATCGGATGCTGCTTTTTGATTTCCATCTGCAATGAGTCGCCGTATGAATTCAGTTGAACTACATTCAGATCCCATGTTGGCTTCGGTAATGCCTTCAGTACATTCTTTATCGTCTACTGACTTTCTTTCATTATCGAGTCTAGTAGTTACTGATTGGTCCATTTCTAGGATGAGTTTTTATAGTATTCTATAATATTACAATAATATATTATAATAATATGATTAATAATATATAATTTAGTTATTTATAATTTTATAAAATTATTTTATAAAAAAAACTAATTAAATTATATTATTTATACAATTTATTATAAGAGTTATACAAAAAGGATATAGAAATATATTATAAAAATATTTATATGTTGATCAACCTTAAATAAAGTAATATTACTTTCAGTGGTATATATGTAAAGGAAAGTGCATAATAGTTATTAATTTACTAGTATATAAGAACAAAGGAACATAATTATTCTGATATAATATATTTATTTAATCAAATAGTTGTATCACTTTCACAATTTGGGAAAACTATAAAATCAATGCAATAATAATTAATAGGAGGAAATCTCTAAAGGGGAATACATTATTACGATAGTTACCATACAGTATACATTATTGATATAATTTTTCAATATTGAACTATATAGTACCATATAGTATATAGTCAATGGTTAAGTCATCATTTCTAACTTATAAAATACAGAATAGATAACCGGTTATTTATAATCAAGATTATTTATTGGTTCATTATCAAAATCATAGTATTATCTAATAAAAGTTATAGAAATATTTGTTCCTGACTACTTGTGCACAATACTTTTTTTAACTTTTGATAATGCTTTTCATTGTGGGCACTTTCGATTTTTGATATTTTATTGCGCTTATTTAATATGTAATCTATTTTAATTTACTAAGGGGTGGTATTGAAATTTTCGTAGATATTAAATCACAGAGAGATATATTATCACAGAGAGAACACAGACATATCTGCTTCAAACACTGAAAATCTGACAATGAGTCATTTCAAGTTTGATGAGATTATAAAATTTCAACTAGAACTAAATTATAAGTAAACAGATTGTTAAAATCATGTAATAATGTATTTTCAATATAAAAAATATTTTTTTAATATGGGTAATTCATTTATTGTATTAATTATATATACATTGATTACATTATGTTGTTACTAATATTTTAATCATAACGTATCATATATACGATAGTTTTAAAATCAAGACTAACAAATATTAAAATAGAAATGAACATACGGCATTAAAAAAGGGATATATATCAATAATAATTAATTTGATTAAAAATAAAAACTCAATAATTTGTATCCATATTATAAAATTGCTAATAATCTTTGTATAATATTGAACTCTGAACCTATATTTAGATTTTTGATTTTAAATAATTAATTCGTATATTAATATTTTATATGTTTTTGGTATTTTATATGTTTAATGAACATTTTACATTGAATATCAGTAATAGGATTTAAAATTAAAATTATTTTAAGAATATACCAATTAATAGTAATACATTCCTAGCGAATATTATAAACTAATTATTATAAATATTTATTCTTCACTTAACAAAGTATACAATTTATTGTAATTTATTTTAATTCGAAATTGTATAGTTACAGTTCTATGCTATGTAATATATATATACCATATCCTAATAATAATACAATATATTATATATATTATGAAATTAACCATATTATAATAATCCATAGTATTATCAAGATTACTAGTATATATAAAACTGCTCGTATACGAGCAGTATATAATTGAGTAATAAACTAACTTAATAGTAATACATAATAATGAACTTATTGATAGAAGAGAGATTATTTTAAAATTAAATACACATAGTATTCAAACTTATACTTATTTTTTACTAATAAATGAATAAAACATATTTATTTAAAAAAATGCAAGACAAAAATGATCCTCCTGTTCCAAAGAGAGTTGAAAGGACTATACCAAGAACTAAAAGTTATCCCCGTATCATGTCAGTTTATCATTATTTATTATAAATATTTATCTTTGCCATCGTCATTTAGTTACTATTTAAAATAAAATTCTCTTGCGGTTATCTATATTGAATATAGATGAATATATTTGAATGAAACAATTTACATTATTTTAAATTATTATATTAATTTGTTTTAATATCATTATTTGCAATTATTTAATTTTTAATTTTATATAATAAATTTGTTGTAAATCTATTTCATCCATACTTTGATATTTAAATAGTAATTATTTTTATAATTTGATATCTAGAAGCAAATCTAGTCATTTGAATCAAAAATCAGCAAAGAGAAAAAACTCTGCGCTAAAACTTAAAGAAGTCATTGAACTCAAAGTTTTTGAACCAAAAATGTTCAGTCATACATTTGAAATTGTTAAAATAGTCGTTGGTATAAGATTATATAAAAAATTAAATTGCTCGTGAATTTTATTGTATACATTAGATATAGAATATATTAAATATTATGTAATACTCTATTATAAAAGATAATATTATCTATATATTATATTTTAAAATTGTATGTAATATATAGAATTCAACTTGGTGCGATTATTGTGGAGATTTTATTTGGGAGAAGAATACCATATGTCACATTTGTTCTGGTTGGTGTTTCTTACCTTCAATTGTAATTGCTAATTCATAAACCCATTATAAAGGCACTATCTTACCCATATTATTACACAATTAAGGACATTTATTCTGTCTTTTGATGTATATTATTTTCAATGATATTATGAATATTATAAATTTTGATTATGCTCTAAAACGTAATTTTACGTATCTTATCGTGTATTTTATATTATCATAAAGATGATATCATTTTATCGCAGCGATACCGTTTATCATGATTTCCAACAGTATATTTTGAATTTACGAATAAGTTATATTATTTTTTATTACACACTCTTTATGATGCATGGGTTTAGCAATACTCACCATTGTCACCATTGTCACCATTGTCACCATTGTCACCATTGTTTATATCACTGCACATCATAATGCCAACTCTTCCCTCTTCCCTTACGACTCTTGGCATAGGAGATAGACTTACCTACTGATAATTTCAAATTAAAGATAATCGTAAAAATTACTACTCTAATTTGAACATAAGGTAAACACTGATTATAAGATATATATATAAAAGAATCGTTTAATGTTATTTCCTCAGGTAAATTCTTTTATAGTATATAATATTTTAATAAAATAAATGATGTATAAAATGTAATTATATGTATTAATAATTATAATATATTATGTATCGTATATATGTTTTTTTATTCGCAAAAAAAGGCAACGGAGCCTCTCAGAAATGAGTTAATAAAAATATAATGTATATAAATGTTAAGAATGATATGAATAGATCTCAATTTCTGGAGGACTGAAGGTAATTGACTTTGGTCATGAAGCTTTTTGACAAATCATGTTTTGAATTGATTGGTACTTTGGGACTTTACGACTTAGTGCTAGGGAATTAAATTGAGATTAAAATGTTGAGTTAGAAGAAAGTAATAGGGATGTAGAGGTTGATAACGTAATGAGTGATGATCTAATATTTATATAATATATTATATATTAATATAATATATACATATATAATAATTATTACAATAGCTATTGTATAAAATAAAAATATTGAATTTATTTGTAAAAACCCATAATCTAACAATCTTTGTTGCAATTCAATAATTTCATATATTTACCCAAGTATTTAATTTATTATTTACATCTTATTATTTTATTTAAAGGTATTTATGGTTTAATGTTTTAATAGCTATTGATCTAAGTTTACTATATAGTAAACTAAATAGGTAAAATCAAATAGGTATACACTATAACAGGATAATAGTCAAAGGTACAGTGCTTTGCATGTTTTGTATATCATAAACAAGTGAGAAGATCACTTATAATTCATTCATATATTGTATTAATATACTAACATACTGACTTTAGAAATTTCCTTCGGTATATAGTTCCTGAAAAAATAAAACAATAATTAATTATTATATGCGAGTAAACAATTGTTGTTGTTAATTCTCATTAATTATCTTGTCTTTATCTAGTCATGGAAATGAATATATTCACTTCTGGCTTATAATATGTATATTATAATATAAAATAATGTAACATGTATTCGCAGCCTTGCATAAATAGTAAACCATTGTACAATTATATAATGTTTAGTTATTTGTTGTTATGCAAATAACTAGAACATTTGTTAGGGATTATTTCAATAGCTAATGATTTATTTTGCCACCAGACTCAATGTTACAGTTTACTTTTTAGTTGAAATCATATGATTGGTGCGCCATGATGATTACATATACTCTTCTATCACAACTGAACCCGGTACTCAATTGTATTCGTTACTATAGTGCCTAGCGGGTGTAAAGGTCGCATGATCCTTGCACCCCGGATGTTACCTGCACCAAAATAACTAGGTAACCAAACTATTCGCATGCGACTGTTATGTAATGAGTTACGTAACACTCGCAAATAAATATTACAAGTAAATAGAGCGTATAGAAGTTATTCACTTTATTTATTGCATCGTTAACAATTAACCAATTCGTGGCAAACTCCTCATCGATAAAGAATAAATAGTCGAGACAAAAAGTGTGTAATTAGAAATTCTCACGTCAATATAAAAACAAACTACTCTGATTCTCGAAATAAACTGACTTTAGATACTAATATGGTACGCGTTTACTTAATCCTACTTGCATACTCCTACTCACAATACTACACAATAATATACTGCCCATTAGTAACATACTTACATTGTCTTACCGCGTATAGGTGCGTAGTACCTACGCACCTATACGCAAACATACGTAGACACACGCATACACACTTATACATATCTATACACACCTACACACATACACACACGCATACATACGTAGACATACCCATACACACTCATACATATCTATACACACCTACATACATACACATACGCATACATACTTAGACATATCCATACACACTCATACATATCTATACACACCTACATACATATACACACGCACACATACACACTCATACATATCTATACACACACGCACACATACACACAAGCACACATACACACTCATACATATATATACACACCTACATACATACACACGCATACATACGTAGACATACCCATACACACACACGCAAACATACGTAGACACACGCATACATATCTATACACACCTACATACACACACGCACACATACACACACGCACACATACACACTCACACATATATATACAGACACGCACACATACTTAGACATACCCATACACACTCATACATATCTATGCACACCTACATACATATACACACGCATACATACTTAGACATACCCATACACACTCATACACACCTACATACACACACGCATACATACATACTTAGACATACCCATACACACTCATACATATCTATACATACCTACATACATACACACACGCATACATACATACTTAGACATACCCATACACACTCATACATATCTATACATACCTACATACATACTTAGACATACCCATACACACTCATACATATCTATACATACTTAGACATACCCATACACACTCATACACACCTATACACACCTACATACATACACACACGCATACATACATACTTAGACATACCCATACACACTCATACACATCTATACATACCTACATACATACTTAGACATACCCATACACACTCATACACATCTATACACACACGCATACATACATACTTAGACATACCCATACACACTCATACATATCTATACATACCTACATACATACTTAGACATACCCATACCCACTCATACACATCTATACATACCTACATACATACACACACGCATACATACTTAGACATACCCATACACACTCATACATATCTATACACACCTACATACATACACACACGCATACATACATACGTAGACATACCCATACACACCCATACATATCTATACACACCTACATACATACACACACATACTTAGACATACCCATACACACTCATACATATCTATACACACACATACACACACGCATACATAGTTAGACATACCCATACACACTCATACATATCTACACACACATACATACACACACGCATACATACTTAGACATACCCATACACACTCATACATATCTACACACCTACATACATACACACACGCATACATACTTAGACATACCCATACACACTCATACATATCTACACACTTACATACATACACACACGCATACATACTTAGACATACCCATACACACTCATACATATCTACACACTTACATACATACACACACGCATACATACTTAGACATACCCATACACACTCATACATATATATACGCACCTACATACATACACGCACACACACCGACTACGCGCTTATTTACAAATCAGCTAAATATCATACATTTTATAATTTAATATATTTATACTTCTAAATATGTATTTAAATGATCATTTCCTTTCACCTAATATATATATATATATATATATATATATATATATTTATATATATGTGTGTATATGTATGTGTGTGTGTGTGTGTGTTTGTGTGTGTGTTTGTGTATATATTGTTATGATTAAATACATTTGTATCTTAACTTGACAGTTACATACACACACACATTCCTATACGTGTTGCCACACGTATATGAACGTGTGTACAGTGTACATTGTACAGTAGTGTACAGTGTACATTGTACAGTAGTGTACAGTGTACACTACTAATCCCAGTATATTAACATATTTAAATCCCTTCAATCTATATCTCATGGTTCTGATATATAAACTGTATATAATACCATTTTTGCATTTAGTGTGTTTTCAAATTTACCTTTACCTTTATGATATATAAGTATATACAACTTATGTGATCATATCTGCTGTTTTGATTACTTGATATCACTAGTACACATTCTCTGTATCATACTTATTAATTACAGATACCTTATTAAAAATATAAATATATTTATTAATTACAGATACCTTATTAAAAATATAAATATATTTATTAATTACAGATACCTTATTAAAAATATAAATATACTTATTAATTACAGATACCTTATTAAAAATATAAATATATTTATTAATTACAGATACCTTATTAAAAATATAAATATATTTATTAATTACAGATACCTTATTAAAAATATAAATATACTTATTAATTACAGATACCTTATTAAAAATATAAATATACTCTTTGACTATCTCTTCACTATAACTTCACTATCTCTATTCTACATGACACCTTTTTCTATTAACTATACACCCTCACTACACACCCTTACTACACACACTCACTATACAACCTCACTACACTCACTCACTACACACCCTCATTACACACTCTCACTATACACTCTAACCACACACACTCACCACACACCCTAACTACACACTCTCACTACACACTCTCACTATACACCCTCATTATACACTCTAACCACACACACTCACCACACACCCTCACTACACACACTCACTATACACTCTAACCACACACTCTCACCACACACACTAACCACACACTCTAACCACACACCCTCACCACACACACTCACTATACCATTACTTTCTACCTACTCTGTGAAATTCTTCTTTTTGTGATCTATTTACAGATATTACAATTTGAAGACTGAATTGTTGTTAATAAATCATCGCATCCTGGAGCGCTGTTAAATTCACTCATACTCACACATTCGTATGCACAGTGCATGCCTCATGCTTCTCGGAATAACATACACACTCACACACACAAATACACATATGCACACACACACACACACACACACACACATACACACACACACGTACACACCTAAATATAAACCTCCCCGGAATTGCTCAGGTAAATATATCATGCCTCGTCCTTTCCCTGTACTTCCGATATCGAGGGGTGCGACATAAAAGGGGCGTGGTCTCACAACCACCTGCCACTCATCAACCTGAGAAATTTGGGATATAACCCTTGGCTAGCACAAGATGGCATTGCGTGTGCATGCCATGTGATTGAGTATGTATATGAGTTCAACTCGGTGGTTTCTATAGATCATACTCTTTACTCATTGCTCTCTCTCTTCAATCCCCACTTTATCTCTCTCTCCCTCTCTCTCTCTCTCTCTCTCTCTCTCTCTCTCTCTCTCTCTCTCTCTAGCTCATCTCTCGTGTTGCGGGTGTCTGAAGGGTATTATATATCCTATTCTCACAGCACCTCATCTTCATTACACGTTTCCCCTTTAACTGATTAACCGCTTCCTCCGCACTATAGCCTGGTTGACCTCTACCCGTACGTCTAGGAGCTCTAAAACCGCGCATCCAACCGCACATCGACACCGCACACCGACACGCATTCGTGTTATACGCGCACAATGTGCGTGTACATATACACTTATTCAAACCGATGCTGATTGATACGTGACATCTCATCAAGCCGAGACCAGAATATCGCATGCATTCAGATACCTGATCTTCTAAAGATAGACTTCTGTAAACATCCCTACATCGATGTAGAATCGCTCATAAGTATTACTCCATAGAGATGAATTACAACGTATCGCCAACGCGCCCCGGTGTATAGGCACGCACATACACCCCGTTATATAGTCACGCCCACGCCCCAAACCCGGATACTCCCCTCCCCTCACCTCGAGTCTACTGCAGCCCGAACTCTCTTTTCCACGGCCCACAGTTAAATAATAGACCGCTGTTCTCCGCTGTCACCATGTAACGCTTTCTCATTTCGATTCCACAACAACAGTCGTAATCATCTAAACTACCCAACTCGGTGTCTTTCGACGAATAGGTTAGTCAAATAATATCTCCCTCTCCCTCTCCCTCTCCCTCTCCCTCTCCCTCTCCCTCTCCCTCTCCCTCTCCCTCTCCCTCTCCCTCTCCCTCTCCCTCTCCCTCTCCCTCTCCCTCTCCCTCTCCCTCTCCCTCTCCCTCTCCCTCTCCCTCTCCCTCTCCCTCTCCCTCTCCCTCTCCCTCTCCCTCTCCCTCTCCCTCTCCCTCTCCCTCTCCCTCTCCCTCTCCCTCTCCCTCTCCCTCTCCCTCTCCCTCTCCCTCTCCCTCTCCCTCTCCCTCTCCCTCTCCCTCTCCCTCTCCCTCTCCCTCTCCCTCTCCCTCTCCCTCTCCCTCTCCCTCTCCCTCTCCCTCTCCCTCTCCCTCTCCCTCTCCCTCTCCCTCTCCCTCTCCCTCTCCCTCTCCCTCTCCCTCTCTCTCTCCCTCTCCCTCTTCCTCTTCCTCTTCCTCTTCCTCTACCTCTCCATATCCCTCTCTATATCCCTCTCCATATCCCTCTCCATATCCCTCTCCATATCCCTCTCCCTCTCCCTCTCCCTCTCCCTCTCCCTCTCCCTCTCCCTCTCCCTCTCCCTCTCCCTCTCCCTCTCCCTCTCCCTCTCCCTCTCCCTCTCCCTCTCCCTCTCCCTCTCCCTCTCCCTCTCCCTCTCCCTCTCCATCTCCCTCCCTCTCCATCTCCTTCTCCCTCTCCATCTTCTTCTCCCTCTCCCTCTCCCTTCTACCTCTACCTCTACCTCTCCATATCCCTCTCTATATCCCTCTCCATATACCTCTCCATATCCCTCTCCATATCCCTCTCCATATCCCTCTCCCTCTCCCTCTCCCTCTCTCTCACTATCCCTCTCTCTCTCCCTCTCTCTCTCACTCTCCCTCTCCCTCTCCCTCTCTCTCCCTATCCATCTCCTTCTCCCTCTCCCTCTTCCTCTTCCTCTCCCTTCCTTCTACCTCTACCTCTACCTCTCCTTATCACTCTCCGTATCCCTCTCCGTATCACTCTCCGTATCCCTTCTCCCTATCTCACTATCCGCCCTCTCTCTTCATCTCTCTATTTCTCTTCAGGTAGGATGAACCGTAAGCCGATTCAATATAGGCGTTGCCATAGCGATACCGACACCTTTCTGACTACATGGTCTGGCAGGGTGGTGCCCGCTACTCAATCGGTGCGAGCCGCGTGCGTTAGGCCACGCCCACACGAACGCTCGATGTCCGATGTAACGGGCACGCCCGCTACACGTCGTACTCTGGTCACCATACGTAGGCGTGTCGGAGCCGAAGCCGCCTCCATCGAAGTCACGTGTTCGAATAGACCCGATGGCGTGCGTTTCGGTAGCATCGAACGTGATCTCGGTTCCCCAATAACCACGCCTATATCGACGTTGGTCACGCCCAAAATCAATACCGTATCAACTGAGTTGATAATCACACCCACTACATTGAATTCGAAGCGGGCTTCGCAGTTGGCCACGCTCGCCAAGAAACCCATTGCACCCATCTCCATGGTAACTACAGCTATGAAGTACCTAACCACGCCCATGCGGCTGATTTCAACGCCAATCACGTCATCCTTCGTTGACCGAAGAATTTCGAGTACGTTAATATATATATCGTGTAACGATACCTCACGATAATGTGGAAAGATGACCATCTACAGATAAATCTATTAAACTTACGTAATCATGCCGTAAACAAACATAATGTAATATATTTTCAATGTCGATTTACAATTTAATAGTAAAATCTAGTCTATATTTCCCCGGTAATGTATTATGTATATTATCATTTATCTGTGGTATAAATGCATATGAATAACAGGTGGCTAGAATTATTATTATATTATATAATTTAGCCCAGAATTATCTTTGAAACACACGCCCATTTGAATTAATGAATATATTAAAACATTAACTGTCGAAATGGTTTACTAAATGCCTCCTAGCAACTCATGCAATAATTCACTATATACCAGCACCTAGAGTGTACATAGGCATGCCTCTGCTCTACTCAACCCTGGATAGTGTCTTGTTATTACGAAAGACAAAAGTGCCCCAATTAGCCACCCAAAACACGTCTAATATACTCGTAATTAGATATAACGGATATATACACTGCATCGTTGATCCGAGTATGTTTCCTAAGTACTGAAGTGTATTTATATTATATTCTGTTATTATATATATGTGTACATTATAATATTCTATTGTAAATTATGTGCCAAAGATTATCAAATTAGATCTATTAATAGATAGCTGTGTATTTTGCTGTACTAAATTATAGTAAATGGTATGTATTATTCACCGTGTACTATTCACGTAGTAAATCTTCAATAAGGATTAACTTCGATTAAATTTGCTCGATGTAAGCTGTACTTGGGCCTACTTCCATTTGAATTGTATAATTTACTTATCCGGTATATAAAACATGGCTGGAGCCTAAGGATCTAGGTGTGTACCACGTTAAACACCGTGTCATATATATCAAACACTGTATCTCAGTGATTTAAACCTTGTCGTTTATATTAAATTATCTTTTTAATTATGCAATTATTTCAATAATGAACCACATTAATAATTTACCACAAATACAGAATTTGATATTCCCTTAAATATTATATTGTTTATAAAAACAAATCAATATTTTAGCGTGTTATCCTTTATTGTTTTATTATATAGGCAGTATTTTGTTTACTAAGAAATACTCATTTATTTACTATTCACCCCTCCCCTTTTACAAACGCCCGCCTCTTTTTCATTAAACTACGCCCATTCGCTTTTCATTATTTTTTTTACTCATTCGTCTAGGTATCCAACGAGGTTTGGTTTCGTGTATAATGATATAACCAAGGTCTACAACTACTAGTTACTCTCTTCTCTCTCTATTCTCCCTCCCTCC
>OZ038312.1:34360319-34416066 GCA_964035775.1 Osedax frankpressi | reverse complement strand
ACTCACTCACTCTCTCACTCACTCACTCACTCACTCACTCACTCACTCACTCACTCACTCACTCACTCACTCACTCAGTCACTTACTACCTTACTCACTCACTCACTCACTCACTCACTTACTCACTAACTCACTCACTCACTCACTCACTCACTCACTCACTCACTCACTCACTCACTCACTCACTCACTCACTCACTCACTCACTCACTCACTCACTCACTCACTCACTCACTCACTCACTCACTCACTCACTCACTCACTCACTCACTCACTCACTCATTAACTCACTCAATCACTAACTAACGCACTTACTTACTTGCTTACTTACTTACTTACAACTTTTACGAGTATTTACATATATATTTAATGTTTGATGTTATCATTTCAGCGTTAAATTGTTATCAGTGACGTAATATATACGAGTTACGCAACGCTTCAAGTGCCATATAGTGTGTAGGTTACATGTTTAGATTATTTAGTGATTATAGAAATTCCTATTCGAATATTACATATATGTAAATATATATATATATATATATATATATATATATATTTATGTAAATATATAAAGTTGCAGTAGTGTATATTACTATGTATATGGAGTCGAGCGAACGTCTCTAGGATAATGTACTTTGTGTAGATATATATATCCCTATATGTATGCGTGTATAACGTATATTGTAGGTTCACCTATATATATATATATATATATATATATATATATATATATATATATTCATATATAGAACTCATATATCACCCCTTTTGTGTAATATATATCGTATATATACTACATCTTTAATACCATTTATACACCTGATGTACCTCGGTATTCCTACTACCTACCCTACACATCTACTGTCACCTATGTAATACTCACATCGCATCTTCTACA
Organism: Osedax frankpressi; assembly: GCA_964035775.1. Lineage (NCBI taxonomy): Eukaryota > Metazoa > Annelida > Polychaeta > Sabellida > Siboglinidae > Osedax > Osedax frankpressi. Next base: position 34,415,169 of record OZ038312.1, on the reverse strand, counting down.
CCTCCTACACCTCCTACACCTCCTACACCTCCTACACCTCCTACAACGCTTACACCTCCTACACCTCCTACACCTACTACACCTCCTACACCGCCTACACCGTCTACACCGTCTACACAGTCTACACCTCCTACACCTCCTACACCTCCTACACCTCCTACACCTCCTACACCTCCTACACCTCCTACACCTCCTACACCTCCTACACCTCCTACACCTCCTACACCTCCTACACCTCCTACACCTCCTACACCTCCTACACCTACAACGCTTACACCTCCTACACCTCCTACACCTACTACACCTCCTACACCGCCTACACCGTCTACACCGTCTACACCGTCTACACAGTATACACCTCATACACCACCTACACCGCCTATACCTCCTAAACTTCTCATACCTCCTACACCTCCTATTTCTCCTACACCTCCTACACCTCATACACCGCCTACACCGCCTATACCTACTACACCTCCTACACCGCCTACACCACCTACACATCCTACACTTCGTATACCTCCTACACCTCCTACTTCTCCTATACCTCCTACACCACCTACTTCTCATACACCTCATACACCGCCTACACCGCCTATACCTACGACACCTACTACACCTACTACACCTCCTATTTCTCCTATACCCCCTACACTTCTCATATCTCCTACACCTCCTACTTCTCCTATACCTCCTACACCGCCTACACCTCCTACACTTATCATACCGCCTACACCTCCTACTTTTCCTATACCTCCTACACCTCCTACACATACACTGATGGATCATTACTAAAAATAAAACAGTTTTTATACCAACATATGTGTTATGCTTATGAATTTCTACAATGCATTTATGGCTCTTTAGATGCCCTCTATATATAGTATACCCTACACTGTATACCCTACAGGGTCTATTAAATACTGATGAATCTACCGTGATATATAGAGGAATACATCTTTCACTTTCCCAGTGTCCGTTTGAATTGCGTTTAAAATGTATCTATGTTTCTTGTGGAAGATAAGTGGTATGTTGAGAATGTTAAGAATGTTTGTGCTTTGAATTGTTCATTATAGGGTTATTTGTTACCTGCAAATGACGTAATGCTATTACGTCACCACCGATGCACTACAGTCCTATTGATCCCAGATGATTCAATTAAAGATCGGTTTATATTGGCACACAATGTACGCTAATATTCGATACAATAGGGTCGTACGTTATTAATACGTTACTAATAATAATTATCAGAGTGCGATATTATTAAATCCTTTTTCGTACCATCAAATTGCCGATATTCTGTTCTTTCAACAGATTGTTGTCATTAGAACTACTTGCGTTATTTGAAGGTGTTGCACGATAATAACGCTAATCTATAACGATAACGCTAATCTACCGAATCTACTCAATTTGTTATCTAGTCGTCATCCGGGTTCACCGTACACCTTTCATAGTACGAAACTGAATACGGTCGTTAATCACACACACACCTACACGCACACGCACACGCGCATGCACACACGCATACGCGCACGTACACGCGCACACGCACACGCACACGCACGAGCACACGCACAATGTGCGTCGCACATTCGCACTAACTCACACTCATACACTCATTCACTCGCATACACTTATATTAACCCACTAGCACCCCTTATCACTCTCTATTTGTACACTATGACAATACACTCCTTTTTCTTATTATCTTTGCACTTATACACCAATCCCATTCTTTATATACCAATATTAATATAAAACAAAATATTATCTTAATTTAGACAATATCGGAGACGTATCACATACATACTCACACGCACACGCACAATAATATGCAGACTTACACTCACACAATCACACACACTCACATGCACACGCACACTCACTCATACTCACACTCACCCACACACACTCAGACGCACATTCACACTAAGACTCACACTATTACCTACACACACTCACACACACACACTACACACCACACACTCATCATTTGTATCATCTATAGGTCATTAGTATTGTTTAACTTGTTAAACTAAGGATTTACTTTTCATTTAATTCTATTATCGCCCATTTAATTCTATTATCGCCCGGCTGAATGCCTAGCCTATTGATCGGATGCATTACACGTGCGTAGTAAATAAAAACATATGATATTCATAACACACCGCACACCGCACACCGCACACCACACACCGCACATCTCATACCAGCATAGTAATTTTGTTTTATTCACTAATCGGAAATCATCTGTACAGGTAATGTCACGATATTATTAGTTTAACTAATTTTATATATATGTAAATATACATATACATATATATATATATATATATATATATATATATATATATATATATATATATATATATACATATATATATATATATATATATATATATATTACATTTATTATGTTGAATACATCATTTCTGTAAGTATTTAAGTAAAAATAAAAGTATTTGTAGTGTTCTACTTGTCCTATTGTTTACAGTTATGATACGATAAGACATGACATGATAAGATATGATAAGATATGATATGATATGATATGATATGATATGATATGATATGATATGATATGATATGATATGATAAGATATGATATGATATGATATGATATGATATGATATGATATGATATGATAAGATATGATATGATAAGATATGATATGATAAGATATGATATGATATGATATGATAAGATATGATATGATATGATATGATATGATATGATATGATATGATATGATATGATATGATATGATATGATATGATAAGATATGATATGATAAGATATGATATGATATGATATGATATGATATGATATGATATGATATGATATGATATGATATGATATGATATGATATGATATGATATGATATGATATGATATGATATGATATGATATGATATGATAAGATATGATATGATATGATATGATAAGATATGATATGATATGATATGATATGATATGATATGATATGATAAGATATGATATGATAAGATATGATATGATATGATATGATATGATATGATATGATATGATATGATATGATATGATATGATATGATATGATATGATATGATATGATATGATAAGATATGATATGATATGATATGATAAGATATGATATGATATGATATGATATGATATGATATGATATGATATGATAAGATATGATATGATAAGATATGATATGATATGATATGATATGATATGATATGATATGATATGATATGATATGATATGATATGATATGATAAGATATGATATGATATGATATGATATGATATGATATGATATGATATGATATGATATGATATGATATTATACGATAAGGTATGGTACGCTACGGTACGGTACGGTACGGTACGGTACGGTACCTTTCTAAGATAAGTGGTAGTCATAAATCTAGCCACGCCCCTTCGAAAAAATAGCCATGCCCCATCTAAATCATGCCTCACCACTAATAGGTGAAACCGACTTACGTTTAAGTGACTTCGACCGATCATTCGAAGACCACGGTGAAACCACACCCCCTCGGACACCACCTTTCACGCCCCCAACCACGCCCCCCGCTACGTGCAATACATCCTACCTTTCAGAGGAAATGCGCGAATTTGACAGGGTATTCGACAGTCTGCTATTGACATCACCAGCCTACCGTCTCCGCCGACGCCAGCAACGTCAACACCGCCTATCTAGCACCACGACACCCTCCACGACACCTTCTTCGACACCCCGCACGACACCCTTTACGCCAACCTCCACGACACCCCGCACGACACCCTCCACGACGTCCGCTACACTACGCACAGATGCACCCGCCATTTCACGAACGGATAGAACCGCGACGACCTCGACTCACGCCACGCGGCGCTCCGATACTCTCCGCACAGATGCACCCGCCATTTCACGCACGGATAGAACAGCGACGACCTCGACTCACGCCACGCGGCGCTCCGATACTCTCCACGATGCCCTGCACGAGTTCGAGAACACTGCTCGCGGAATGTCGCTCCTCGACGACCTTCTGGACGACGTAGATGATTTGAATGCCACTTCGCGACCTAAAAGACGGCGAGCCAGCGCGATTTTCCAGCAGTGGTTGTTTCGAGAGCCGACGCCCGCTACAACGCCCGCCACAACGCCCGCCAAAACGCCCGCCACCGTATCGTTTACGACGAGTACCGCAGCCTCCCGTCTCGTTCCCCCTAACTCCGCCCCCGCCACCCCTTCCCGTCCCGCCCTCTCTCGCCACGTTGTCGCTACGGCTCGACCTCGTATAACCACACCCACTCGGCCGCCCCCAGATTGCGGATACGCTGCTCACGACTCCTGCGTTCGCGTCGTCGTCGAGTCACGCGACAACATTATCACGTGCTCGCCACGTGCCACCAGTGTCACGTGCTCGCCACGTGACTCTTCTGAAGCGTTCGTCGCACGCGGGAAACATATGGTGAGAAATTAATATAGGGAAGACCTTAACCCTTCCCTATACTTACACCTTGTGCTGACCTTAAACTGACCACACAATGACCACATACTGACCACACACTGACCACATACTGACCACACACTGACCACATACTGACCTCATACTGATCAGACAATGAACCTAGACTCACACGACATCTAGTCCCCAGAAACGCCTCTTGACCAATCCCCTTCTCGGGACGATGTGACTACCACAACTACACATACCCCAAGACACGCCTATTAACCATTTCCCCCGCACAGGATGATGCCGGCTACCATACCCTTTACACAGACTCCCAGGCACGCGCATCTAAACACGCCCCTCGGCCACGCCCCTCGAGTCCCGAAGTCAGGGAAAGTCTGAGATTCCGTATTCAGGAGTTTAACAATAATTCTCATGGCCTTATCATGTGTTTGGTTGGTTCAATCTCGTCGATGATAATCATATCTAGATTTAATGATCGATTATTAATACCGTTTTATTTATCTCCGTATTGATTGACAACTCACTCTTTTTCAAATAGACTGAATTCTAACTACTTACTCTGTACACTAGTTACACTGTACACTAGTTACACTGGTCACTAGTTACACTGGTCACTAGTTACACTATACACTAGTTACACTGGTCACTAGTTACACTGGTCACTAGTTACACTGGTCACTAGTTACACTGGTCACTAGTTACACTGGTCACTAGTTACACTGGTCACTAGTTACACTATACACTAGTTACACTGGTCACTAGTTACACTGGTCACTAGTTACACTGGTCACTAGTTACACTGGTCACTAGTTACACTGGTCACTAGTTACACTGGTCACTAGTTACACTGGTCACTAGTTACACTGGTCACTAGTTACACTGGTCACTAGTTACACTGGTCACTAGTTACACTGGTCACTAGTTACACTGGTCACTAGTTACACTGGTCACTAGTTACACTGGTCACTAGTTACACTGGTCACTAGTTACTCTGGTCACTAGTTACACTGGTCACTAGTTACACTGGTCACTAGTTACACTGGTCACTAGTTACACTGGTCACTAGTTACACTGGTCACTAGTTACACTATACACTAGTTACACTGGTCACTAGTTACACTGGTCACTAGTTACACTGGTCACTAGTTACACTGGTCACTAGTTACTCTGGTCACTAGTTACACTGGTCACTAGTTACACTGGTCACTAGTTACACTGGTCACTAGTTACTCTGGTCACTAGTTACACTGGTCACTAGTTACACTGGTCACTAGTTACACTGGTCACTAGTTACACTGGTCACTAGTTACACTATACACTAGTTACACTGGTCACTAGTTACACTGGTCACAAGTTACACTGTACACTAGTTACACTATACACTAGTTACACTGGTCACTAGTTACACTGGTCATTAGTTACACTGGTCACTAGTTACACTGGTCACTAGTTACACTGTACACTAGTTACACTATACACTAGTTACACTGGTCACTAGTTACACTGGTCACTAGTTACACTGGTCACTAGTTACACTGGTCACTAGTTACACTGGTCACTAGTTACACTATACACTAGTTACACTGGTCACTAGTTACACTGGTCATTAGTTACACTGGTCACTAGTTACACTGGTCACTAGTTACACTGTACACTAGTTACACTATACACTAGTTACACTGGTCACTAGTTACACTGGTCACTAGTTACACTATACACTAGTTACACTATACACTAGTTACACTGGTCACTAGTTACACTGGTCACTAGTTACACTGGTCACTAGTTACACTGGTCACTAGTTACACTATACACTAGTTACACTATACACTAGTTACACTGGTCACTAGTTACACTGGTCACTAGTTACACTGGTCACTAGTTACACTGGTCACTAGTTACACTGGTCATTAGTTACACTATACACTAGTTACACTGGTCACTAGTTACACTGGTCACTAGTTACACTGGTCACTAGTTACACTGGTCACTAGTTACACTGGTCACTAGTTACACTGGTCACTAGTTACACTGGTCACTAGTTACACTGGTCACTAGTTACACTGGTCATTAGTTACCCTATACACTAGTTACACTGGTCACTAGTTACACTGGTCACTAGTTACACTGGTCATTAGTTACCCTATACACTAGTTACACTGGTCACTAGTTACACTGGTCACTAGTTACACTGGTCACTAGTTACACTGGTCACTAGTTACACTGGTCACTAGTTACACTGGTCACTAGTTACACTGGTCACTAGTTACACTGGTCACTAGTTACACTGTACACTAGTTACACTGGTCACTAGTTACACTGGTCACTAGTTACACTGATCACTAGTTACACTGGTCACTAGTTACACTGGTCACTAGTTACACTGGTCACTAGTTACACTGGTCACTAGTTACACTGGTCACTAGTTACACTGGTCACTAGTTACACTGGTCATTAGTTACACTGGTCACTAGTTACACTGGTCACTAGTTACACTGGTCACTAGTTACACTGGTCACTAGTTACACTGGTCACTAGTTACACTGGTCACTAGTTACACTGGTCACTAGTTACACTGGTCATTAGTTACACTGGTCACTAGTTACACTGGTCACTAGTTACACTGGTCACTAGTTACACTGGTCACTAGTTACACTGGTCACTAGTTACACTGGTCACTAGTTACACTGGTCACTAGTTACACTGGTCACTAGTTACACTGGTCACTAGTTACACTGGTCACTAGTTACACTGGTCACTAGTTACACTGGTCACTAGTTACACTATACACTAGTTACACTGGTCACTAGTTACACTGGTCACTAGTTACACTATACACTAGTTACACTGGTCACTAGTTACACTGGTCACTAGTTACACTGGTCACTAGTTACACTGGTCATTAGTTACACTGGTCACTAGTTACACTGGTCACTAGTTACACTGGTCACTAGTTACACTGGCCACTAGTTACACTGGTCACTAGTTACACTGGTCACTAGTTACACTGGTCACTAGTTACACTGGTCACTAGTTACACTGGTCACTAGTTACACTGGTCACTAGTTACACTATACACTAGTTACACTGGTCACTAGTTACACTGGTCACTAGTTACACTGGTCATTAGTTACACTGGTCACTAGTTACACTGGTCACTAGTTACACTGGTCACTAGTTACACTGGTCACTAGTTACACTGGTCACTAGTTACACTATACACTAGTTACACTGGTCACTAGTTACACTGGTCACTAGTTACACTGGTCACTAGTTACACTGGTCACTAGTTACACTGGTCACTAGTTACACTGGTCACTAGTTACACTGGTCACTAGTTACACTGGTCACTAGTTACACTGGTCACTAGTTACACTGGTCACTAGTTACACTAGTCACTAGTTACACTGGTCACTAGTTACACTGGTCACTAGTTACACTGGTCACTAGTTACACTGATCACTAGTTACACTGGTCACTAGTTACACTGGTCACTAGTTACACTGGTCACTAGTTACACTGGTCATTAGTTACACTGGTCACTAGTTACACTGGTCACTAGTTACACTGGTCACTAGTTACACTGGTCACTAGTTACACTGGTCACTAGTTACACTAGTCACTAGTTACACTGGTCACTAGTTACACTGGTCACTAGTTACACTGGTCACTAGTTACACTGGTCACTAGTTACACTGGTCACTAGTTACACTGGTCACTAGTTACACTGGTCACTAGTTACACTATACACTAGTTACACTGGTCACTAGTTACACTGGTCACTAGTTACACTGGTCACTAGTTACACTGGTCACTAGTTACACTGGTCACTAGTTACACTGGTCACTAGTTACACTGGTCACTAGTTACACTGGTCGCTAGTTACACTGGTCGCTAGTTACACTGGTCACTAGTTACACTATACACTAGTTACACTGGTCACTAGTTACACTGGTCGCTAGTTACACTGGTCACTAGTTACACTATACACTAGTTACACTGGTCACTAGTTACACTGGTCACTAGTTACACTGGTCACTAGTTACACTGGTCACTAGTTACACTGGTCACTAGTTACACTGGTCACTAGTTACACTGGTCGCTAGTTACACTGGTCGCTAGTTACACTGGTCACTAGTTACACTGGTCACTAGTTACACTATACACTAGTTACACTGGTCGCTAGTTACACTGGTCACTAGTTACACTGGTCACTAGTTACACTGGTCACTAGTTACACTGGTCACTAGTTACACTGGTCACTAGTTACACTGGTCGCTAGTTACACTGGTCGCTAGTTACACTGGTCACTAGTTACACTATACACTAGTTACACTGGTCACTAGTTACACTGGTCGCTAGTTACACTGGTCACTAGTTACACTATACACTAGTTACACTGGTCACTAGTTACACTGGTCACTAGTTACACTGGTCACTAGTTACACTGGTCACTAGTTACACTGGTCACTAGTTACACTGGTCACTAGTTACACTGGTCACTAGTTACACTGGTCACTAGTTACACTGGTCGCTAGTTACACTGGTCGCTAGTTACACTGGTCACTAGTTACACTGGTCACTAGTTACACTGGTCACTAGTTACACTGGTCACTAGTTACACTGGTCACTAGTTACACTGGTCACTAGTTACACTATACACTAGTTACACTGGTCACTAGTTACACTGGTCACTAGTTACACTGGTCACTAGTTACACTGGTCACTAGTTACACTGGTCACTAGTTACACTGGTCACTAGTTACACTGGTCACTAGTTACACTGGTCACTAGTTACACTGGTCATTAGTTACACTGGTCACTAGTTACACTGGTCACTAGTTACACTATACACTAGTTACACTGGTCACTAGTTACACTGGTCACTAGTTACACTGGTCACTAGTTACACTGGTCACTAGTTACACTGGTCACTAGTTACACTGGTCACTAGTTACACTGGTCACTAGTTACACTGGTCACTAGTTACACTGGTCACTAGTTACACTGGTCACTAGTTACACTGGTCACTAGTTACACTGGTCATTAGTTACACTGGTCACTAGTTACACTGGTCACTAGTTACACTGGTCACTAGTTACACTATACACTAGTTACACTGGTCACTAGTTACACTGGTCACTAGTTACACTGGTCACTAGTTACACTGGTCACTAGTTACACTGGTCACTAGTTACACTGGTCACTAGTTACACTAGTCACTAGTTACACTGGTCACTAGTTACACTGGTCACTAGTTACACTGGTCACTAGTTACACTGGTCACTAGTTACACTGGTCACTAGTTACACTGGTCACTAGTTACACTGGTCACTAGTTACACTATACACTAGTTACACTGGTCACTAGTTACACTATACACTAGTTACACTGGTCACTAGTTACACTGGTCACTAGTTACACTGGTCACTAGTTACACTGGTCACTAGTTACACTATACACTAGTTACACTGGTCACTAGTTACACTGGTCACTAGTTACACTGGTCACTAGTTACACTGGTCACTAGTTACACTGGTCACTAGTTACACTGGTCACTAGTTACACTGGTCACTAGTTACACTGGTCACTAGTTACACTGGCCACTAGTTACACTGGTCACTAGTTACACTGGTCACTAGTTACACTGGTCACTAGTTACACTATACACTAGTTACACTGGTCACTAGTTACACTGGTCACTAGTTACACTGGTCACTAGTTACACTGGTCACTAGTTACACTGGTCACTAGTTACACTGGTCACTAGTTACACTGGTCACTAGTTACACTGGTCACTAGTTACACTGGTCACTAGTTACACTGGTCATTAGTTACACTGGTCACTAGTTACACTGGTCACTAGTTACACTGGTCACTAGTTACACTGGTCACTAGTTACACTGGCCACTAGTTACACTGGTCACTAGTTACACTGGTCACTAGTTACACTGGTCACTAGTTACACTGGTCACTAGTTACACTGGTCATTAGTTACACTGGTCACTAGTTACACTGGTCACTAGTTACACTGGTCATTAGTTACACTGGTCACTAGTTACACTGGTCACTAGTTACACTGGTCATTAGTTACACTGGTCACTAGTTACACTGGTCACTAGTTACACTGGTCACTAGTTACACTGGTCACTAGTTACACTGGTCACTAGTTACACTGGTCACTAGTTACACTGGTCACTAGTTACACTGGTCATTAGTTACACTGGTCACTAGTTACACTGGTCACTAGTTACACTGGTCACTAGTTACACTATACACTAGTTACACTGGTCACTAGTTACACTATACACTAGTTACACTGGTCACTAGTTACACTATACACTAGTTACACTGGTCACTAGTTACACTGGTCACTAGTTACACTGGTCACTAGTTACACTGGTCACTAGTTACACTGGTCACTAGTTACACTGGTCACTAGTTACACTGGTCACTAGTTACACTGGTCACTAGTTACACTGGTCATTAGTTACACTGGTCACTAGTTACACTGTACACTAGTTACACTGGTCACTAGTTACACTGGTCACTAGTTACACTGGTCACTAGTTACACTGGTCACTAGTTACACTGGTCACTAGTTACACTGATCACTAGTTACACTGGTCACTAGTTACACTGGTCACTAGTTACACTGGTCATTAGTTACACTGGTCATTAGTTACACTGGCCACTAGTTACTCTGGTCACTAGTTACACTGGTCACTAGTTACACTGGTCACTAGTTACACTGGTCATTAGTTACACTGGTCATTAGTTACACTGGCCACTAGTTACACTGGTCACTAGTTACACTGGTCACTAGTTACACTGGTCACTAGTTACACTGGTCACTAGTTACACTGGTCACTAGTTACACTGGCCACTAGTTACACTGGTCACTAGTTACACTGGTCACTAGTTACACTATACACTAGTTACACTGGTCACTAGTTACACTGGTCACTAGTTACACTGGTCACTAGTTACACTGGTCACTAGTTACACTGGTCACTAGTTACACTGGTCACTAGTTACACTGGTCATTAGTTACACTGGTCACTAGTTACACTGGTCACTAGTTACACTGGTCACTAGTTACACTGGTCACTAGTTACACTGGTCACTAGTTACACTGGTCACTAGTTACACTGGTCACTAGTTACACTGGTCACTAGTTACACTGGTCACTAGTTACACTATACACTAGTTACACTGGTCACTAGTTACACTGGTCACTAGTTACACTGGTCATTAGTTACACTGGTCACTAGTTACACTGGTCACTAGTTACACTGGTCACTAGTTACACTGGTCACTAGTTACACTGGTCATTAGTTACACTGGTCACTAGTTACACTGGTCACTAGTTACACTGGTCATTAGTTACACTGGTCACTAGTTACACTGGTCACTAGTTACACTATACACTAGTTACACTGGTCACTAGTTACACTGGTCACTAGTTACACTGGTCACTAGTTACACTGGTCACTAGTTACACTATACACTAGTTACACTGGTCACTAGTTACACTTGTCACTAGTTACACTGGTCACTAGTTACACTGGTCACTAGTTACACTGGTCACTAGTTACACTATACACTAGTTACACTGGTCACTAGTTACACTGGTCACTAGTTACACTGGTCACTAGTTACACTGGTCACTAGTTACACTGGTCACTAGTTACACTGGTCACTAGTTACACTGGTCACTAGTTACACTATACACTAGTTACACTGGTCACTAGTTACACTGGTCACTAGTTACACTGGTCACTAGTTACACTGGTCACTAGTTACACTGGTCATTAGTTACACTGGTCACTAGTTACACTGGTCACTAGTTACACTGGTCACTAGTTACACTGGTCATTAGTTACACTGGTCACTAGTTACACTGGTCACTAGTTACACTGGTCACTAGTTACACTGGTCACTAGTTACACTGGTCACTAGTTACACTGGTCACTAGTTACACTGGTCACTAGTTACACTGTACACTAGTTACACTGGTCACTAGTTACACTGGTCACTAGTTACACTGGTCACTAGTTACACTGGTCACTAGTTACACTGGTCACTAGTTACACTGGTCACTAGTTACACTATACACTAGTTACACTGGTCACTAGTTACACTTGTCACTAGTTACACTGGTCACTAGTTACACTGGTCATTAGTTACACTGGTCACTAGTTACACTGGTCACTAGTTACACTATACACTAGTTACACTGGTCACTAGTTACACTGGTCACTAGTTACACTGGTCATTAGTTACACTGGTCATTAGTTACACTGGTCATTAGTTACACTGGTCACTAGTTACACTGGTCACTAGTTACACTGGTCACTAGTTACACTGGTCACTAGTTACACTGGTCACTAGTTACACTTGTCACTAGTTACACTGGTCACTAGTTACACTGGTCACTAGTTACACTGGTCATTAGTTACACTGGTCACTAGTTACACTATACACTAGTTACACTGGTCATTAGTTACACTGGTCATTAGTTACACTGGTCACTAGTTACACTGGTCATTAGTTACACTGGTCATTAGTTACACTGGTCACTAGTTACACTGGTCACTAGTTACACTGGTCACTAGTTACACTGGTCATTAGTTACACTGGTCACTAGTTACACTGGTCACTAGTTACACTGGTCATTAGTTACACTGGTCACTAGTTACACTGGTCATTAGTTACACTGGTCACTAGTTACACTGGTCATTAGTTACACTGGTCACTAGTTACACTGGTCACTAGTTACACTGGTCACTAGTTACACTGGTCACTAGTTACACTGGTCATTAGTTACACTGGTCACTAGTTACACTGGTCACTAGTTACACTGGTCATTAGTTACACTGGTCACTAGTTACACTGGTCACTAGTTACACTGGTCACTAGTTACACTGGTCACTAGTTACACTGGTCACTAGTTACACTGGTCACTAGTTACACTGGTCATTAGTTACACTGGTCATTAGTTACACTGGTCACTAGTTACACTGGTCACTAGTTACACTGGTCACTAGTTACACTGGTCACTAGTTACACTGGTCACTAGTTACACTGGTCACTAGTTACACTGGTCACTAGTTACACTGGTCACTAGTTACACTGGTCATTAGTTACACTGGTCACTAGTTACACTGGTCATTAGTTACACTGGTCACTAGTTACACTGGTCACTAGTTACACTGGTCACTAGTTACACTGGTCACTAGTTACACTGGTCATTAGTTACACTGGTCACTAGTTACACTGGTCATTAGTTACACTGGTCACTAGTTACACTGGTCATTAGTTACACTGGTCACTAGTTACACTGGTCACTAGTTACACTGGTCACTAGTTACACTGGTCACTAGTTACACTGGTCACTAGTTACACTGGTCACTAGTTACACTGGTCATTAGTTACACTGGTCACTAGTTACACTGGTCATTAGTTACACTGGTCACTAGTTACACTGGTCATTAGTTACACTGGTCACTAGTTACACTGGTCACTAGTTACACTGGTCACTAGTTACACTGGTCACTAGTTACACTATACACTAGTTACACTATACACTAGTTACACTGGTCACTAGTTACACTGGTCACTAGTTACACTGGTCACTAGTTACACTGGTCACTAGTTACACTGGTCACTAGTTACACTGGTCATTAGTTACACTGGTCACTAGTTACACTGGTCATTAGTTACACTGGTCACTAGTTACACTGGTCATTAGTTACACTGGTCACTAGTTACACTGGTCACTAGTTACACTGGTCACTAGTTACACTGGTCACTAGTTACACTATACACTAGTTACACTGGTCACTAGTTACACTGGTCACTAGTTACACTGGTCATTAGTTACACTGGTCACTAGTTACACTGGTCATTAGTTACACTGGTCACTAGTTACACTGGTCACTAGTTACACTGGTCACTAGTTACACTGGTCATTAGTTACACTGGTCACTAGTTACACTGGTCACTAGTTACACTGGTCACTAGTTACACTGGTCACTAGTTACACTGGTCACTAGTTACACTGGTCACTAGTTACACTGGTCACTAGTTACACTGGTCATTAGTTACACTGGTCACTAGTTACACTGGTCACTAGTTACACTGGTCACTAGTTACACTATACACTAGTTACACTGGTCACTAGTTACACTGGTCACTAGTTACACTGGTCACTAGTTACACTGGTCACTAGTTACACTGGTCACTAGTTACACTGGTCACTAGTTACACTGGTCACTAGTTACACTGGTCACTAGTTACACTGGTCATTAGTTACACTGGTCACTAGTTACACTGGTCACTAGTTACACTGGTCACTAGTTACACTGGTCACTAGTTACACTGGTCACTAGTTACACTATACACTAGTTACACTGGTCACTAGTTACACTGGTCACTAGTTACACTGGTCACTAGTTACACTGGTCACTAGTTACACTGGTCACTAGTTATACTGGTCACTAGTTACACTGGTCACTAGTTACACTGGTCACTAGTTACACTGGTCACTAGTTACACTGGTCACTAGTTACACTGGTCACTAGTTACACTGGTCACTAGTTACACTGGTCACTAGTTACACTGGTCACTAGTTACACTGGTCACTAGTTACACTGGTCATTAGTTACACTGGTCACTAGTTACACTGGTCACTAGTTACACTGGTCACTAGTTACACTGGTCACTAGTTACACTGGTCACTAGTTACACTGGTCACTAGTTACACTGGTCACTAGTTACACTGGTCACTAGTTACACTGGTCACTAGTTACACTATACACTAGTTACACTGGTCACTAGTTACACTGGTCACTAGTTACACTATACACTAGTTACACTGGTCACTAGTTACACTATACACTAGTTACACTGGTCACTAGTTACACTGGTCACTAGTTACACTGGTCACTAGCTACACTGGTCACTAGTTACACTGGTCACTAGTTACACTGGTCACTAGTTACACTGGTCACTAGTTACACTGGTCACTAGTTACACTGGTCACTAGTTACACTATACACTAGTTACACTGGTCACTAGTTACACTGGTCACTAGTTACACTGGTCACTAGTTACACTGGTCACTAGTTACACTGGTCACTAGTTACACTGGTCATTAGTTACACTGGTCACTAGTTATACTGGTCACTAGTTACACTGGTCACTAGTTACACTGGTCACTAGTTACACTGGTCATTAGTTACACTGGTCACTAGTTACACTGGTCACTAGTTACACTGGTCACTAGTTACACTGGTCATTAGTTACACTGGTCACTAGTTACACTGGTCACTAGTTACACTGGTCACTAGTTACACTGGTCACTAGTTACACTGGTCACTAGTTACACTATACACTAGTTACACTGGTCATTAGTTACACTGGTCACTAGTTACACTGGTCACTAGTTACACTATACACTAGTTACACTGGTCACTAGTTACACTGGTCACTAGTTACTAGCCTACCCACTCTATACATTCAACTGACTTCCCTCGTCTTCACAGAAGGACCACAGTCTTTTCGAAGGCTTCATTCGCGTTCTCCTGAATCTCATCCGGCCGATTAATATGTCAACAACTACCGAACGCGTAACTTCCTTCTTTCTCCCCAAGAATACAACGAAAGTAGTTCATATTCAATGGTGAGTTTATCTTCTAGAAATTGTAAGTTTCGGTAGCCATCGTAAATCTATTGATTCGTCGACGCAATCACGACTAAACCCTGCTGACATCATCAAATACTTCTGACCTTTACTCGCTGACCTTACCTTCACCGCAACATTTATGACCTTTGATCCTCAACAATACATTTTAACAATAGCGTACATATTTGATGGTCGAACATACGTCTAACATGTGTACACCGGTCGTCTAGATGCTGACCCGTCGTGCATTATTGCATGACTTATCTATAAACTCCGCTTAGCCCCATCATTTGACTGTTGACCCCACAGCAATACGACGTCACATGACGTGATTCGTATGCTTCTCGAGAAATATCAAATCACTGACGACCCAGCAAAATTTGCACTTTATGAAAGAATTGAAACCGATGGTTTGTCTTGCCAACATTATTACGCAATCATTGTTGCATTATTACGCAATCATTGTTGCATTATTACGCAATCATTGTTGCATTATTATGTAATCATTTTTGCATTATTATTTGATTATAATAATTAAATAATACATTATTCAAATTTATTTTAATTTTTATTTAATATTATATTATATGATTAATTTATATTAATAATATATTGGTAATAAACAATTAAATATTGTGTTTTATTGTATGATACCAGGTGAATTTGTAATGAAGAAACTTGATAAAGAAAATCATCCTTTGAAAACTTGCCTTTCATGGACTTCCGCTGACTTGGATCAGAAAATGTTCATTTTACAAGAAAACGACCATTGCGAAATTAATGTTTTTACTTCTTGAATAATTAATAATTAATTATTTCAATTATTTCAATCATTTTATGTAAAAATACATTATTTATTAATATACTATATTTATCAATATTCATTAATTAAATACAAAATTAAATTGTTGTATATATTTACTTTACCTACAGTGGGAAATATTTAGCATTCCAGAATTGGAAAACTTTCAGAGAATTCTAGATAGAGAAGAATCTGTTTACATCAATCAGGTTTGGTGTATGTAATAATTAACTATAGATTTACTTATTATTATTATTAAATTTAAGAGATAAATTTTCAAAATCTGTTATTTATTTAAAAAAATAATTCTTTAATTATGTAAATCCTATGTAAATGTAAATAAGCTGTATTTAATATTTATTATAATATTTTAAAGGGTTTTACATATAATATACATTATTTTCAGTCTAATCTTACCATCTATTTCACAGTTGAAAGAACGGTTCCAACTAATTCGTGCGCAAATGCTGCTCAGAGAAAGAGTTTTGCTAACTGAACGAGTTCAAGACAAGAAAAGGAATCCGGTGTTTGTGTGAAAATACCGATTGAACCAATCTTACGACGTCCAATATTAATATTTTAGCCTTAATAATCATTATATAACATTTACAGTGTGAGATCTTCCCTCAAAACAACTTCTAGTGAGTCTACGAACTCACTAAGATAATGTGTTCCTTAATATCTCTCTAAGTAATAGTTAGGGAAAACAAATAATAAGTACTAAATATCGATTTAATATTATAAATACGTTTAATACTTCTAATTATACTCTTATAACTAATATTGTGTAAATGACTTGGTGTTTGAAATATGATCTTAAATTACGAAGATGAAAAATTTTAAATCTCTTGTACAAAATCTCTTAAATAATGTTATTTATTTATTATAATTATCACAACTATTCCAAAATATATTGAATATATTGAAATATACAGTAATTTGTTATTAGGATTTTATATGTACTCGATCAAGTATTATAACTCCGTGCAATACAGAAATTTGTTTATTAATTTCCAGCATTTTGTATTAGTTTGTAAATTATCTAAATAAATATTCATAAGTTGTTTGTGACAATTTATTTTTATTTCTATTTTACTGTTTTTTTAAAAATTATAATTTATACATATAAACAATTATTATAAAAAATATAGCGATTGTATAATTTATAGCAATAAAATAACATAGCTAGAGGCGCAAATAAGGCGCAAATAATGCGCAAATAAAAGTATATAAAAAATGTAAAACGCAATAAAATATAAAGAACGACGGATCAAATGAAATGTTAATAAAATAAAATCATTATTTATGTAAAATGCTGGCATCGGAGTGGCATTTGATTGTTTTGACCAATCAAATTTGAGTGATTAGATTGGAACCATGAATTGAGGTGGGTCTAGTGGCGATATGTCTCTCAGCAGTCTGCATACAGTGTAAGTGTTTTATACTCATTATTTGATTATTCAATTATTTTGGTTTACGACGAGATTAATATATAAGATTAAAATATTTGATTTACTGATAAATAACATTTATTTTAAATAATTATAAAACTATTGAATTTGTATATAAAGTTATATCATATGGTATATATAACTGAGAGAATTCAATCAATGGAGAAGTTTGTCGAAAGTAATAAAATTATTATTGAAATTATAATATATAATCAATATTGACATTTTTCTTCAAAAATATGTTCGATTTATTGAAATATGAATTAATATCACGACATATCTTACAGTACATATTGATGAGGCTATAATGTATGTACTACTATTACACGACAACACATGGCAAGCTATATGTAGCAATCATCGGCTGCTAGAAGTAACTAACATTGTAGCTAACATTGTATAAGTTCTTGGCTCCACCGTAGATGCAATTATAGTTATCTTTAGACTCGCTGGATTAGATTTTTAAAACGGAGTCAGAATAAAAGCAATTTAATTCTTTACACAACATACTATATTATATAAGGATATATTATAATTATATCATATATTATATTATAATTATATTATATATTATATTACATATTATATAAGGATATGGTCGCATTCGTCAACATTTACATGGTAGATATAAAGTAATATAGAGCTATATAAAATGTTAAAATGAGCTATCCAATTCTTAGAAAATTATTGCCAAATTTGTTACCTACTTATTGTAAAAATTGTATCTGCTGATTTTAAAGTACATTCTTTCAATATTGATAATAGAAAGCTATTGATTTTGTAATGAAAATATTTTGAAATATATATTTATGAATAAATCTGAAGTTTATTTATGAAATTAAAAAAGTTAACAAAGTACTTTTATCAATACATAAATTATTATTTAATATAAAAAATAGTGGATTGCCTCATAAATAATGGATTATTGTGAATATATTTTGTCAGCATTGCACTCATGTGAGTGTGTAATGAGTGTTTATACTTTGTTATAAAAAATTAAAAATATATAAAAAATAAATATCTAAATTTAAAAACTAATCGATAAACTAACAAACAACTAATCTAATATAAGTAATATAATGTAAAAGCTAATCAATTTATATAAATAAGGTATGATACGAGCAAGTATGATATTAGTATAATTATAAATAAATGAATAAACGACGAGAAGAAAGCAAGTATAATTTGACAGGCAGAATAATAAAATATAGATACAATTGTTTTTATAGATAGTTTATATTATTTATATTATTTCTATTGCTTTTTTTGATTTGAAAATTCACAATCATATTTTAAATATATAAAGAAAGTTAAATATTTTATAAAAAGATTTGACCGCGCTCCTATAATTAATTGTATAATGTTGAATAGTATAACACAATATTGCACTTAATATATTAGTATCCAAACAATGATGCAATAGTTATGTAATACCGACTTGAGTGCATTCACTGAACTGCGTGTAACAGCTTCATAGTATCGAGGTGATTGAGTATGAGATTCCTGACCAATGGAAACGCCGGAATCCTCGCGCGCATGATCCATATTCTTTGGTACTGGTGCATACTGGGAAATTTTAGATCACGTAAATTCACGAGTGTTAAAAGGAGATAAAATGAGTTGAAAGAGGCAAAAAAAGAGGTTAAAGGAGTTAAAAAAGGTTAAAAGAAGTTAGCAGAGGTTAAAAGAAGTTAAAAGGGGATAAAAGGTGTTAAAAGAGGTTAAAAGGAGTTAAAAGGAGTTAAAAGGAGTTAAAAGGAGTTGAAAGGAGTTGAAAGGAGAATACAAGTCTACACACCTGATCTGCGTTGTATTCGGAATATTGACTTGGAGAATCAAACATGGCCGATGTCGGCTGAAAAGTGTTACATAATGCAGTTAGTAATGAATGGAATACAGAAATGCGGCCCAGATTGTGTAAAGCAGTGTCGCGTGGCGTAGAGAGCGATGTAGAGATTATATAAACTGAGAGAAAAAAAGAATGACATTCTAGTGAGATTATACAATAGCATACATATAATAGTAAGATTATTATACAATAGTATACATACAATAGTAAGATTATACAATAGTATACATACAATAGTAAGATTATTATACAATAGTATACATACAATAGTAAGATTATTATACAATAGTATACATACAATAGTAAGATTATACAATAGTATACATACAATAGTAAGATTATTATACAATAGTATACATACAATAGTAAGATTATTATACAATAGCATACATACAATAGTAAGATTATTATACAATAGCATACATACAATAGTAAGATTATACAATAGTATACATACAATAGTAAGATTATACAATAGTATACATACAATAGTAAGATTATTATACAATAGTATACATACAATAGTAAGATTATTATACAATAGCATACATACAATAGTAAGATTATTATACAATAGCATACATACAATAGTAAGATTATACAATAGTATACATACAATAGTAAGATTATTATACAATAGTATACATACAATAGTAAGATTATACAATAGTATACATACAATAGTAAGATTATTATACAATAGTATACATACAATAGTAAGATTATTATACAATAGCATACATACAATAGTAAGATTATTATACAATAGCATACATACAATAGTGAGATTATACAATAGTATACATACAATAGTAAGATTCGTCAGTTGACAGATTACATGAATGATTTACGTTACACTTGCTCAGACCCCTACAGCCGATATCAAGAAACCTAGAAGTCGTTGGTCTAGTGGTCGCTAGCGAACGAAATAGTGTACCGCGGCCTAGAAACCTTGTTTCGCACGACGGGCACCTGCTGTACTACGGCCCGACGGACGGTGACCGGCGACCTGTCAACGGAATCGTCGACAGCTAAGGCTGATGGGGGTGGCGCCACCGCAGAAGAATAAGAGGTCGCGCCGCCATCTTTAATGACTCGGCGGCCGACGTTGCAAGGTCGCGCGGGTTTGTAAGACGACGAAGTGGAGACGGGTGCGAGGACCCCGGCCGACGGGGCTCGGTTTACTCGGCGGTACTGCGCGGCGGACGGTTCCCCGACAGTCGACGCGGCCCGACGAATCTGATCGCCGGCGTCGTATTTCGACACGGGCAGATGCGACGAAGACGAAGCCGCCGCCGCCGCCGCCGCCTGGTGGTAGAAATAGTCGCCGTTACCGGATCGCTGCAACTGCTTGTCGGACACCATAAGAGACGTCGTGCTGTTGAAAGGAAAATACTCGTAGAGTTGATATCGGGGTGCGGAGAAGAGAGTAAATGTTGTAAGTCTGAACTCTTTTTCGCAAATAGGATACAAATAGATTTTGCCTAGTTGATAATGAGAAAGATAATGGTCGTTTGATAATACTACACGATTTACACTATTTTATGGTGCTATAGCGTATGTAAACTACTGTAGACACGAGTAAGCGGTGTTCTCACCTCCTGGTGTTGTAGCGGGGTTCGACGGGCTCCTCGATAAACGACGTGTAAGGAGGCGGAGCTTCACCAAGAGGTCGAGTGCAAGTAGAGCCCACCTCGGATCTCGACTAAATAAACACAATTAGCAATGTACGAAGCAGTATTTTATATATATATATATATGTAAGGCATTGCGGAGATCATGTGACTTTATAAATTAATAACTCGTCATCATTTCATGATTTTATAATAAATAATATAAATCACCATTAATATAGAAGAGTTTGTATGCTCATATATTAGCATGTAAATAAGCCGGCCTTTAATACAAATATATTCTAAATGCCTTAAGAGATAGATACAATGCAAGTAAACCGTTTGTAGTTTCGTAGTTTGTAGAGGCCTGTAGGGGGCGATACCAATCTGAGAACGATTTTCGTTAACAATCGAGTAATCGAATTCTGCAGCATTACCAGCTGCCTCAGCTGGGTAGCCAACCTCGCTCTTTGAAGCGCCCCCTGGTGCTGGAACTGGTGGTAAAGGGTCGCTTTCCCTGTCAAAGTGCGGATGAGGAAATTAGTTATTACATTAATTGGCAATTTAAATAAATAGTATTCAGTCATATTATCTGTTAAGATGGTACATATGATAAACTACAAAGTGTGTAACTGGTAATCATATAGAAACTCTTCACAGCTAGCTACGAGTACACACTTACCAATTTGCTACACACCCATAGCTACACACCCATAGCTACACACCCACGGCTATACCCCCAAGGCTATACACCCACGGGTCCACACCCACGGCTCCACACCCACACCCGCAATAACTCCATCAGCATTACGCAACATTTGCTGATGCCTTAATAAACCACATCCGCGGTAATCCTAAACTTTCTGGAACTCAACTTGACACCTGTCAATCATATCGTGAAATAGACTAACCCACGACGTCTCTGCTCACGCAGTCTGTGTTTATTGATGCGTGCCTTTTGTGAGCCCCTACCCTGTTCCGTATGCACTACGGTGTATTCGATATCGCGGAGTTGGGCTACGCTGAGTCCCTCCTCTTCGGGGTCGATGTACCTGAAGGGAAAGAAATTGGGTTGGAATCAAAATGTACTTGGAATCAAAATAGTTAGATCATATAAATGTTTATTAATGACGATTAATGTCTAGAAAAAATAGTGAATACATAATTACTTATGATTTATAATTATTTATAATTATTTATAATTATTTATAATTATATATAATTATTTATAATTATTTATAATTATCTATAATTAATTTACACACGCATTGAATATTTATATAAAAAATAAATGAAGATTCTACAATTTGCTGTGCGGATGTTGGGTTTGGGGCGTGATCGTGTGGGTCCCACCTGAAGTGTTGGGCGAGTTCTTGCGGGGCACAGGGTCCAGAACCGCCGTGACTGGCAGCGGGGGAACGACTGCGACGGCGTCTTCGTCGCGCTTGAGCGACCGCCAATGATTGTACGGTGGACACCACGGAGGTCTGAGAGCTGAAACGGTGGGGGGGCGTGGCTAGTTACGAGTAGGAAGGGGGCGTGGTTCGTTACGAGTAGAAAGGGGGCGTGGCTCGTTACGAGTAGGAAGGGGGCGTGGCTAGTTATGAGTAGGAAGGGGCGTGGCTCGCTACAAGTAGGAAGGGGGCGTGGCTCGTTACGAGTAGGAAGGGGGCGTGGCTCATTACGAGTATGAAGGGGCGTGGCTCGCTACAAGTAGGAAGGGGGCGTGGCTCGTTACGAGTAGGAAGGGGACGTGGCTCGTTACGAGTAGGAAGGGGGCGTGGCTCGTTACGAGTAGGAAGGGGGCGTGGCTCGTTACGAGTAGGAAGGGGGCGTGGCTCGTTACGAGTAGGAAGGGGGCGTGGCTCGTTACGAGTAGGAAGGGGGCGTGGCTCGTTACGAGTAGGAAGGGGGCGTGGCTCGTTACGAGTAGGAAGGGGACGTGGCTCGTTACGAGTAGGAAGGGGGCGTGGCTCGTTACGAGTAGGAAGGGGGCGTGGCTCGTTACGAGTAGGAAGGGGGCGTGGCTCGTTACGAGTAGGAAGGGGGCGTGGCTCGTTACGAGTAGGAAGGGGGCGTGGCTCGTTACGAGTAGGAAGGGGGCGTAGTTAAAGCGGGGCTACATTTTAGAGTAGTAAATAATCGGATTATTGCATCGCATGTCGCCACCGAAGTGTTCGAGATCGAGGGCCCTATCGGAGGCTACGGAGTGGGGGGAACGCAAACCCCGCATGGCCTCCCTGCATGCGGTACTGGTTCTCCCTCCACTGCGACTCCGTATAGGTCAGCGAGTCCATGCTGCGACGACTTTGTCTGCGGTCTCCTCGCATTGTTCTCCCGGACGTAGTGACCGCTTCGGAATCGCTGCCGGAGTGGTTCCTACGACGACGAGGAGTAGGGGTCAGATCAGCGCGGGTCACGAGAACGGGGAACAGGGAGTGAGGGAGGCGGGGAGTGTTAATGTCGTAGCGACAGAACCGTTACATTACCTCCTCCTCATGTAAGTTTCAACGTCGGACGGGGCACCAATTATCGACGTTTCATCGTTGTAAAGGCAATCTAATAGGATTGGAATAGAGTCAAGAAATGTCTATACGGTAGAAGTATATAAAGTAGTAGTATATAAAGTCGTAGTATATAAAGTAGTAGTATATAAAGTAGTAGTATATAAAGTAGTAGTATATAAAGTAGTAGTACATAAAGTAGTAGTATATAAAGTAGTAGTATATAAAGTAGTAGTATATAAAGTAGTAGTATATAAAGTAGTAGTATATAAAGTAGTAGTATATAAAGTAGTAGTACATAAAGTAGTAGTATATAAAGTAGTAGTATATAAAGTAGTAGTATATAAAGTAGTAGTACATAAAGTAGTTGTACATAAAGTAGTAGTACATAAAGTAGTAGTATATAAAGTAGTAGTATATAAAGTAGTAGTATATAAAGTAGTAGTATATAAAGTAGTAGTATATAAAGTAGTAGTATATAAAGTAGTAGTATATAAAGTAGTAGTATATAAAGTAGTAGTATATAAAGTAGTTGTATATAAAGTAGTTGTATATAAAGTAGTAGTATATAAAGTAGTAGTATTTAAAGTAGTAGTATATAAAGTAGTAGTATACAAAGTATTTAATATTACAAATTCTTATATATTAATTTTGGTTTAAATTCAAAAATCAATGAAATTTTACAACACAATTCAATATCTCTAGAATATTGCGTAATTAAGGGAAAATAAAATTATTAAGATATTTTTATTTTTATGTTATATAAAATAATTATTTGTTTTTTATCATCTGTTAAAATTTCAAATTAGAAAACAATAAAAAAGCCTAAAAAAGTGTTTTATAAAAATATGTAATATATATTTATTTACCAAATTTAATCTGTTTTTTTTTTAAAATTAAAGAATGGTTTACATTAACAACTACAAATGTCAAAGGTTATGATTATCACTTCTTTTTTTTTCATTTGCTACATGATATGTGTTTACCGCCAAATTTCAATTCAACTGTCACTCATATTGTTTATAATTCTATTTATTTCAATTTTTTATTTTATAATTATTAAAATGCCGAGAATCAGCAAGAAAATATATTATATAATATTATTATATATTTATAAACGAGGTAGGGAAAGGTCTAGTCATACGAGTAGGAAGAGGAGATATTTAAGGAGATGTAGGCGGAATATGGGTCCGGAAAATTATAATATAATTATTATTGTTACGTTATATTATTATTATTATCGTCATAATGTTATTATCTCATTTATATATCATTATTAAATTATATATGTACAGCTTAATAAACCATTGCATTATATTTAATCATTGTTTCATTTTAAATCTTTATAATTTTTAAAATTGATTATAACTGAAATATATTGAAAAATTATTATAAATTATATAAATTATTATAAATATAAATTTGAGAGCAATTTTCTTGTCATTGTTAAATTTTGTACAAAATAAGCAAAAACTTTTTAGTTTATAGACCGATTGTTTTGAAAATTTCACAAATTGTGAAATATGTATATAGAAGTATTTTGAATTTGAGTGTTTTTTAAAAAAAGGCTATTTTTTAAAATTAGTTTTATAAAAGTGAAAATAACTACAGAAAACTTGCGTCATAGATGAGATAAATGGAGGAGAGGAACTACGGTTATATCTACTAACTATATGAACTAGGAAGAAGACATTTAAGGAAAGATATTCGAACGGTCGTAAGGATAGATGGTAATAACCGGTAGAATCAAAGTTAATTATATCAATATAGGTAGTAGCTAAATAAGATTAACTTGATAGAGGCAGTTGAGTACTAGTTCTATTAGTAACCAGGATTACGGGTGTGAGATAGGGAACGCGATGGGAAGAGCATTCGTTCAGATCTCAAGGACATCGGGGACTGGCGGCCCGTGGTGAACATGCCGCTTGCCCTGCGATATGGCAATGAAACAGTTACGGAAAGGAGTAAGAGGAAGGAGCAATGGGAAACTAGGATGGAACAAAAGGGTAAGAGATAAAGAAGGTTCGGACGACTAGACAAGGTTAACGCAGAGGAATGAAAGTTCGATAAGATAGCGAATTTAGGAGGATATGGATTTGGGTTTGGGGAAGAAAGGAGGAAATTGTTGGAGAAAATTGAAAAACAAACACTTTAGAAGAATGTCAAAATGAGTTTTATTGTGAAAAATAAAAATTAAATTAAATTTATTACAAATTTGATCAGGGTGGAGTTTATCATTAGTGGAGTTTATCATTAGTGGGGTTTATCATTAGTGGAGTTTATCATTAGTGGGGTTTATCATTAGTGGGGTTTATCATTAGTGGAGTTTATCATTAGTGGGGTTTATCATTAGTAGGGTTTATCATTAGTGGGGTTTATCATTAGTGGGGTTTATCATTAGTGGGGTTTATCTTTAGTGGGGTTTATCATTAGTGGGGTTTATCATTAGTGGGGTTTATCATTAGTGGGGTTTATCATTAGTGGGGTTTATCATTAGCGGGGTTTATCTTTAGTGGGGTTTATCTTTAGCGGGGTGTATCTTTAGTGGGGTTTATTATTAGTGGGGTTTATCATTAGTGGGGTTTATCATTAGTGGGGTTTATCATTAGTGGGGTTTATCATTAGTGGGGTTTATCTTTAGTGGGGTTTATCTTTAGTGGGGTTTATCATTAGTGGAGTTTATTATTAGCGGGATTTATCATTAGTGGAGTTTATCATTAGTGGGGTTTATCATTAGTGGGGTTTATCATTAGTGGGGTTTATCATTAGTGAGGTTTATCTTTAGTGGGGTTTATCATTAGTGGGGTTTATCATTAGTGGGGTTTATCATTAGTGGGGTTTATCATTAGCGGGGTTTATCTTTAGCGGGGTTTATCTTTAGCGGGGTGTATCTTTAGTGGGGTGTATCTTTAGTGGGGTTTATTATTAGTGGGGTTTATCATTAGTGGGGTTTATCATTAGTGGGGTTTATCATTAGTGGGGTTTATCATTAGTGGGGTTTATCATTAGTGGGGTTTATCATTAGTGGGGTTTATCATTAGTGGGGTTTATCATTAGTGGGGTTTATCATTAGTGGGGTTTATCATTAGTGGGGTTTATCATTAGTGGGGTTTATCATTAGTGGGGTGTATCATTAGTAGAGTTTATCTTTAGTGGAGTTTATCTTTAGTGGGGTTTATCCATTGTTTACCAACATTTGTCGTTTACGGCCAGTAGCATTTTCCCATTTTGTCTCCGGGGCTGAAGTGTAGCCATCGCAGTACCTTCGTGAAGTATGAAAAATGAGTTTGAAGTCGAATAGGAATTAAAGAATGCGGTTAATTAAAAGGTCAAGCGTGGGGTCACAGTGTAGGTTAAGTATTGGGTTTAATATGTGTTAATACACAGGTTAAGTATGGGGTTTAATATGTGTTAATATACAGGTTAAGTATGGGGTTTAATATGTGTTAATACACAGTTTAAGTATGAGGTTTAATATGTGTTAATACACAGGTTAAGTATTGGGTTTAATATGTGTTAATATACAGGTTAAGTATGGGGTTTAAGTATGGGGTTTAATATGTGTTAATATACAGGTTAAGTATGGGGTTTAATATGTGTTAATACACAGTTTAAGTATGAGGTTTAATATGTGTTAATACACAGGTTAAGTACGGGGTTTAATGTGTTAATTCACAGGTTAAGTATGTTGTCAAATGCAAATGAATACTCGAGCACAATTCTACTGATACAAATATATCTATTTAAAATTGATCGAGGAGATTACTGACCTTTTCTTTCGCAATGTTCTCTCTTCTTCTCCGTAGAAGGTTAGAGGGTCAGAGGTCAAGGTTTTCGTCATTGTAGGATTTGTGATACTGGGCACTATACAGATGTAAACAATGTAAATATACTCGAAATAATGTTGTAAAATATCTATTATATTTCCTTATTATACATACTATATTAATGAATATCCTATAACAACTTGATACTATAATCAAGATATGAAATGATATGATATGATATGATATGATATGATATGATATGATATATAATGTTTAGACAAAAATCATGATTTGATGAATTCAAAGAAATTAAATTTGTAAATATATATATATATTATATTTAACTTCTTTACAAAATAAATAGGAATTTAAAACTATATATTTTATCTCGATTTATTATATTATATTATAAATTAGTAGTTTTGATAAATCTTAAAAATAATACACTCAATTATACCATTATTTAAATAAGGAAATATAAACAGTTTAATGACTAAATATAAAATGCTTTCAAAAATTAGTCAAAGAAAATGAAATCATGTTTGAAATAAATAAGAAATTGAGCAGATGGCGAACGGTTAATGAAAAGGAGATGATTAATAGTTTGGTTAGAGACATCTGCCTCGCCAGATGGCGCAGGTAATTAATAGAGGAGAGTGGGCTCAAGAATTTTACAGGATCGTAAACAGATAACTCGAACTTCAAAGCATTGAAACAATGGAGAGAAGACTAATTAATTTACTAATTATGGACACTTGATTTACGATTTGATATCACTATTAAACCTTACTAAGCCACGCCTACTAGCACTACTAAACCCTACCAAGCCCCACCTACTAACTAGAAGTAGCAGACAGACGTCTCCTATAGCGTTTGCTGGGTGTTCGGATAATTCCTGCAGATATTTGAGAGTCTTGTTCTTTCTTGGGAGTGCAATTTGCAGAATTGGATCTCCGATGGCTAGGAAGATGGAGGAAGGGATGAGGAGAAATGAGTTGGTAGGAGGGGCGAGGTTGAAGGAATGGGGTTCATGGAACAAGTGGAAGGATTGATTGGGTTATGGTAGAATTTAGTAGGGCTGAGGTACTGTTGGATGTAGAGGAGGATATATTTAGAGGGAACTTCAGGTGGAATTTGTAGAAGATGGACACGGAGTTAATTTGATTAAAAAGGAATTAGTGATTCAAGTATAACAAGGCGATATTGAAGTTTTGTATCCACGATGAACTCATCTAATTGTACTTAAATCAACCATACGTTAATAAGTTTAACTCATGTAATTTGGATTTGTATGAGGAATCGATTATCATTTAAATAAAAAGGCGGCATTATTATTTAAATAAAGTCATTATAATAATGAAACTAAATGAAATGAAATGATACGTGAAGAAATGTGCTATTCGACCTGTACCTCCCACTACCGACCTGTACCTCTCACCGACCTTTACCTCCCACCGACCTGTACCTCCCACCGACCTGTACCTCCCACCGACCTGTACCTCCCTGTACCTCTAACCACCTCCCACCGACCTGTACCTCCCACCGACCTGTACCTCCCACCGACATGTACCTCCCACCACCTCCCACCGACCTGTACCTCCCACCACCTACCACCGACCTGTAGCGGTTTCGAATATTAAAGAAGAGTCCGTCGTTGCCCGTTTGGCTTTGAGCGTTTTGAGATTCACAGGCCCTGAAAAAGGCGTGATGATCAACAGCACATCTCCACAAGTTACGTCCGGCAGACTTTGAAGGACAGTCAAATGTATACGAGTTATCCATGTTCTGTGGGAGTGGTTAGGAGGTGTGGTTAGGAGGTGTGGATAGGAGGCGTGGTTAGGAGGCGTGGTTAGGAGGCGTGGTTAGGAGGTGTGGTTAGGAGGTGTGATTAGGAGGTGTGGTTAGGAGGTGTGGTTATGAGTTGTGGTTATGTGCGGTGGTTATGTGCGGTTAGGAGGCGTGGTTAGGAGGTATGGTTAGGAGGTGTAGTACTCTACCCCCTACTCTACCTCCTACTCTACCCCCTACTCTACCCCCTACTCTACCCACAACTCTACCCCCTACTCTACCCCCTACTCTACCTCCAACTCTACCCACAACTCTACCCCCTACTCTACCCCCTACTCTACCTCCTACTCTACCCCCTACTCTACCCCCTACTCTACCTCCTACTCTACCTCATACTCTACCCCCTACTCTACCCCCTACTCTACCCTCTACTCTACCCACAACTCTACCCCCTACTCTACCCCCTACTCTACCCCCTACTCTACCCCCTACTCTACCCCCTACTCTACCTCCTACTCTACCTCATACTCTACCCCCTACTCTACCCCCTACTCTACCCCCTACTCTACCCCTACTCTACCCCCTACTCTACCCCCTACTCTACCTCCTACTCTACCCCCTACTCTACCCCCTACTCTACTCCTACTCTACCCCCTACTCTACCCCTACTCTACCCCCTACTCTACCCCCTACTCTACCCCCTACTCTACCCCTACTCTACCCCCTACTCTACCTCCTACTCTACCCCCTACTCTACCCCCTACTCTACTCCTACTCTACCCCCTACTCTACCCCCTACTCTACCCCCTACTCTACCCCCTACTCTACCTCCTACTCTACCTCATACTCTACCCCCTACTCTACCCCCTACTCTACCCCCTACTCTACCCCTACTCTACCCCCTACTCTACCCCCTACTCTACCCCCTACTCTACCCCTACTCTACCCCCTACTCTACCTCCTACTCTACCCCCTACTCTACCCCCTACTCTACTCCTACTCTACCCCCTACTCTACCCCCTACTCTACCCCCTACTCTACACCCTACTCTACCCCCTACTCTACCCCTACTCTACCCCTACTCTACCCCCAACTCTACCCCCTACTCTACCCCCTACTCAACACCCTACTCTACCCCCTACTCTACCCCCTACTCTACCCCCTACTCTACCCCCTACTCTACCCCCTACTCTACCCCCTACTCTACCCCCTACTCTACCCCCTACTCTACCCCCTACTCTACCCCCTACTCTACCCCTACTCTACCCCCAACTCTACCCCCTACTCTACCCCCAACTCTACCCCCTACTCTACCCCTACTCTACCCCCTACCATTGCCTCGAGCACTGACCAGTTTGTCTCGCACTTTTAGGACAAAGCGTTTCGACTTCATGTGGATTTTCGTAATTCGCGGCCAATAGTAATTTCCAATCTTATTCTTCTGCCGGTAGAGAATAATGCCAGTAGGAGTGACTCCCAGGTAGCACTCCTGATTCGACTCATTCTGCGGTTGACCAACATTCGACCGTCAAAGACAAAGACTAGATAAAGACACTACAGACTACGGCACTAGGATAATTGTAATTCAATTGAATGCGTTATTCGATGAGAATATTTGACATTACGAAAGACGTCGGAGCCTCGACCGCATGTAAACCTTGACGGCGTGTAAGTCAACTCCGTACATGTCCAACCATTTCACTTTGTCCATAAATTTGTATTCGGCCATAGAGGGAACTTGACCACTGGCCAGAATAAAGTATTCGCGGTTAGTACATATTTAGTATAACATTACTTTGATGTAAATTGTTCTGGTAAGTGTAAAGTAGGTGTGGTAAGTGTAAAGTAGGTATGGTAAGTATAAAGTAGGTATGGTAAGTGTAAAGTAGGTATGGTAAGTGTAAAGTAGGTACGGTAAGTGTAAAGTAGGTGTGGTAAGTGTAAAGTAGGTGTGGTAAGTGTAAAGTAGGTGTCAAGGGGGCGTGGCTTATACGAACACGAGTGCGGGGTGCATCATCGCAATGTTCCTTTCGAGTTTTTCATTTTGCGTCGGGGTGAATCTGAACTCGGAAATATATCCATCAGTGTGCACTCGGGGGTCAAAGTCGCCGAGCTCCGCTAGAAGTTGGATGTGAGAGGTCATGGGGAGGTTATATAGGCATAGTGAAACAGGGTTAGAGAGAGTTCAATGGTGGCGGTGGTCAATAATACCCTCAATATTCTATCGGAAGTTCAAGACGAGTTTATATTTGGTGATTGAAGGTGAAGAGGGGTTTACAAACATTGTATCGCATACGAGCATAATTCTACGGTGAGTTCAAAGTTCACCGGCAAACGTCCTTGGAGCAGGTCACGTTTCAACTGCAAAAAGAACTGGTACCTATGGACAAATTAAAGAAGATGGAAACAATCAGTCCGAGAGGACACCATCGAGATACCACACACAATGGGGCAGACGGTAGACAAAGACATTAGCGATTATGTTGCATTGATAGTAGGACTTGGGGAAAGCAACCCAGGGATAAGACATCGGGTAAAACAATGTGTAAGACAATGTGTAAGACATTGGGTAAGACATTGGGTAGGACATTGGGTAGGACATTGGATAGAACATTGGATAGGACATTGGATAGTACATTGGGTAATAAAATGGGTAGGACATTGGATAGGACATTGGATAGGACATTGGGTAGGATATTGGGTAGGACATTGGGTAGGACATTGGGTAGGACATTGGGTAAGACATTGGGTAGGACATTGGGTAAGAAATTAGGTAAGAAATTGGGTAAGACATTGGGTAAGACATTGGGTAAGAAATTGGGTAAGAAATTGGGTAAGAAATTGGGTAAGACATTAGGTAAGACATTGGATAGGACATCGGGTAAGACATCGGGTAATACATTGGGTAATACATTGAGTAGGACATTGGGTAAGAAATTGGGTAAGACATTGGGTAAGACATTGGGTAAGCCATTAGGTAAGACATTGGGTAAGACATTGGGTAAGACATTGGGTAAGACATTGGGTAAGAAATTGGGTAAGACATTGGGTAAGACATTGGGTAAGACATTGGGTAAGACATTGGTTAAGACATATGGTAAGACATTGGGTAAGACATTGGGTAAGATATTGGGTAAGACATTGGGTAAGACATTGGGTAAGATGTTGGGTAAGACATTGGGTAAGACGTTGAGTAAGACATCGGGTAAGATATTGAATAGGACATCGCGTAAGACATTGGGTAAGACATTGGTTAGAACATTGGGTAGGACATTGGGTAGGACATTGGGTAGGACATTGGGTAGGACATTGGGTAGGACATTGGGTAAGACATTGGGTAAGACATTGGGTAAGACATTGGGTAAGACATAGGGTAGGACATTGGGTGTATTAAGCAAGTAAGGTACCTTGCGATTTCTTCTTGTAACTTGCATGGATCCACTGCATAGAACTTCACTCCAAAGTAGAAAGTACAAGGATTGGATTCTGAAATAGTATCGAAATCATTGTTGAATGCATATTTATGTGCCGAATTTCTAGATTATCTATAACAATAATAGTAAAATAGATTTAGACAGACAACTATTATAGTACATGGAACAAGTAGTGGATTCAAATAGATATTTTTTTAATGAGAATATTCAATATTTATTTAATAGCCGGGGCAAATATTACGAGTATAAATAAATAAATATGTTTCCGTGAACAGAATAATTGTGGTTAATGTAACAAAACAGACAGAATAACAATTAAATAACCTTTTATCTGAGATCTGAGGCTTTTAGAGAGATCCAGCCAATGCTGCGATACGAATCGGTAATAATCATTATATAATGGATGAAATTGTGAAAGTGGACCAGGAAATGATTAAATCAAATGAAGACGAATTAAAAGTAGATGTATTACATGGTACGCGGGTTCCAAAATACTTGGAGAAATAGATAATTGATCGTAATCTTAAAAAGCAGAAAAGACAGTAAAATGCTACTACTAGTATTACACTAGAAGAAAAAGACGGTGTAAAGATTTAGTGGCTGTAGGTGGCAATATGTTAAAGAAAGCGTATATAAAATACTTTTAAAGTCAAAATGTAAATTAGATTTCGGTATTAAATATATATCACATATACCATGTATATTATATATGCTATTTAAGAATATATACACACAAACACACACACAAAAATACACACACACAAACACACATACACAGATACACATACACACAAATATATATATATATATATATATATATATATATATATATATATATATATGTATATATGTATATAATATGTATATAATATGTATACATGATTACAAGTTACATTAAATACAATTTAAAAGTGTTATAAGACAATTTGACCTGCGTATGAATGTTATATCCTGGCAATACATTTTCCTATGAAACCTGTGTTAGCAAGATATGCTATGTCAGCAAGATATGCTATGTTAGCAAGATATGCTATGTTAGCAAGATATGCTATGTTATCTAGGTAAGCTATGTTAGCAAGATATGCTATGTTATCTAGGTAAGCTATGTTAGCAAGATATGCTATGTTAGCAAGATATGCTATGTTATCTAGGTAAGCTATGTTAGCAAGATATGCTATGTTATCTAGGTAAGCTATGTTAGCAAGATATGCTATGTTAGCAAGATATGCTATGTTAGCAAGATATGCTATGTTAGCAAGATATGCTGTCAGCAAGATATGCTATGTTAGCAAGATATGCTATGTTAGCAAGATATGCTATGTTATCTAGGTAAGCTATGTTAGCAAGATATGCTATGTTAGCAAGATATGCTATGTTAGCAAGATATGCTATGTTATCTAGGTAAGCTATGTTAGCAAGATATGCTATGTTAGCAAGATATGCTATGTTAGCAAGATATGCTATGTTAGCAAGATATGCTATGTTAGCAAGATATGCTATGTTAGCAAGATATGCTATGTTAACAAGATATGCTATGTTAGCAAGATATGCTATGTTAGCAAGATATGCTATGTTAGCAAGATATGCTATGTTAGCAAGATATGCTATGTTAGCAAGATATGCTATGTTAACAAGATATGCTATGTTAGCAAGATATGCTATGTTAGCAAGATATGCTATGTTACCTAGATAAGCTATGTTAGCAAGATATGCTATGTTATCTAGGTAAGCTATGTTAGCAAGATATGCTATGTTATCTAGGTAAGCTATGTTAGCAAGATATGCTATGTTAGCAAGATATGCTATGTTATCTAGGTAAGCTATGTTAGCAAGATATGCTATGTTAGCAAGATATGCTATGTCAGCAAGATATGCTATGTTATCTATGTTAGCAAGATATGCTATGTTAGCAAGATATGCTATGTTATCTAGGTAAGCTATGTTAGCAAGATATGCTATGTTATCTAGGTAAGCTATGTTATCAAGATATGGTATGTTAGCAAGATATGCTAGGTAAGCTAGATATGCTATGTTAGCAAGATATGCTATGTCAGCAAGATATGCTATGTTAGCAAGATATGCTATGTTAGCAAGATATGCTATGTCAGCAAGATATGCTATGTCAGCTAGATATGCTATGTCAGCAAGATATGCTATGTCAGCAAGATATGCTATGTTAGCAAGATATGCTATGTTAGCAAGATATGCTATGTCAGCAAGATATGCTATGTCAGCTAGATATGCTATGTTAGCAAGATATGCTATGTTAGCAAGATATGCTATGTTAGCAAGATATACTATGTTAGCAAGATATGCTATGTTAGCAAGATATGCTATGTTAGCAAGATATGCTATGTTAGCAAGATATGCTATGTTAGCAAGATATGCTATGTTATCTAGGTAAGCTATGTTAGCAAGATATGCTATGTTAGCAAGATATACTATGTTAGCAAGATATGCTATGTTAGCAAGATATGCTATGTCAGCAAGATATGCTATGTTAGCAAGATATGCTATGTCAGCAAGATATGCTATGTCAGCTAGATATGCTATGTTAGCAAGATATGCTATGTTAGCAAGATATGCTATGTTAGCAAGATATGCTATGTTAGCAAGATATACTATGTTAGCAAGATATGCTATGTTAGCAAGATATGCTATGTTAGCAAGATATGCTATGTTAGCAAGATATGCTATGTTAGCAAGATATGCTATGTTATCTAGGTAAGCTATGTTAGCAAGATATGCTATGTTATCTAGGTAAGCTATGTTAGCAAGATATACTATGTTAGCAAGATATGCTATGTCAGCAATATATGCTATGTTATCTAGGTAAGCTATGTTAGCAAGATATGCTAGGTAAGCTAGGTAAGCTATGTTAGCAAGATATGCTATGTTAGCAAGATATGCTAGGTAAGCTAGATATGCTATGTCAGCAAGATATGCTATGTCAGCAAGATATGCTATGTTAGCAAGATATGCTATGTTAGGAAGATATGCTATGTCAGCAAGATATGCTATGTCAGCAAGATATGCTATGTTAGCAAGATATGCTATGTTAGCAAGATATGCTAGGTAAGCTAGGTAAGCTATGTTAGCAAGATATGCTATGTTAGCAAGATATGCTATGTTAGCAAGATATGCTATGTTAGCAAGATATGCTATGTTAGCAAGATATGCTATGTTAGCAAGATATGCTATGTTAGCAAGATATGCTATGTTAGCAAGATATGCTATGTTAGCAAGATATGCTATGTCAGCAAGATAAGCTATGTTAGCAAGATATGCTATGTTAGCAAGATATGCTATGTTATCTAGATAAGCTATGTTAGCAAGATATGCTATGTTATCTAGGTAAGCTATGTTAGCAAGATATGCTATGTTATCTAGGTAAGCTATGTTAGCAAGATATGCTATGTCAGCAAGATATGCTATGTTATCTATGTTAGCAAGATATGCTATGTTAGCAAGATATGCTATGTTATCTAGGTAAGCTATGTTAGCAAGATATGCTATGTTATCTAGGTAAGCTATGTTAGCAAGATATGGTATGTTAGCAAGATATGCTAGGTAAGCTAGATATGCTATGTCAGCAAGATATGCTATGTCAGCAAGATATGCTATGTTAGCAAGATATGCTATGTTAGCAAGATATGCTATGTTAGCAAGATATGCTAGGTAAGCTAGGTAAGCTATGTTAGCAAGATATGCTATGTTATCTAGGTAAGCTATGTTAGCAAGATATACTATGTTAGCAAGATATGCTATGTCAGCAATATATGCTATGTTATCTAGGTAAGCTATGTTAGCAAGATATGCTAGGTAAGCTAGGTAAGCTATGTTAGCAAGATATGCTATGTTAGCAAGATATGCTATGTTAGCAAGATATGCTATGTCAGCAAGATATGCTATGTCAGCAAGATATGCTATGTTAGCAAGATATGCTATGTTAGCAAGATATGCTATGTTAGCAAGATATGCTAGGTAAGCTAGGTAAGCTATGTTAGCAAGATATGCTATGTTAGCAAGATATGCTATGTCAGCAAGATATGCTATGTCAGCAAGATATGCTATGTCAGCAAGATATGCTATGTTAGCAAGATATGCTATGTTAGCAAGATATGCTATGTCAGCAAGATATGCTATGTCAGCAAGATATGCTATGTTAGCAAGATATGCTATGTTAGCAAGATATGCTATGTCAGCAAGATATGCTATGTCAGCAAGATATGCTATGTTAGCAAGATATGCCATGTTAGCAAGATATGCTATGTTAGCAAGATATGCTATGTTAGCAAGATATACTATGTTAGCAAGATATGCTATGTTAGCAAGATATGCTATGTTAGCAAGATATGCTATGTTAGCAAGATATGCTATGTTAGCAAGATATGCTATGTTATCTAGGTAAGCTATGTTAGCAAGATATGCTATGTTATCTAGGTAAGCTATGTTAGCAAGATATACTATGTTAGCAAGATATGCTATGTCAGCAATATATGCTATGTTATCTAGGTAAGCTATGTTAGCAAGATATACTATGTTAGCAAGATATGCTATGTCAGCAATATATGCTATGTTAGCAAGATATGCTATGTTATCTAGGTAAGCTATGTTAGCAAGATATACTATGTTAGCAAGATATGCTATGTCAGCAAGATAAGCTATGTTAGCAAGATATGCTATGTTAGCAAGATAAGCTATGTTAGCAAGATATGCTATGTCAGCAAGATAAGCTATGTTAGCAAGATATGCTATGTTAGCAAGATA
This sequence comes from Osedax frankpressi, assembly GCA_964035775.1. Taxonomy (NCBI): domain Eukaryota; kingdom Metazoa; phylum Annelida; class Polychaeta; order Sabellida; family Siboglinidae; genus Osedax; species Osedax frankpressi. The sequence goes on along the minus strand of OZ038312.1, from coordinate 34,377,037 downwards.
AGCTATGTTAGCCAGATATGCTATGTCAGCAAGATAAGCTGTCAGCAAGATATGCTATGTCAGCAAGATATGCTATGTTAGCAAGATATGCTATGTTAGCAAGATATGCTATGTTATCTAGGTAAGCTATGTTAGCAAGATATGCTATGTTATCTAGGTAAGCTATGTTAGCAAGATATACTATGTTAGCAAGATATGCTATGTCAGCAATATATGCTATGTTAGCAAGATATGCTATGTTATCTAGGTAAGCTATGTTAGCAAGATATACTATGTTAGCAAGATATGCTATGTCAGCAAGATAAGCTATGTTAGCAAGATATGCTATGTTAGCAAGATAAGCTATGTTAGCAAGATATGCTATGTCAGCAAGATAAGCTATGTTAGCAAGATATGCTATGTTAGCAAGATAAGCTATGTTAGCCAGATATGCTATGTCAGCAAGATAAGCTGTCAGCAAGATATGCTATGTCAGCAAGATATGCTATGTTAGCAAGATATGCTATGTTAGCAAGATATGCTATGTTATCTAGGTAAGCTATGTTAGCAAGATATGCTATGTTAGCAAGATATGCAATGTTATTTAGATAAACTATGGCAAATATATTTTTATTTGTCTAGAATTTGAGTATTTTTTTAACAATTTGCTTATAAAAAATTATCACAAAAAATTATATAAACACTCATAGTGAAATAATTTTGATAAGTGACATAGTATAGGGTCTGCAATACTTTTGCTTATTGAGATTGTGGAGATTAAGACTTATAATAAGATAAGATTAAGAGAAAAGTATATATATATATGAATAGTGATCACTGTTCACTCTATTGTCTACTGACCGATTGTTCAGAGTCGTCAATAAACCGAAGTCCGAAGTATTCACGTTCATCAATGATGTTCAGGTGTTCGCATACTCGACACAGCAGCAAGTGACCTTTAGACGAAGTCTGTAAGGTCAAGGGTTATCAAGGATTATCAAGGAGAATTATATTTATATTATATCAAAACATATCTACAGTTAAAAAATTGTCAGTTCCTTTATATTAAAATATATAACATACTAAATTAATTAAACAATTTGTATTATCATATTTTGGTTGTCTAATTATCATATTATATATAATACTTTTATGAAGGTTACTATTATAGTAATTATAATAAATATTAAAATAATAATTATAACAATAATAACATAAATATAATAATTATGATTATAATATTTATAATACATTAGTAGTAGAAAGTAGTAGAAAGTACTGACTACAATTGTTTATGTTGAGATTGTACTTTTATTAAAATAAAAACCTAAACATAAATGTAATGGTTCCTATATCATTACATGTACTTAACATGTACCAGATAAATAAAGTATTATTCTGCAGGCTTTAATATTTGAGATATTAACATTTAAACCTTTACGAGAACACACACACACACACACACACACTTGCTTGTCTTGTATCTAATTAACAAAAACCACGAGCCCCACATCTTAAGCACCATACCTCAAGCACTACATCGCCATCGGAACTAACGGACAAAAGTAGTTTTTATTGAATTTATTGACCTTTAGAAGGGTAATTATAAATTAGTTTCGCGTCCCTCTGGGATTTCAGCTCAATGTCATCAAAAAGAACAAACAGCAGATAGGTAATTAAGTTTGTTTATGACCAGCATGTGTTTATAGCGGGAGGAGGCTGGCCAGATTAATATCAATTAAATAGTGGTGCCAGTGGTAGGTGGGGTGGTACACTACAGAAGCTTAATAGCGGTTAATTCTAATATTATTATGTGCTAATCCAGGCACTAGTTACATAATGTGTGAGTTAGCATTAAGAACTTTAATTACTTATCAAAATAAATTGCATAATATGTAAACAAACAAAATTTGGTGATTTCACAAATGCTACATATTCAGCATTAAATCTGTGTATAAAAAGACTATATATTATATTTTATTAATTACCATCAGATATAGAAAACATACACATTTTATTGTATAAAATAACTAATTTTCAATTAATAGTTTATAAGAATTAAGTGAAAATATGGTTTTTAATTATAATAAGAATTATATTATATATAAACATATACACATACACCAACCTACACACACATGCACATACGTATACATATATATATCTACAAGAGGTGTGAGACCTATTAACCCATTAGATTATCAAATGCATTGTTTACTCATGGATTTTGAAAGGGGAAATGCTTTGATCACTATCTGAAAGTTATTGTAGCCCGCAACAATGCATTGAAAAGGCCTCGACCTTTCGACCCAGAGTGGCCAGGAGAGGCTTGTCCAGACTTGCGATTCCCACTAAAAGATCTCAACACCTGCACTGCCAATACGTCGAATACATTAAACATTCATTTAAAATCATTAAACTGTTCACTTTAAGCGTTACTCGAAGGTGAGGGCAGGAGATTTGGGAATATAAAAAAAAGGCTGCGAAAACAATCGAATGAAATGCAAAATAAATGAATTTTGTGTATTTACAACGCAAATGAAACGTTTTTACAACCTATTAGACAACCGCACAAGTGTTTAAACACTAAAAAGGCAAGAATTAATCATAATAAACATATTAATTAATCATAATTCCATACTACAGGTAATATTTGGATAACAATAAGAACGATTATAGAAAATAAAACTAGGCAAACGTGAATATCACTTCTAGAGTCAATGGCAGGAAATGTGTTTTAAATGACTGGAGGTGTTCAGTTTCTGATAATTATTGGTTATTATCAAATACATACACACACACAGACACACACACACACACACATACACACAGACACATACATACACACAGACACATACATACACACACACACACACACACACATACACACATAGACACACACACATACACACACACACATACACACACACATACACACACACACACACACACACACGAACACATTCGCGCAGATAAGCAGATAGAACAGCTCCTTCTCTCTAACTCAGTAAATGCATGTTCTTAAGCGATGAGTCATGAGGTCATGAGTCATGACGGGGTGAGTGATTAATAAATAATTGGGGAGCATGTTAACAATTTGAAATTCTATCTGTTGGAACTAGAAAGACTTGATCAAAGCAAATGAGTGTCGTAACCGCGGTAACTAGAGGTCAGAGGTAAACTTATTGTTAATCAGCGAACCCTGCGGTACTAGGGTTAGTAAACGAGTAATGATGTCGCAAATAGATAATAGGTGGTCATCATCGGCAGTCATATGTGAGGTGATAATAGATAAGACCAAAAGTCAGCAAATATATTGAATATTAAATATGACATTATGCATTCTTTATGCATTCAATAATGAAATGTCATAATCAATCATGATCACATATGATATAAGTAGATATGTTGGGTATGCATGTTTGTGTGAGAGAGTGAGTGAGATAGTGAGTGAGATAGTGAGTAAAATAGAGAGTGAGATAGTGAGTAAGATAGAGAGTGAGATAGAGAGTGAGATAGTGAGTGTATGGAGAGTGAGATAGAGAATGAGATAGTGAGAGTATGGTGAGTGAGATAGAGAATGAGATAGTGAGTGTATGGTGAGTGAGATAGTGAGTGTATGGTGAGTGAGATAGTGAGTGAGATAGAGAGTAAAATAGTGAGTGTATGGAGAGTGTATAGAGAGTGTATGGTGAGTGAGATAGAGAGTGTATGTATAGTGAGATAGTGAATGTATGGTGAGTGAGATAGTGAGTGTATGGAGAGTGAGATAGAGAGTGTATGTATAGTGAGATAGAAAGTGTATGGTGAGTGAGATAGTGAGTGTATGGAGAGTGAGATAGAGAGTGTATGTATAGTGAGATAGTGAATGTATATGTGTGATATCATTTGTGAGATTTTGAGGTTTCCCCTGGTGGATGGGTGAAAGTGTGTGGAAATTTAGGTGTACGAGTATATGGGTGGGTGTTAGTAAATGGATGTGTGGGAACTACTGAGAGGCTACTTTATTACCAAAACATAAATATTCATATGAAGTGTAATTAATGCCATAATTACATGTTGTATGCAGATTATTTGAAATTTATTTGAAGATAGGGTAATTAACAATTGACCATTTACAACAATATAAGTCAATGTATTACATGGTGCAATATATATACAATACATTTTTAATTTGGTAGAAACAATGGTAGAGTTGTTAATCACATTTAAATTGTGCAGAGGTCAATAATTGACCATCTGTTATGTATAATTCCAAATACCCAGTAAATGCATTGGTGAGATTTATGAACACACATTACCCAGAGCAAATGCACTATGGTCCAGGTGCAAGGGTGTGGTGGTAATACATATAACAACAGCTAGACAGTGGTCAAGTAAACTGATTGATTATTGATTTGAACAAATGCTCAGGAAAATAAGCCTAGCCAAGCTGCAGTGGTCATTAGATTTAGAAGTATATTCAGGGATGGGTTGATAATGAAATCAAATAGTTTTAATGAGAAATAAAAGATTAAAAAATGTGTTATTATTATTATAGTGTATACAACTCAAAACTATATGTAAAGCCTTCCTTTCATTGCTTTACTACTCTATTGACCTATTAAGTGACATGCTAGAGGGCTATTAGGAACTAAATAGCCAACCTAAATAGGATCTTATTATGGGGTTTACCAGTGGACTTACTAGGGAACTTGATATGGGTTTTAATAATCAACTTACTAAAGGATTACTTACTAAGGCACTTATTAAAAGACTTACTAAGGGACTAATATTAGGGCTTAATATTAGGGGACTTACTAAGGTAACTTACTAATGGACTTGATAAAGGACATACTAAGAATCCTATAAGGAACTTGATATGGGAACTACCGAGGAACTTACTCTAAACACCGTTAATACACTCTTTATTTGCCCAGGAGTGTTAATATTACATGCACTTTATTGTGGATTAGGCTGTCCGTCAAAATGCACGTATAGGGTGCGACATGTTAATTTGACAACCACAGACTGCATACTCAAAGTAAATCAATCAATGGCGATGTCGAGTGCTGCATGTAAATAACATGTAATTTTTCGTATTTTGCTTTACATGAATATATTGCGATAGTAGTTGACGCTGTGGGGTACATACTATGTGGGGTTATTTAAGTAGTAAAGTAAAGTCTATTGAAAAGAAGTTGGATGGTATGACATATAGAAATGAATCAGTTTTTATATTGAAGCATACTGTTTGATTGGAATTGAGTTGACAAGGATATCTTATTAATGAAAATATATCTTTACTCAAAACTATAATCTAAACTATAAACTATATGTATATTTATTATGAAATGTAATTATATAAAAATATTGACATACTATTGTATAGTTTTTACCTTCATATTAAAAGTGAGTTGGGTGTCATCCAGTAATTGGGCACGACATATAAACGTCTTCGATTGGTTTCGTGAGGATTTTGATTCCTCGTCTCCAGCCGTAGCGTGTTCCTCAGCTCTCAGTTTCTGGTCGATTTTAAAAATACGAGGAAGGAAGCGAGCAAGTCCGTGGCGAGTCATTTTTTGAGTTTTAGGAGGAGCCTGTATTATAACATAAATATATAATGCAAAATATTATAATGGCTTATACAATATATTATCAAATAAATGATATACATTATCATTTTAGTTCATATTAAAATGATAGTGCAAATATATATATATATATATATATATATATATATATATATGTGTGTGTGTGTGTGTGTGTGTAAATATATACATTATATTACATATAATTACATAATTTATATTCTAAATTATTAATTAATTTGAATATTTAATTACTAAATAAATTTATTATAATATTAATATATAAATTACATTTAATGAAATTGGTATGCAGTTTTTTATATAAAACCTTTATAGTGTAATTCCGATATTGTTTGTAACGGTGATGTAAGTGTTATAAAATGAACATATCTCGTTTTATAAATATAGTTTAGAAATTTAGCAGTTAAATGTTTATTGTTTATTTTATAATATCTTAATAAAAGTTATAAATTAAAGTTATACTGCTAATTTGAAGTATAGTGAATAAATAAAAGCAAGTGAATAAACAAGACTGATTCAAATTTGAATATGACAAGTGGCGGGTATAATATTTGATTGACAGATTTAATTATATCTTTTTGTAAACAACCGCTTCCTCTTTGAAACGGCGAATTTTCATTATGGTTATTATTTTATTGCAAAATAAAAACTGTCTTAATCAACGTAATTATACACATGGAAAAATGTCCAATATGTATAAATTCATGGCAAATATGTTATCAATACAATTGAATTCTCATTTCATGAATAAAATTACAAAATTATGAAGAAAATTATATATCCGAATAGTATGTATTAATATCATTTTATTATTTTAAAAGTGTGTTATTATAATTAAAAAATAATAATAATTCTTAATATAATAGATATATTTATGTATATATATATACATTTACCTTAATTTTAATTTTTCAAAGTATTGATATATTTACTTATTAAATTATCTTAAAAAATATAATGCAGGCTGAGTCTACAACAACCGATCTCCAAGCTGCTATGGAGAAAAAAAAGAAGAGGCAGTTACGCAAATATATGTACCGAGGTGTTGATCTTGAACAATTATTGGATATGACTAGGTTTTTTATTTCATCCAAGACTTTTTATGATTCAAATAATATATAAATTAAATTTTATATTTATACAGATTGTGAATCACGTATTGAATATAACTATTTTTTAAAACTTGCCACGTCAATACATCACTGAATTGTATTTGCATTGCTTGATTTGTATTATGAATCACTATTTATAATAATAATATTAAATAACTCAAGAATTATATATTCTTAGTTTATTATTGATATTAAATTTATGTATATTAAATATAGTACGTTTAACGGCGAGTTCAAATTATGCAGGAGTTGGGTGCGATAAAAATTTTAAATGGGCATATTGAAAATAATATTACTGACATTTATATTAGCTCATGTCCATTGATAACACTGTGATTCATTATAAAGATTCATGGTTTACTCAGTAAACTATAGAGAATTAATATTAAGGATATATATGTATATATATATTAAATATACATATACTGGTCCAGCAACCAATGTATATCAATCAGGTATTATAAACATCATGTGGTACCTGGGTAATATATATGTTAACAATACTGAATATATACTATTAGAAAAAAATGTAATTATTTTCATATTGCATTACATAATTATAATGAATTGTATGTGCTATTACTTCTAAAAAATATGAACAAAATACAATTAATATTATTTAAATTAAATAAAAAAGCATAATAATATTTTATATGATATTTATAATTGCTTTCTGGAATTAATTGGAAAATTCCTATAATATTAATTAAAAAAGCATAATATATATTTAATTATTTGCATATACAATTTAACTTTATACAACTTGATATTGTGTATTATATTATATGTATATGTATTCATATATAGCAAAGTGCTTTGACTGTATATGCATATGTATACATATAATATAATTCAAAATATAAAGTTACCCATGGCAGTTAAATTGTATATGCAAATAATTAAATATAACTAGATGCAAGACTTAAATAAATGGTATTCATAAAATAGGTTTGGTTTATTTCACTGAATTAGATTTAGAGTGGACTTGAAAATACTCTGCATAATTTGAACTCAGTCAAACTTTATCCAAATTTATTATTCTTATTTAAGTTAATTTTATTTGTAATTGTTAGTATATGGAATACATGAAGTCACCACAAGTATAGTGTTAACTCGGTCAAATATTGAACTAAGCAAATATATCATAATATCTCGTATAAATAATATTCATAAATGAATTTCCAAAAGTAAAATATTATTTTTAAAACTATTATGTATTAATTGTATGACATTTATTTATATATTATAGTCTGTTATTTTAATATTAAAAGATAATTAATATAAACTAATAATTCTTAACACTATTCAATCATTTTCATAAATATAGTGATTTATATAAAGATAATGATTAGAAAGCAAGCAATTCAATTTTCAACGGTTTATTGGTGTGGCTAATTTTTACTGATTTATTATTCATAAACCGTCATAATTTAGCATATATTTGATATTATTATGACAAATATTAATACTTTCCAATGTGGTTATTTTTATAATATGGTTCCATATTCTTAGTGATCAACTGATGGAATTATTTGTGTGCCGAATTCGCCGTCGTATGTCTCGTGGATTGAAGCGTAAACCAATGGGTTTAATGAAGCGTTTACGTAAGGCCAAAAAGGAAGCTCCACCAATGGAGAAACCTGAGGTCGTTAAAACTCATCTCCGTGACATGATCATTGTCCCAGAAATGATTGGTAGTGTAATTGGTGTCTACAATGGAAAGACTTTCAACCAAGTTGAAATTAAGGTTATTCAATTAATTTAACAATATAAATAAGAAGTAAATATGTTATTTAAAATCATATCATTTGAACGATATATGCTAATCATTGCATATATTGTTTTATTTATGAGATATTATTATCTACATCTAGATGAATATTATAATTTATATGATATTCATACTAAAATGATAAACATTATATATATTTGTATAATTTGCATTTTGAAATTGTTACATTCTTTGAATGTATTATCAATTATTTTATAATTGTAGAAAACTCAATATGCTAGAGTTAATACTTTTAATCCACCCAACTATAATTTGTATATATTATGATTTGGACTAAAATGAAGTATAATTAAATATATGCATTTTGTTTATTAACTTTCTTTGAAAGTAACAGTTATTTTATAATTGTTGAACACTATATGCTATAGTAAACGCTTCTAATCCACCCAAATATGACTTATTTCATGTTAGGATTTGGACTAAAATGAAGGATAAGATATATTTTTGTATGCATAAATTTAATTATATTTTAAATAACAGTTAATTTATACTGTTATTTTAAACATTAATGCTATAGTAAATGCTTCTAATCCACCCAAATATAACTTTCATGTTAGGATTTGGACTAAAATGAAGAACATTTAATGTTATTTATGTAAATAATAATAATAAAATGATTTATTCAATCTATCTACTATATCGATATGTTATATAATTTAATATTTTATGATTTACAAATAATATTTTTAAAATTTGCAGCCTGAAATGATTGGACATTTATTGGGAGAATTTAGTATCACATACAAGCCAGTAAAGCATGGCCGACCTGGTATTGGAGCTACTCACTCTTCACGTTTCATCCCTCTTAAATAGATGTATAAATAAATACATTTAAGTTAATAAAGTTTTTTTAATTTTAATATATATGTGAAATTTTAAAATAAATTATGTTGTATATATTATTAAATCATAATTTATATGCAATAAAAATACTGGATACTATATGTAATTTTGAGAATTCTTTATAAATATTCTAAGTATATTTCCAATGATATACATAACTATATTTATAAAATATTCATATTACAAAATAAATGTTGTTTCTGCCAGAAAATAGTCAGAAGTTTAAAATAACAGATATTTTTATATACCTATATATTGCTGTACATGTATATGAAATTATATTTATAGAATTTGAACAATATATTTAATTGATCTTATTTAATTGTAAAATATTATTTTGTAAAAGTTTTCATATACAGATAATTGTAAGGGATATGCATATAATACATAATCCCAGCGATATTTAAATACAGTAAAATCTCGTGATATCTGGAAATGTTTTATTCTGCAACAAGAAACCTTATGATGTAACTTATAAAATTTTATATAATTATTTAAAATAAACTTAGTATAATTTTAATACAAATAAAATTTAATAATTCTTTATTATATAACACACAGAGGTGGTAATTAAGTAAAATAATTTTATGTGCTAATAAAAATTACTTTCTTTATTTGAATCAAAAGGTTTTACTTGTAATTATTTATATACATTTTCCTTAGCATATCAAAAGTTTTTCATAATTTTTACATCATTGTTCTAATAAAGTTATTGAAATATATTACTTATTACATAATATACGTGAGGAAATTAAATAGCCAGAATTATGTATAATTTCATGAAAAATAAATATAGTTATTTGATAATGAAAATGATATATTTTCTATATAAATTAATTAATTGTTACTATAGTAACACTATATAGTTTGCAAATCGATAATAGTATATACATATTTAATTATATTATACATAATATATATCGAATATATTTTTAAAATTTGAAATGATTAATTTATCTTCGATCATAAAATTATACAGAATATTTTATTGTATTTTTAGCGTATATTACTCGTATGATATAGAATAAATGGACGATCTGGTTTATTGGTGATATTTCGTTATCATCCATAGTATTTATTTATATAAAACCATAAATATATTTTATATTGATGTATATTGCCGGTAAATTAACTATTTAGTTATATATATATATATATATTAGTGTATATGATTACTACAGTATACCTTATAAAGTAAACCCAAAATATATTCTTTTAGGAATTATGATGTATATAGAAATATGAATATATTAGGGATTTGAAATTTGTGAATTCAGTTTTATTTTGAAGTATGATCTTAACAAATCCAAGTATCCGCATTTTGCAATTTATGAATTGATTACGTTGTATTTTGAAGTAAGATCTGAATCAATCCACATTTTGCAAACAGATATTGAAATAATATACTCGTTGATTAGACAATTACAATCGTTTCACATACCAACATATTACGACCTAATATTAAAAAAGACATGTGAATGTATCACAATTAAAACAAGAGTAGTAATAATTTTATAAATAAATCTCATCAAAATAAAAATCACATCTCTTATTTAATTACCCCATATCTTGAAGATAAAAGCAATACGTCTTTATTAAGAATTATCAAAATTAAGTTAATAGTAAGTATATTTTATATACAATAATTGATTATTTTATAAAACGTTAAATTGTAATTGATTTTAATTATTAGTAAATGCCCCCATAGAGGGGTATTTAATATTTCTTTATTCATTATATATTTTGTAAATATTTTTATATCCTATAGGATACTAATTATATAATCTAAAAAATACTCCCTTAATTACGATATTAATATTATGATAGGTATTATATTTATATAATTAATCTATATATAGATCATCTTCAGATTAATTGTTGTGAAATTCATCCTATTTTTATAATATAACTTACATTTAATTTGATTCATCTGTCCTAACAAAACTATATTTAAATATGAGTTTTAATATATGCGTATTAACATGCATTTTTGTATATTAGATTTCATAGTAGTACCGTGAATTATATAATTCATTTATATTAATTAAACTTTCATTTAGTCGAAAGTATTATCTAAATTAAAGTGTTATTTAAATGAAAATAAAGTACAATTTATTATTAGAGGTATGGCAATTTCTTTATTATAAAATATATTTTCAAGTAAGATTCTGATCATCTATTTTACCATTGAAATATATTAAAAGATGACAGAGAAAAAGTAATCATTCATGAATCATAATTACAATTATTAATAAATATAATTATATATAATCATATTTATTAATTAATAATAATTCTTTATAGAAATTGATAGAAATATATGAAAATATAATGATATAAAACCAAAAATTTATATCTCTACCGTAATAAATGATTCCCTCACAACTGCATAATATCCTAATACTTATTCAGATATTATTAGTACCAGTGTTCTTAATGTACTTAATGCGTTCTAAAAGGACCTTGCACCCTATTGAAGGACGTCGAATTATGAAAATAGTTATTTCGCAACGATATATACTCGTGTTTATTTTGCTGCGTCATGGGTCGACCATCGGGAACCGCGCCTACGGGCGGTCCGAGATGCGGTGTCGAGCTGGATCGACGGAGTTGTTGTCCGGCTCGATGCATACGCATCCTCGGCCTCGATGTGCGAAAAGCCAACACGTTCCGCCCCTTTCTCAACTCGCGCGGCTGTTTCTCCGACGCACGCCTCGCGTTCTCGCTGAATCTCCTGCACAACGTTCTCCGGAAAGCCGTGCGAAACTTCGCCGACATCGTGCTATATAGGATCGGGTTAATGGCTGAGCTGACGTAGTACAGTACCCCGCTTAGATAGAATACCGCGGTCTCCAGTACGGCGTTATCTCTGATGTTGCTACCCCCTCCGCTTGCTTCAACGTCGGATCGTCCCCTCTCCTTCTTGTACAGCGAGAGTAGGCGTTGCCCGTGGAACGGAGCCCAGCACACGAAGAACGCCACCACCACCGATACTGTGAATGGAGAATTACAATTGCAGATAATCTCCACTCAGTTCGTCCGGTGTAGAATAATTTCGATTACGTCGTATCGCCTAATGGATAACCGTTTGGATGAAAACAGAGCAATTAAACGTTAAATTATTAATAATTATAATTCGGAAAACGAATTACTAATGTATAAACAACATTGGAACTTTGTGGTCAATTCACATCGTTGCAATAGCTAGTTCATAAATATGTGGTTATTAACTACTGGTTAGTAGATTAAATGCTAAGTAATTGTGAATTCACTAACCTAGCATTCTCAGAACTGATCTCCTGGATTTAGAGTAGTGCCGATTTTCATTGATTTGGTAGCCTATGAAATGTCGCAATCAATATGAGTTGTTATTATAGTTTTCCTTAGGGGATCGGTCAATTGTGTACGTGTTCGTTTTAATTGTTTATAAGTACGCTTATTGCACGCGCGTACCAACTTTAACCTCCGATACAAACGTAACGAAAATATAATCAAATATATATGTGAAAACACATCAAACAGATTTTAAATTCAACAAAATGAACTTAAAAAGAGATATGGTTTTCGAGTTCATTGACCAACTAAATATCGAACAATGTAAGATAATTATATATTCCAGTTTCTATTGTTTTCTGTTGTTGTATGCACTAATTACTATAAAAAACATTTATTATAAAATAACTGATATACTCGTGTACACCCTAAAATATATTATATTATTTAAAATATATTAGTAAATTATAATATATATTCCATATAGAAATACATAACACATAAGCAATACACGGCATCATATAAACGAGTAACCACTTCCCCACTTGTAAGTTACAATACAAATCGTGAGATAGTTCGCCAACCTGTATTGATGCTGCAGCTGGCGTGTTTGCAGACATCGGAAGATGACCTGGACAATATCTGCGTACGACGGATAGCTAGACCTATCATAGCGTACATAGCGGATATCGCCAGCATGGGCCCGATGAAGAACAGCACAGTCGCGGCTTCGAATGCGTACTTCGGGGTTAAGGGTGAAAGGTTACTCTCTAGGTATCATAAGCGTGAGTCACGATGAAGATGTTTTGTGATAACGAGGCAAGGTCGAAGTACAATTGTTGAGTTTAATAAATATGCATTATAATTAAGAATAAAACGAGAAATTCCCTAGTGGGATAGAATACACGTAGTTAATTTATGGATCTTCTAACTCGAGGACATATTAAACGTGGGCTGTATTGTAGGTGTAACTTCATTGGTGATTTAGATAAATGTTGGTAAGAATGGAGGTCATAGTTCAGGAAAACTAATACGTGATGTTGAAATGAGGATTCACGTTAGTGAAAATGTGGTGGAAATTAAATGAGAAAAAGTGATTATTACGTCATACCATCTAACCGGAAGTGCCCGTTCTATCTTCAAGTTACACGTTGCCGAAGCGGGAATCTGTTTCCCATTAGAGTCAATAACGTGCACCACTCCGAACTGCTGGACCAGAGGTACGGCGCTGACCACACTGACCACCCAAACGCATGCGATGACCTTAATAGCGCGTCTGATACCTGCGAGAAGAAGGGGCGTAGCGTAAGGAGGGGCGTGGCTTACGAAAGTGGTTGTATCGTGAGTAGGGTTACCGGAGGAGTGTAGTGCGTAGAAGGATGCGTAGTGTGATGAGTGGTGCAGTAGTGGATAGGTGTTGCGTGAGGAAAAGACGTATTGTAACGGTTTGCTATGGTAATAAGAAGAAGATGTCTAATATCTGTCTTTTAACGGATGGGGTCTTTTCAGTGATACAGATTTGCACCGCTAGGGTTCGCAATGAGCTCGAGGTCATGGCCGAGGGGATGGTGCACGTGTGTGGTTTGATGTCGGTGGAGTGGTTTAATGCATGTCGTAGAATAAACTAACAATGTATATATTAAATAAGGAAATACCATTCGCACATGAACGCAGTCTATACACTGCTCACATATAATACACAGTTCATCTATTGTTTGCGTCGGGTATTGTCGGGATTGTATAGGTCGTAATATATGTACGAGTAGATATCTGGTATGAGATGGACATCACACCATAAAAGTTGGTACGTATCGCGTATTCACTGGTACAGCAACAGAAAGCATACCGTTAGTAAGACTATACACACATATGAATAGATTCAGCGTAGTGAAGTAGCGGATTTGTGCTTAGCGAAGGACATGTAAGGTCGTGACCTATATGGGTTTAGCGCAAGTTAGGTGTCGTTACCCGAGTGTGAGAATGTGAGGACAGAGGAGTGTGCATATACGTGGTAAATGTGTGCATGTGTGTATGTGGCATGTGCGTATGTGTGTCTATGTGGGGTATGTTTCTGTGTTATCTGTGTGTGTGAGTTGCGTGTGTATCCGCGCGTGTGTGTGTGTGTGTTTGTGTGTGTGTATTAGTAGGTGTTAGTAAGTGTAATACGAGTAAGTATGTGTAAGATGATTAAATTGCAAGTAGTGGATTAGTTATATTTAAAATATATTGTGTTTGACATAACTCATGTACTGTAAGGTGTACACTGTACACTGTACAGTGTGCATGTAGTCATTCCAATATATATGTATAGGCCCACATGTGTGCATTAAATAGCTACTAGCATATCGATATATAATAAAATCAATATTATTAACGATATTTTTGACAGAAAACCGAAAGAAAATATTCTATAAACAAGATGATTACAAACTGTTATAATTTATTGTAAAAAAACAATAACTTTTAAACAAATTTTAATAATTAAAATTAAAGTATTTTCTATTTCATTATATAATAAAAATTAGATGCCTGACGTTTGAAATACATATATTGATATACTATTTTATATTAGTGTTAACGTTTGGTTGATCTAGGGTAGCGTATTGTTATGTATTTCTCGTCTAATTAATTTAGATATATATGCACCATATGCATTGTTAATCAACATTAACTTTTTAATTTAAAATAAAATATATATACAAATTAGAATATTTATTATAAAGTCTACAAAAAAAACTAAATTGACCGGATTGTTTATTTAGGTTCAACGTATTCTTGGATCTAACCTGTTCCGATAGGCGGAGCTCTGAGAGGGCAACAAATCGCTAGGTACCTTTCCACAGTGAACGCCATTATGGTCAATATAGAGGCATAAGTAGCTGTTTCTGCGGAGGCGGTTCTGATCTATGGGGCGTGGCTTAGTGTTAGAGGCGTGGTTTATTTCTAATTTAAGATAGTATAATATTCTTTTATATTAGTATATTATATATTATTTTATACTATTAGTTTTTATTATTGTAAAAAATATATATATTATGTTTAATTTATATTCAAAATAATAATTTAAGATTGTATAATAGTAACATTATCAAGTTTCTTGGGTATTGAATAAGCAATAAGAATAATGAAATTACTATATGACATCTAAAGGTTTCTATATCTCTATATATGTCTGTAATTATAAAATAACAATTTTGTTACAAAGAAAAAATTAATGTATTGAATAATATATATATATATATATATGTGTTCTGCACACCTGTTACAATGTAATGTCTTAATAAGTCTGCGATAACGAAGCACTCAATGATATTATATAGAATGTCATTGAGTATTACTAATCTATAGCTTTATAAGGATATGTTCTCTGGAAAGAAAGAGACAATTTCGTGATTTACCCATTGTTTACAAAGGGAAACACCGCCGTACGCCGTACGGTTTAAATTGTGACGTAATTTCACCTTCTGGGCCAAGCCATATCTCACGAGGTGTGTAGAGTACTCACGCTATGCTAGTCGTCGTTAGTTGCAACATGCGTGAACTACTCCACTGTGACGGGCAAGTGCAATTCCCGAGAGCAATTAGCTTATGTAATGTGGATTAAGTCACTTTTCTGGAGCCTCTTATCTACTTTCCCCTAATTATTCCTCTATAATGTATAGGGTTAATCATGTACGATATGTACAGCGTACAATATACACCGTTACAGTGCACCGTAAACTATATGAGTCCCTTCGTTAACCAATAACTTAAATGTAATTTCATTTAGAGTACATCGCCTATTTCACCAACTCAGATGTCTTTAAGTAGATATGAAATATAAAATGTGTATCTCTGTCTTATTGTGTTACGCCCTAATATAATGAGATAACGTAATATATACATATTATATATACAAAAACAGTCTATATATATATATATATATATATATATATATATGTCATTAGTAAGAATACAAATAATACGAAAATAAAAGCCAGATGTTACTAGAGTTTTAATTCAGTAATGATAAAGTAGAGTGACTCATCTCCATGCGATGTGATAGGGGCGGAGTGGTTCTCGTACTACGTGGTGAGAGTAGAGTCGGTCGTGTACTACATTGGTGGTGTAGGGTAGTTAGTGAACTAC
>OZ038312.1:34340319-34355319 GCA_964035775.1 Osedax frankpressi | reverse complement strand
AGTTCAATGGTGATCTATATCAATATTACCTTTATTAGTTTTTATAAGATTACGTATATGTGATTGTGTGACATGTCTTACGATATTAGATGTACGGATGCAGACGGGCAAATTATTTTCTATGTTAAGCACTTTTCTTCTAAGAGATGTTTTCAATAGTTTTGTATATTGGTTTAATTTTGTATGTAAAGAATTGTATGCAGATAATTCACTTTGTAATGTTACGCTAGGAGGTGGTTTCACATTACGCTTTGTGTTATAGTTATTAGACAGGCAACAGTTTTGTATACGTTTATTATATCAGCTATAAATGTTTTGTCCAAGGATTAGTGAGGTACAATATCTTAATTTTATTATTTCATATTATCGAGTAAATCAGTATGGGTTTATTTTTTAGTAATTGGGTGTTAAGTTTACCCTATAGGGATATTTTAATTAGTTTAGATAATGATTTTCATGTATATAATATCAAATAGTAAGCTCGTATAGTTTCAGTTTGTTTGCTAGTAAATGACTTAGATTGCGGAGAAATAGTTATGGGTATACTGTGGTCAGTAGGTTGTGCAGTGCATGTATGTATTTCATTGTAATGTATACTATACATAATAGATTGTATGGCATTTTTTAATATAAGAAGCTTGATTTAACTTTGAAATATTTAGAAATTTCTTCATTTGTGTATTGTAGAGTTCAATAGTCTGGTAAGTTTTTAGTTTAATATTTTTCTTATTTCATAGTTTTAGTATTGGTATTATATGTATATTTATTAATGGGTGGTAATAATTATGTATTGCATTGTGTAATATTTTATTTTTTATTAATTGACCATAATAATTGCTTTTTAAAGTCTAAGTTTATTATATTTTTATTTTAAAATAAATTGTAGTAATTAGAAAATTGTATGTCATTGTTGTTAGATATTGTCTTATTAGTTGATTTAGCAATTTAGTACTCGGGGAAAGTATATTATATTTGTAAGTACGGGTATATCGATGAGAGTTTTCGTTGTAGAATATATGTGTTATTTATATTAGTCATAAGATAAGGTTGGGCGTTGTAATCTTATATATGGATTATTTATATGATTATGTAAAACAGTTGGATTATTATAACCGCTAGTCTTTATTGTTTGATTATTTAGTGTGTGTTGGGGTTGAGTATTATGTGGAGGTTGTTTACAGGGATGCACATATGGGAATGTTGAATATGTGTTGTGTGTTTGTGCGTGTGCATATGTGTATGTGTGTATATATGTATATGTGTATGCGTGTGTATATGTGTATGTGTATGCGTGTGTGTGGGTATGTGTGCGTGTGTTTTGTTGTGCTTGTGCGTTTGTGTGTGTATGTATGTGTGTATGCGTGTGTATGTATGTGTGTATGTATATATGTGTGTATGCGTTTGTGTGTGTGTATGAGTGTGTATGTTTGTGTGTATGTGTGCCTGCGTTGGTATATGGGTAGTTGTAGTTGTAATAGTAGAAGTAGTAGTACAATTATTTAATCAAAAAAATTCATTTTTTACAGTTGTTCGGCATTGAGTTATAACCATATTAATATGTGTGGTAGTATGATATAATATAAGATAATGATAAATATTATGGATCAATAGTAAAAGGAACGTTTTAAGGCGGTAGGGTAATGAGGTAGGTTAATACCTAGGGTAATAAGGTAGGTTAATACGTAGGGTAATAAGGTAGGTTAATACGTAGGGTAATAAGGTAAGTTAATACGTAGGGTACTAAGGTAGGTTAATACGTAGGGTAATAAGATAGGTTAATGCGTAGGGTAATAAGGTAGGTTAATACCTAGGGTAATAAGGTAGGTTAATACGTAGGGTAATAAGGTAGGTTAATACGTAGGGTACTAAGGTAGGTTAATACGTAGGGTAATAAGGTAGGTTAATACGTAGGGTAATAAGGTAGGTTAATACGTAGGGTAATAAGGTAGGTTAATACGTAGGGTTATAATGTAGGTTAATACGTAGGGTAATAAGATAGGTTAATACGTAGGGTAATAAGGTAGGTTAATACGTAGGGTAATAAGGTAGGTTAATACGTAGGGTTATAAGGTAGGTTAATACGTAGGGTAATAAGGTAGGTTAATACGTAGGGTAATAAGGTAGGTTAATACGTAGGGTAATAAGGTAGGTTAATACGTAGGGTAATAAGGTAGGTTAATACGTAGGGTAATAAGGTAGGTTAATACGTAGGGTAATAAGGTAGGGTAATGAGGTAGGTTAATAAGGTAGGTTAATACGTAGGGTAATAAGGTAGGTTAATACGTAGGGTAATAATGTAGGTTAATACGTAGGGTAATAAGGTAGGTTAATACGTAGGGTAATAAGGTAGGTTAATACGTAGGGTAATAAGGTAGGGTAATACGTAGGGTAATAAGGTAGGTTAATACGTAGGGTAATAAGGTAGGTTAATACGTAGAGTATTAAGGTAGGTTAATGCGTTGGGTAATAAGGTAGGTTAATACGTAGGGTAATAAGGTAGGTTAATACGTAGGGTTATAATGTAGGTTAATACGTAGGGTAATAAGGTAGGTTAATACGTAGGGTAATAAGGTAGGTTAATACGTAGGGTAATAAGGTAGGGTAATACGTAGGGTTATAATGTAGGTTAATACGTAGGGTAATAAGGTAGGTTAATACGTAGGGTAATAAGGTAGGTTAATACGTAGGGTAATAAGGTAGGTTAATACGTAGGGTTATAATGTAGGTTAATACGTAGGGTAATAAGGTAGGTTAATACGTAGGGTAATAAGGTAGGTTAATACGTAGGGTTATAATGTAGGTTAATACGTAGGGTAATAAGGTAGGTAAGATGCGTGTAAGGGAAATCATTTAGAGAGAGTGAGGATAGGATTGACAAATTATGTAAGACTGTATATTTTGGTGTAAATCAGAATTAGTGTATGAAGGTAGTAGTTAGGTAGTGCTGTGGTAATGATAAGGGTAAAGTATGTATGATGATTGTATGTGAGATGAATGAAGTGCGTGAGTTATGTGTGGAGTATTTGATGTGTGTGTGTGAAGTTTGTATAGTCCAGTAGGGGTAATAAGTCTAGTGGAAGAGTACAAGGTGGAATTATAAGTACCAGTGCTTGTAGGGTGAGGAGTAAGTATAGATTATGAGGATTTATGGAAGTAAGTATTAGTCCAAATTTGTGTAAGTCTATGTAGTATTGTATTTATTGTTGACATTATTGTTGACATTGGTGTGTGTGCGAAAAGATGTTGTATGTGAATGAGTGAATGAGTGAATATGTTAGTCATAGTTTAGATGTAGGTTAGTTTAGTTTAAATGGTGGTTTTTAGATTTGTTAGTGTTACTTTAATTAAGTTGTTATTATCTTTAATTTCGATAATATCTGGATGTATTTGGAGTATTCAAGTTTAATTGAGTTTTCAATACGGTTTCAATTTTGGTCAATTTTGGTGAGCGTTTTTTGGTTGGATCTGTATTTAAAGGTAAACCAATTTAGTTAATTGTGTAGTATGTATTATGCGTAGGTTTGGGAGTTTAAAATAAATCTACAAGTTTGGTTTACAATAATTTGGGTGTATCTGTTATTAGTGAATTTCAGTAGTCAAGTTTCGGTTTTGAATTATACTGAGGTTAATATTTTGTACAGCTTTCTTAAGTTAAATAGATGTTTTATTTTGTTTTTATATTATTTTGAAATCGATGAAATTTGTTTTTTTTATGTTCGAATTTGAATCTAATATCACGCCAAGTTATTAATAGCAGTGTTTATTAATATGTCTTTGTTTAATAACTTGTGTATTTGTTATATTTGTTAAGTAAGCTTTTATAAGTAGAAACATAGTGGATGTAGACCAACTGATTTGAGTTTAAAGTAATATGTATTATAATGTATTGCGTGAAATGCTGCAGTGGTAGTTTAATTATTACGTAAGTATTGCTGTTGATATTATTGCATATAAAGTTACTCGAGTTCTATAGTAGAGACTCTGTATCATGGTATGTTTTATAAGTAATCTGTCTAGGTATGTTCTAGTTATTATTTAAAATCTGTTGGATACGTGGTTAGCTATTATTGGTTCAATTATTTTGGAGACGCGGAAATTAGATATTGGTTTGAAGTTCTGTGGAAGGGTTTTGACAAGAGTCTGTTTTTCAGTATTAATGTCATTATTGAATGTTTGAGTGTTAATGGGAAGTTGGAGTATTTAATATATTTAATAATGAGGACAGTGAAGGATAAATCAGTATTTTATATCGAGTGTGACTATATGTGTATATGAGTATATTTGCGTATTTATATGTGCGTATTTGTATGTGTGCATGTGTATGTGTGTTCGTGTATGTATGTGTGCGTATGTGCGTATATATATATATATATATATATATATATATATATATATATATATATATATATATGCGTGTGTGTTAAGTATATGTGATTTTCAAATAAAAATGTTTAATCTAGTAAAGAAAAGTAGCATGACTTGGCAAGCAAGTGATGTAATGACATTACATGCAGGGAAGGTATTATTCCAACTTATATACATTTGTGGTGAGGCTGCGGGATATCCGTTGCTTGGGAAGGTGGTTCCAGTTGTTTGGTGACAGCGAGCTACATCTTTTGTAGCTAAACAAATTAAATAGTTTAGGATGTATTGGGAGGATGTCTTTATAATCAGTAATTGTCTTAAGTATTTCTTAATCTTGGTTTTTTTAAAACTGTAAGTCATTTGCAATCGACGGAGTTGGCAGTTGACATCCAGTTTAGTCGTAATCGTAAGTCCGCAATACTTGTAGTATAGTCATATTTTTTGAGTTAATAAATTAGTTGGACACTTCTGTTAATAATTGCGTCAATTCTGTTCAGTGCAATGTTAGTAAGTCCAGTTAGCATAGTGTTGAAATAGTTGAGTTGTAATAATATTATTGTATAAGTAAGGAGGTACTATTTGTCTCTATACATGGCAGGAGATCAACTATTTTATATACAAATAGATAGTGGCATGTTTCAGTAATTATATGCTCTTGTCAAAGTTGACCTTGTTTTCAAATTCGAGTCTAAGATATTTGTCAAGTCAGTTGGTATAATTGGTATATCATTAATGAAAATATTTAGGTATACGGGGTGTAGTCATTTTAGCAGTGTATATAATAATCAGTTATGTTAATTACAGTAGGGTTCCGTAAGTAGTTTGTTATTAGCCAATTATGTAAGTATGTAAGAAAGTTGTATTTGATCTGTCGAGTCTATCAGTGATTGTAACTTAATATAACCTGCATATAGATTCGAATTTATACTTGAATACGTATTAAATATATACTGAATTGGTGTTATAAATATGGTGTTATGATATACGGCATAACACGGATCCTTGCGGAATTCCGTGCTTTATTGAATGCTGAAACAATGTTATTGAGAGATTCATTTTAATAGAGAAACTTTTGTTGAATAAAAAGTTCCTATATCATAACAGATAAATATATTTTAATTTAATATTCTGTAATCTGTCTGTTATATGTCAAATTCGAGAGTGTCGAATACAGGATATTCGTAAAGTAGTATAAGTTGTTGTGGTCAGTCATTAATAGTGAATAATACATATAGACAAAAAAGTGAAAGTAGATTTGTTTAGTGTTATGTCCTTGTCGTAAACCATTTTATCAGATGTCAAGTAAGTAATATGTACTCAAGTATGTTATAAGTTGTTTGTAGACTATCGTTGTTAGTATGTTGGCTAGAAAAGGTAGTTGAGAAATAGGCATATAATTAGAAAGTTTAGTTTTGTCGAGTTCAGGTTTTTTAATAGAGTAGTAATTAATGAATGTTTCAGTAAGTCAGGGATTGTTACCTAAGTCAGTGATTCATCATTTATTATCTTAAATAGAGGGGCTAATTTTGATGCATTTCATTAAGTTAGTGGGTTTTTAGGAGAAGAATTATTGGTAGTAACAATTAGATTGCATATTTCTGTTGAGTTTGGCGGTCAAAAGTAAATAGTTCAGCAGTTGTATTTTGCATTTTTGTATGTTCAAGTTCGTTAGTTTGTTAGTCTGTATGTTTGTATGTATGTTTGTTTGTATGGGATCCTCGATGTGTGTGTATGTTTGTATGTATGAGTGTATGGAATCCTCGATAAACTTCATCTCATGATGTATCTTATATGATAATAAATACAGTACCCAAACACTAATATATATTCTTACACATACAAAAAAGGATAGTATACACACAAAAACGATATATTAATTAGTTTGATAACATAATACACATGTTAAGTGAGCTCACTGTCCTTGTTTGATTCCCTTGTAATAGCTATAACTTCATTTCAATTGTAACATCTGCATCTAGAAGTACTGATGGCTAAGCCGATTATCAACTCGCGACCAGGCCTGACCGCTATTGTACTAATTCATTTTATGATTGGTCAATATTTAAATCGATTCAATGAACTGTGATTCATTAAGATTTGTTTTACTATCTATTTCTCTCTCTCTCTCTCTCTCTCTCTCTCTCTCTCTCTCTCTCTCTCTCTCTCTCTCTCTCTCTCTCTCTCTCTCTCTCTCTCTCTCTCTCTCTCTCTCTCTCACTCTCACACTCTCTCTCTCTCTCTCTCTCTCTCTCTCTCTCTCTCTCTCTCTCTCTCTCTCTCTCTCTCTCTCTCTCTCTCTCTTTCTCTCTCTCTCTCTCTCTCTCTCTCTCTCTCTCTCTCTCTCTCTCTCTCTCTCTCTCTCTCTCTCTCTCTCTCTCTCTCTCTCTCTCTCTCTCTCTCTCTCTCTCTCTCTCTCTCTCTCTCTCTCTCTCTCTCTCTCTCTCTCTCTCTCTCTCTCTCTCTCCCTCCCTCTCTCTCTCACTGTCTCTTACTCTCTAGAAAACTAACCAGACAGAAAGCCTCTCCCAATCGCCAAGGATAAGCTGACCAAAACGAGTACGCCTCGACAGGAACTCCCAATAATAACACCAATATATCGGCAATGGCAAGGTTGAACAAATAGCAGTTGGTAGGAGTTCTCATGTAGTGTTGACGTGCTGTGTGGGTATGGTTAAGGCCATGATGATATACGTTACTAGTTTGACAACGGAGGTGCTGTCAGAGGTTGAGGTAAAGGGTTAGTGTTCCCGACTTTCCCTTACAGTTATGGTAGAGGTTGTATAGCGTATTGTGTTGTTATATAAAACCTATTCGAGAGTATATGAACCTGTTAAACAGAATATTACTACTCATAGTTGGTAACTTATGATGATATATTTTTGTTTGTATTTAGAGCTACTAATCTACTGTTTTCTTATAACCACATTATTGCTGTATGTGTATTGTATGTGTGGTGGAAAGCGAATTCGCATTCCTTTCTACCGATAGTTTGCGTATTACCAAAGTAACTGTATTCCTTTGGTAAGATCACTGTTGCGATCACGTTTGTGCATGCTATATCTACGATAAGGATATAAGCCGTGGCCCCGCCTTTAATCACGCCCCCTCATCACCGACATAACTTACGTTACGCAATAACGCGGCTCATTATCTGCCTGATAACGCGAGGCCGATCACTCGAGTCCGTTCTCGAGAACCTAATCAATTAGTCCGGCAGATGTCTTCCGGCAGGATATGGTCAATTCGTGGTCAAGCAAAACTCGGAGGATGCAAGTCGTTTTATCGACGGATAGTCGTGGATCATATCGATCGACAATGAACAATGCGTATTGTACGTTTTACTTAATCTACTAAAAGTGATCTGCACGTAGAATAGAGGCGACATAGATGGAACTAGTGCGATATAGAGGGAACTATAGGGAACTTGAGCGATATAGAGTGAACTTGAGCGATATAGAGGGAACTTGAGCGATATAGAGGGAACTTGAGCGATATAGAGGGAACTTGAGCGATATAGAGTGAACTTGAGCGATATAGAGGGAACTTGAGCGATATAGAGGGAACTTGAGCGATATAGAGGGAACTTGAGCGATATAGAGGGAATTTGAGCGATATATAGGGAACTTGAGCGATATAGAAGGAACTTGAGCGATATAGAGGGAACTTGAGCGATATATAGGGAACTTGAGCGATATAGAGGGAACTTGAGCGATATAGAGGGAAAATGTGTTGCTTGCAGGTACGTAATGAGGTTAAGTTGATTAGAAATAGCTCCTCGAGAACTTGTGTTTAGTATGTTCTAGCATAGGAATACATGTCGAGATATATAACTGGTGAAAGTAGTAGTGCAATAACTGGAGGATCACTGGTAGTGACCAGGTATTCCAGAGGAAGTAGTCTAATCGGAATGTTCAGCTTACTTCCTGCTTTGGATTATGCCGGGTGTAATGTATAACTTATTCGGTATTTCAGACATTCAAAGAGGTGAGGACTTACAGAAAGTTAACGTAGTCAGTTGATGTAAGTGGTCTGTAATTATTGGCAGGAATTATCTGAAGATATCAAAAATGAAAATATCTCTTATTGACACTAAGTAATGATCAGCATTAGAAAATATTTGTCAGTAATGGTATTTATTATTTGTAGATGGTTAATGGTTATTGGTAAGAGTTATCAATGTGTGTTAATGATTATTGGAGAGGGAGAGGGTGAGGGAGTGGGAGTGGGAGAGGTAGAGGGAGAGGGAGAGGCAGAGAGAGGCAGAGAGAGGCAGAGAGAGGCAGAGAGAGGCAGAGGCAGAGGCAGAGGCAGAGGCAGAGGCAGAGGCAGATGCAGAGGCAGAGGCAGATGTAGAGGCAGAGGCAGAAGGAGAAGGAGAAGGAGAAGGAGAAGGAGAAGGAGAAGGAGAAGGAGAAGGAGAAGGAGAAGGAGAAGGAGAAGGAGAAGGAGAAGGAGAAGGAGAAGTAGAAGGAGAAGGAGAAGGAGAAGGAGAAGGAGAAGGAGAAGGAGAAGGAGAAGGAGAAGGAGAAGGAGAAGGAGAAGGAGAAGGAGAAGGAGAAGGAGAAGGAGAAGGAGAAGGAGAAGGAGAAGGAGAAGGAGAAGGAGAAGGAGAAGGAGAAGGAGAAGGAGAAGGAGAAGGAGAAGGAGAAGGAGAATGAGAAGGAGAAGGAGAAGGAGAAGGAGAAGGAGAAGGAGAAGGAGAAGGAGAAGGAGAAGGAGAAGGAGAAGGAGAAGGAGAAGGAGAAGGAGAAGGAGAAGGATAAGGAGAAAGAGAAGGAGAAGGAGAAGGAGAAGGAGAAGGAGAAGGAGAAGGAGAAGGAGAAGGAGAAGGAGAAGGAGAAGGAGAATGAGAAGGAGAAGGAGAAGGAGAAGGAGAAGGAGAAGGAGAAGGAGAGGGAGAGGGAGAGGGAGAGGGAGGGGATAGGGAGAGGGAGAGGGAGAGGGAGAGGGAGAGGGAGAGGGAGAGGGAGAGGGAGAGGGAGAGGGAGAGGGAGAGGGAGAGGGAGAGGGAGAGGGAGAGGGAGAGGGAGAGGGAGAGGGAGAGGGAGAGGGAGAGGGAGAGGGAGAGGGAGAGGGAGAGGGAGAGGGAGAGGGAGAGGGAGAGGGAGAGGGAGATGGAGAGGGAGAGGGAGAGGGATTCAAAATTGTTGATTATTAGCTAGAAACATAGTTTGATGCATACAATTCTAGATATATTCTTTGAAAGCCAGGATAACTGCACTAATCTCAAGAGATAACTGGAAAATCACTTAACGTTTAGTCGGAATTGACCTCGCGCTTCAGAATATAACTGGTGAATGACTGGTGAATGACTGCTATAGATACATAACGGATATATGCGATAATTTCAATTTTAAAAGATTAGTATGAGTCCACTGGTAAACATGACATCCTATACATTTAATATGAAGACAATAAGCGAAATATAAACTTATTTCAGAAATATGTGAAATGTAAAATGATATAATATTTAAAATAATGTATAAATATAAATATAAAAATATATATAAATATAAAAGTGCGTTAATTATATTATTCAATACAATACATAGGGTGATATATAATAATATACTAATATTTTGAGTATATAGTAAATAATATAAAATATTGTATTCTTATTGTAGTGGATACATGTATATTTATCATAATATATTACGCGGTATGCTATTTATTAAACTCTTTATTACAGATATTATAAAGCCTTCTATAGTTTATAGTAAATAGAAATTAAGAGTAATGTAAACAATATTTATAAATTCAATTGGTGATTTATTTATTAGAATAAATATTAAATTCCAATAATACTAGACTTGTCAGCTGTTTTTGACAAGATAAATCTCTATATACTCTATAAAAATAATCTCATAAATATAACTTTTACAATTAAAGGCAATAACACAATCTATATCGAAATTTTGGTTTCCTTCGGATATCATCGGACCACTATTCTTCTGTGTAAATGCCAATGATATTAAATACGTATAAATATACATTATCATATATATATATATATATATATATATATATATATATATATACCAACTAAATGTAACTCTATTTACTCAGCTTTACTAACAAAAACATTAGCTGAAATACATACTTTAACTACTGAACTAGTATCATTCTATGATAATAACTACCTTTCATTTATTGCATATACTGCAAAAACGAATGTAAAATATTCCATAATAATAATCAAACACTAACAAAATTAAATCGATAAAAAGGCAATAACGAAATAACATTATAAACGACTGTTACAAATCGCGCTTTTTTTTCTTGACTTCGACAACCTAGTCACCTGTATTCAGTTGTTAAATAAACCTAGTTGTTAACTATACTAATACAAATTAAACGAATATAAAACCTAATAAATAATTATTAACAATAATAATAACAACAGTCGTATTATCTAGATTAGAATACTGCAATGACGTGTTTCACCAACTACAAAGAAAAACGGAATAGAATTAACAAAATACTGAATTATTCCTGACGAATTGTAAATACACTACAAAACGTATATTCAGTATTCATAACATAATTATAATAGTTTCGTTTCGATCAATATATAAATTACTCTGTCTAATCCATATTGATTTTCAAAAACTTAAACCATTATATTTAACTGACTACTTAAGAACTTTTTTTAAACCAGAAAACAAATAATATAATAATAAACTCCTTCAATAAAATGATATTTAGTCGAGTTCTCGACCACTTCTTAAATTCTTATCAATGCACTGCTCTCTAAATATGTAACAAATTACTATAAACAATATGAACAAAATTACACTAAATTCAAAATGAACCTACACTCTTTTTTAAACAAATAACTTACTCAAATCCGCATACCATAATAATTAACAAGAATATAAAATATCCACCAACTTTAACTATATAGACAATGCTTACTATTTACTAACTTACAAACTTACCACTCCATACTGAACAACTTCTAAATCAATTTACCATAAATATAAATTTACTCACTCACTCACTCACTCACTCACTCACTCACTCACTCACTCACTCACTCACGCACTCACTCACTCACTCACTTACTCACTCACTCACTCACTCACTCACTCACCACTCACTCACTCCTTCACTTGCTATTTCACTCTTTCACTCACTCACTCACTCACTCACTCACATACTCAGTTACTCACTCACGCACTCAATCATTCACTTATTCACTCACTCACTCACTCCTTCACTTGCTATTTCACTCTTTCACTCACTCACTCACTCACTCACTCACATACTCAGTTACTCACTCACGCACTCAATCATTCACTTATTCACTCACTCACTCACTCCTTCACTTGCTATTTCACTCTTTCACTCACTCATTCACTCACTCATCCACACACTCAATCACTCACTCACTCATTCTCTCCTTCACTTGCTATTTCACTATTTCACTATTTCACTCACTCACTCACTCACTTGCTATTTCACTCTTTCATTCACTCACTCACTCACTCACTCACTTACTCACTTGCTATTTCACTCTTTCACTCACTCACTCACTCACTCACTCACTCATCCACTCACTCAATCACTCACTCACTCAATCTATCACTCACTTCATAAATCTTATTATTATTTATTTATAATCTTTTAATAGTACTCTAACCCACATTATCTAATAATAGATTGACCATATTCCCATTTTCCGCAGCTACTGACCACTAATAGTCGACCATGTAGAATAACTAATGAACTATATCTATTTCGTCCTATCAAGATATGGCAATACGTACACGTGTATATATCAGTCACGTGTCTATGATATGTGGTTTATACATTGTCGAGTTGCAGTTAATTGTGTAATTTTCATTAGTTTGCGATTATGCTCACAACTAATGTTTATAGCTTTAGCTTTTCTCGGGTTGTTTGGAGCACACGTTCGCTATTTAAATCGTATAATAGCTGATAATAAGTGCATAGGTTTCAAAATGTAGTGTACTATAATAAGATATTGATTCACTTTACATTGGAAATTACACTTTACTTTTAAATGTCATTCGAGTTCATTTTTCAAAAATGTTTTATTTCTGAAAATTGTATCCTCAGCTTTTTCTCTTTCCTTTTCTCCCTCTCTACCAATTACGTCATATT
This sequence comes from Osedax frankpressi, assembly GCA_964035775.1. NCBI lineage: Eukaryota > Metazoa > Annelida > Polychaeta > Sabellida > Siboglinidae > Osedax > Osedax frankpressi. Next base: position 34,342,827 of record OZ038312.1, on the reverse strand, counting down.
TGGATATTGTCCGTATTTTGGAATAATGATATAAATAGGTGCAGAGCGCATGACAGTAGCTCTCGCACTACAGGGGTCCATCATTATAATATTTAATATTTCGGCTATTACTATTAAATTAGTAAATAGTAATCTATCAATTAAATTCCTTGTGGCGTTCCTCTTAGACAATAATGGCGAACATCAATTACTAATTGTCATTTTATATTAATTATCTAAAAATTCAATTGTGTCGATGAGTTCGAGGTATTGAGATGACGTCATCGTTATTTACGTCATTATATGTTATTTACGTAAACTTTGTGCATTGTTGTGCCTTATTAATTAATATTTGAAAGTTATAATTTGCACGTAATTATCGTCTGTCCATTATTCTTACGTAAGAGTCTACTGTCCATGATGCGTTAATAATTTCTATTACCCAAACATGATAGGATATGTAATAAATAGATAATTTGATAAAATCGAACTATCGATAAATATTACTCGAGTACGATAAGATAATGCATTATGTCTGCATATAAAGTGGATTTGAAGTTTACTCAAATAAATATAACTCAGTGTCGCTATTTGGTATAACCAAACCCTATTGTCTTATTTATATAATATCAGGGAGGATAATATATAATACGTCAACGATGAGTATAGTGTTCTATTGCCTTGTTATAATATACTTATTTTACAATATATACAATTATATATGTGATAATATACATATAATATATTATATCATATGTTATAATAAATATATGATATATTATATCATATGTTATAATATACATATGTTATAATATACATATATCATATATTGTATGCTAAAGCTTGTATGCAATCGAAGAGCTTGATTTGGAATAACAAAGCATATACCTTGCTATAGAGTCTTGGCATAAATACATATATATATATATATATATATATATATATGTATTTATATATATATATATATATGTATATACATATATGTATATATATATATATATATATATATGTATATATGTATATACAACCTACACCTCACCCTACACCTCACCCTACACCTCACCCTATACCTCACCCTACACCTCACCCTACATCTCACACTACACCTCACCCTACACCTCATCCTACACCTCATCCTACACCTCACCCTACACCTCACCCTACACCTCACCCTACACCTCACCCTACACCTCACCCTACACCTCACCCTACACCTCACCCTACATCTCACCCTACACCTCACCCTACACCTCACCCTACACCTCACCCTACACCTCACCCTACACCTCACCCTACACCTCACCCTACACCTCACCCTACACCTCACCCTACACCTCACCCTACACCTCACCCTACACCTCACCCTACACCTCACCCTACACCTCACCGTACACCTCACCCTACACCTCACCCTACACCTCACCCTACACCCCACCCTACACCTCACCCTACACCTCACCCTACACCTCACCCTACACCTCACCCTACACCTCACCTAACCTATTACCAAGCAAGTGCAGATATTACCGATGAGACCCACTGCAAATATTACAATGTAGACTATTGTCATGCAAATCACCATGACGAGGGGCCCACGTTTGGGTCCCAGTAGTTCTTCAAGTGTAGGTTCCGATCGGTTGGGAAGGTGAACGGTCAGTGGTACTTCCATACTGGTGTATGCTGCAGGCGGTGTAGTAGGTGTAGTAGGTGTAGGAGGTGTAGTAGGTGTAGGAGGTGTAGGAGGTGTAGGAGGTGTAGGAGGTGTAGTAGGTGTAGTAGGTGTAGGAGGTGTAGGAGATGTAGTAGGTGTAGTAGATGTAGGAGGTGTAGTAGGTGTAGGAGGTGTAGGAGGTGTAGGAGGTGTAGGAGGTGTAGTAGGTGTAGTAGGTGTAGGAGGTTTAGGAGGTGTAGGAGGTGTAGGCGGTGTAGGAGGTGTAGGAGGTGTAGGATGTACAGGAGGTGTAGGAGGTGTAGGCGGTGTAGGAGGTGTAGGAGGTGTAGGAGATGTATGAGGCGTAGGAGGTGTAGGAGGTGTAGGAGGTGTAGGCGGTGTAGGAGGTATAGGAGGTGTAGGAGGTGTAGGAGGTATAGGTGGTGTAGGCGGTGTAGGCGGTGTAGGCGGTGTAGGCGGTGTAGGCGGTGTAGGCGGTGTAGGATGTGTAGGAGATTTAGGAAGTGTAGAAGGTGTAGGAGGTGTAGAATGGTATGAGGTGTATGAGGTGTATGAGGTGTAGGCGGTGTAGGAGGTGTAGGAGATGTAGGAGGTGTAGGAGGTGTAGGCGGTGTAGGTGGTGTAGGCGGTGTAGGAGGTATAGGCGGTGTAGGAGGTGTAGTAGGTGTAGATGGTGTATGAGGTGTATGAGGTGTATGAGGTGTATGAGGTGTATGAGGTGTATGAGGTCTAGGAGGTAAGGAGGTGTAGGAGGTGTAGGAGGTGTAGGAGGTGTAGGAGGTGTAGCAGGTGTAGCAGGTGTAGCAGGTGTAGGAGGTGTAGGAGGTGTAGGCGGTGTAGGAGGTGTAGGAGGTGTA
>OZ038312.1:34275500-34335500 GCA_964035775.1 Osedax frankpressi | reverse complement strand
TATTTTAAAGTATAGTTTTAAATATCAGAATCATATAAATTATATTAATTAATATGTTTATTATATTAATATGTAAACGGCGCTTCTAAATACAAACACCCGAGAACCCATACAAATTTCGTACTATATTACTTCGTTGTCACATCGATATTATTATTATATATTTATTATCTCAGTGTTTCTTATATTACATAATAGAAAATTGGTATAAAGTACGAATAACTACAGTGAATCTAGCTATATATAGGTATATAGATCGAACTCTGGATTCGAGTAAGCCTAAACTATATATTTCAACAATATCCATATATAGAAATTTTCAAATACTGATCGGATAGAGTTATTAGAACTTAATACAAAAAAACGATGAATAAAATTGTTGAATATGGTTCTTTGGTGGAGTGGTATTCCCAAACCGCGTCATTTGCGGACAGACTTCGCGAAAAACTTGATTGGAAGTTGGGAGTTCTGGTGGCGTGCGTCGGCGCAGCCTGCGTCGCCCGCAGGTACAACCGAGGTGCGCAGTTCACTTGCTCGTCCGACAAACGCATGACGGACAAGACCGTTCTGGTCACGGGCTCCACGAGCGGCGAAGGCCTCATCGTCGCCGTCGAATTCGCCAAGATGAACGCGCGAGTCATTATCACCGGGGACGACCAACGAGAACTCGATACGATCGTCGACTCCATCCGTCTCAACCACACCGAACTCGGAACGCTGGTCACCTACGGTACGCTCGACCTACTCGACCAGGTGTCGGTGTTGCGATTCGCCAGCGTCGTGTCCAGGACGGAGCCGCTGCTTCACGTACTGGTCAACCAGGCGGCGGTATACAACGAGGAGCCGGTTCCCAGTCTCGAGGGCTACGAGAGGCAGATGTGCGTCAACCATCTCGGTCACGTACTGCTCACCGACCTGCTGATGCCGAATCTGCGCGTCACGTCCGGGGCTAGGGTGGTGTTTCGAACCACCGGCGCACTAGAGCAAGCCGAATTCGACCTCCAGAACATGTCCTGCGAACACTTCTACGACGCGCGTCTCAGCTACTGCAACAGCCAGCTGGCGAACGCGGTGTACGCTCGAATTCTGGCGAGCAAAGAGGTCAGGGTTCGCGTGCACGTCGCGCAAACGGAGAGTTCGCGCATGGAGCGCTTTCGACGCCTCAAATGGCCTTGCTACTACATGCGCGTGTTCGCGGCTCCGTTACACTGGGCCGTGTCCAACGGCGCTCGGGATCGCGTGCAAACCATCCTGTACGCCGGCGTACACGAAGACCTCGCCACGGGCGGTTACTACCGCGAATGCGCGCCTGTCGAGTGGGGTCCGAAGTTAGACGAACTCTGCGAAAGCCTCGGGGAATCGCTCTACGTCACAAGCCGCAAAATGGTGAACAGGAATAATACGATTTTCGGCATCTTTTCGAATTTCGACATGGGTTACACGAATAAGTAGGCGATGCGCGGGATTGAAAGTGGATTATCCGGAGTACACGTTGCTCGCGGGATTGAGAAAAGAGAATATGGGATGAACAATGGAACAATTTATTAAACAAAATAAATTTCAAAAAGACAATTTTATTTCTCACATTGCGCATATATAAAACTCATTTTAATAATAATAGTCGATAACATTATATTATGAAAATATAGTGAAATTATAAATATGTTAATTCAGACTATTAATTATTAGCTATTTAGTAATATATATATAATAAAATTAAACCTATTTAGCCTATAGACTATAATTAAAAATCGATTATTATCAATCGTATTGAATGCAAGAGGAAATATACTTTAAAAAACTATTGTGTAAACAATTTTTCAAAAAAGGAAAATACAACCACAAAGTAAAATATTGTTTTCTTGATATTCTTCAACACCCATATTATTACGTATGTATTAATAATTGAGTTAAAGATTAACAATTAAGATTAATTATGAGAGTAAAACACGTTTTATTATCATTTTTCAAAATAGTTTATTCTTAATGTTATCATAATGATCGTTATTTTTGGATTGCATGAATATATATATAGTTCGTTTTCTACGTTTATTTAGGATTTCAGGTATATTTTCTCTATCACAAATTTAAAGATAACATTTACTTATATATCGGAATATTCAATAATGAGTTGACCTCCGATAATGTGTGAACATTTTGTTTTGAAGTATAAAATTATTTATATTTTATAATATTAATACTTTTGTTTATGTCTAAAATAATATCTTTGGTCTATCAGTTATTCTCCTTCACAATTATTTATTGACATCGCTCTACACAAAATACTCTATATCTACTGTCGTGGCTTCATTTTGTTTGCGAGATTTTTTATTTATTTACATTACATTATAATAATTGAAAATAATTATTGTATGATATAATATAATTATAATATACGATTTACAACGTTAAATACGTGATGTATAGTGTATAATGTACCGTGTGGATTATATGATGTACTTCATACATTTTACGTCATATTAATAATTATTTTTGATATTACCCAAGATACATCTTGGATATTACTGTAAAAATGAAAAATATGGTTTTAAATTTTATTATTTAAATGATTGATAATGAAATTATGGATATATATGATGTAAAACTATAAAATTAAGCTAAACTATAAAATTAGATTTATATCTATGATCTTGAAATTAACCAAAGATTGTATAAATCAGCATTTTCACTAATTTTATTGAATATCACTATTTTATTTAATCATTCTCGTTTATATTTTATTTCATTAAAATCGAAATATTTTCTTAATAAGAACAAACTATATTATCATTTACATTTATATTATAAATAATTTACTTTGAAACAACATGTTAGCATTATATATCATATATTTAAAAACACTATTTTAAATTTATTGTGAATTTTCACGTTCATGTGCGTATTCAAAAAATATCTTATGCAATTAATATATTTATAATTTTTATAATTATAATTATTGTATTTCCATCTCGTATATATATTATATATATCATATTTATTTTAGAATGGATTTGAACTCCGTATCAACAGTGCAGTATAATATTGACCAAGAAAGTATTTCACCAAATGGAAGTTCAGATGGGTATTTTACATCTCATTTATATATGCTTTATATTAAATTCGTACTTTAAAGTAATACTTATTAATAATTAATAATTTATTTAATTTAATACTTAAATTACATAATAATGAAATATATATTATATGCATAGAATATTATATTAATATTATATATGTTTTTGTATTTAATGTAACTTATATTTAATAAAGTGTAATAACTTAATACATATATATTATATAACTAAATTAATGAATTATTAAATAATATGAATACTCTATGTAGTATTCTGTAGTATATAGAATTACCTCTTAGAAATTGCATATGATATTCACATATAAAATTAATTTAAATATTCTTTTATTTTTATTCACTATTAAATATTGGAAAATCACCAAGAATACTATTTAACTCCTATAGTTATTAGATAGATTAGTTATGCTTTTTAATTATCTTTTCTATTTATAATAAACTTTATTGGATCCACCATTTTTCATTTAATTTTTCATTTAATTTAATTGTTTAAATAATAAATAGCCTTTAAATTATAGTATTTTTTATAATCATCTTTTGTAGTATATTGTTAAATAGTTCAAATGTAAAACTATTCAATATGATATTATATACTATTTTTCTATATTGTTAATTATTTAAGAATATCTATAATTATCATTTTGTTAAAAAAAATCTCTAACTTCTCAAAATATTCATGATATTACATGTTTATTATAATAATTATTAAAATAATTGTTCTATAAATAAACTATAGTAAGCAAACTGCATATAAAGTCATTACTAGTCTGGTATTAGTATTTGCAATAGTTTATTTTTAATTTATAAATTTGTTTACAGTTATTTTACCTTCGTATTTCGTGTCTATTTTTAGTTCAACATCTATGTGACTATTAACATGGATACTGTAAACATCTCTATAAGCAATAATTTGATACCTATGATTTATCATACAATTGCTATTTAAAAAATGCCTCCTCTCAAGTCCTTATAAATAACATGGAAGTAATAAATATTCCATTGCCATAGGAATATTTAATAATATAATATATAATAATATAACAAGGAATATTTAATAATATAATAATATATGTACTAAAGTAGTAATTACAAACTATTCTATATAATCTCAAGTCGAATTGTGAAAATAAGCGCTTATTGGATTTTTAAAATATGCTTTGTAATATTCCTTTTTAATATCTATTTCTATTAAATATACAATTATATCAATAATACTAATAAGTAAATTATTAAATTAATATTTATAATATATCTTATATTTAATTTTATTAAACATTTTAATATACTATATATATTATATAAAGCTCAACATATTTGTATGTGTATGATATATGCGTGTAACTGTGTGTTTTTGCCTGTATATGTATGTACGTATATGTTTGTTTGTGTATTTATGCATATATAGGATAAGTACATTTAGTATTCATCATTTGCACATTAACTCAACATATATAGTATATCTCTATATAGAATAAATGTTTACTATACATCTTTGGTATTCATTGTTTGTGGACATTGAATACCTATGTCCTCATGCATTGTAAATGTTATTTTCTAATACAGCCTAATAATTATTAACATTTCACCTCAAATATAGTTCTTATATATGATACTATTCGACGTCCGCCGTTTACATAGTAGTGATTTCTTACGCCCGATATCGTATGGCGATTTGATATCACCACGCGTTGCCTATATTGCAGCAGCAGCTTCGGTAACTACCCGCCAGAACAGCCCGCGGGCGACGATTCCCTGGCGACGACGGCCCTCGACGCCACCGCAGACCCAAACGCCGCCACCGCAGACGCCAACACCGCCACCGCTGCTCCCGCCAACGTCGCTAGCGCCATCGCGAAGCGAGCTATGCGTATTCGCTCGATTAGCACGTCTTCGGCTGCCACCCGCACTCGCACAGTGCAGTCCGGCAATAGGACTATCTACACGGCGGGTAGACCCCCGTGGTACAACTCGCAGGGACAGATCAGTGAACCCTTTGTGATAGGTTAGTTACGCCCCTCCCCCCCCGCTACTACCATAGCAACCTCGTCACCGACCAATTTAGTCTAATTTTGATTTAAAAAAAATTAATATATGATTTTGTATTTGAAACTTACAAAACTTACTTGGTTAAAAAAAAACTGCATAATAATTTATAATAGTTGCATCATCTGATTTATTAGGTCATTGCGAATTACTAGTAGTACAGATTCATCTGGTAGGCGAAGGAAGAAATCATGTTTTGCCCATTTTTATTATCTTCCATCATATAGGAAACTATCGCATAAAACCATTTGCGTGCCGATTTCCTTGCACTGCCTTACGACCATATATGGTATTTAAACAAATTTCGCAGTAGGTTATTTTTAAATCTTGGTGAAACATAATCACACACCTTTTTAGACACGGTATGAACTTTTGTTCGCTATATACAGTATAATATTACCCTGACCCGATCTCTTCAACCATTTGCTACATGTTACACGTAACGTTAATAAATCTGAGTTAAATAAATATATATATATATGTGTTGTATATAGATTTATTGTCTTTAATCTTACCTTATCTCTAACATTCATGTTGATTTTTTTCACTGATCATAAACTCCCCACAAACGTTGCAATGCCATCATCCTATAAATAATTCGCCGGTTACGTTGATTTTATTCCCATCTTTACAACGTATACGTCCCGTTGACACCGGCATAGAATTTAGTTTGACCTTGACTACTACGTTGACCTCTAGGCATCTGCGGGGGCAGCGCTTCAGGAAAAACTACAGTAGCAAAGATGATAATCGAGACGCTTAATATTCAGTGGGTGAGTCTACTGAGCATGGACTCTTTCTACAAGGTTAGTGTCTGTGTTTGTGTGAAACTCGGTGAAAGCTGTCGATTTAGGGTGTCAGTGTCTGTTGTCAGTGTCTGTTGTCAGTATCGGCTGTCAGCGGCTAATCAAAACTATATTAATGGAGAAAACTGTTAATTGCCAAATAAAGATTCATTATTATTAAAAAGCCTAATGAATATATGTTTACTGGCGTATAATAGACACATGTATAATAGACACATGTATAATAGACACATGTATAATATGTATTATAATATAATGTTATACACATATTCTCACTTGTCTAAATATTATTTATTAGAAATGTTGAAAATGAATTTTAATTCTCACGGCGTAATTCTATATCACTACACCAATAGAACCTTACATTTAATCTATAATCTCTACTCTGCTTATACCCTACTCTGTCAATACTCTACTCTACCAACACCCTATTCTACCAACACCCTACTCTACCCTATAAACCCTATCTGCCAACAATCTACTCTGCCAACTCCTTTATATGCCCTATAAACCCTACTCTGCCAATACCCTTCTCTACCAACAACATACTCTGCCAAATCCCTGCTATGCCTATACCCTACTCTGTTAATACTCTACTCTACCAACACCCTATTCTACCAACACCCTACTCTACCCTATAAAGCCTCTCTGCCAACTCCCTACTATGCCAATACCCTACTATGCCCTATAAACCCTACTCTGCTAACTCCCTAATCTCCCAACTCCCTACTCTACCCTATTAACCCTACTATGTCAACACCCTATAGAGTATACTCTACCAACTCCCTACTCTATTAACACCTTACTCTACCCTATAGACCCTACTCTATCAACTCCCTACTCTACCCTATGAACCTATACTCTACTAACACCTTACTCTACCCTATAAACCCTACTCTATCAACTCCTTACTCTACCAACTCCTTACTCTACCAACACCCTACTTCATCTGTCACCCTACCTTTTCCCTGCCTCTACTTTCTCCCTCTCTAAACTCTACTCCACCCACCATATCCTGCTCTACCCACCTCGCGTCATAGGTGATAATTAACTAACATCGTACTCCCACGCACTCTGCTCCTAGTACTCATCATCCCGTACGCAGCTACACCCCATACGCTACCCCAACCTCCACCCCATACCCTCAACAACCCGTATTATAATCCGACGACCCGCCCGAAACCCACTCCAAACCCCGTAGGTGCTGAGTGAAGAGCAACACAAACAATCTCTCGCCAGCGAGTATAACTTCGACTCTCCCGACGCTTTCGACTTCGATTTAGTCGTCGAAACTTTGAAACGACTCAAGGAAGGAAAGAACGTCGAAGTGCCGATATACAACTTCTCCACGCACGGCAGGGAGAAGGAAAAGGTAGTGTAGCATTGGAGGTGAAGTAGGAAGTGAAGTAGGAGGTGTAGTAGATGGTGTAGTAGATGGTGTAGTAGATGGTGTAGTTGATGGTGTAGTTGATGGTGTAGTAGATGGTGAAGTAGGAGGTGGTGTAGTAGATGGTGTAGTTGATGGTGTAGTAGATGGTGTAGTAGATGGTGTAGTAGATGGTGTAGTAGATGGTGTAGTAGATGGTGTAGTAGAGGTGTAGGGTATAGTATATACAATATATTATACATCATTTCCTATATAAATTCAATGTTTAATTAAAAGTCAATCTTTAATTCAATTTATTTATTTATTTGTTTATCAGTTTATTTATTTATTAGTAGGGTAAATATTTGGTCAAATGTGTGGTTAACAGACCATATGTAGAGACATTAGTCCTGTGTTACTATATTGGGGCAGAGTAATGACATCTCTGCGTATCTTGACATCAATTGTTTTATTATATTATTCAACTGAATGGATACGTCTATTGCTTATTGCTAACTAGTTATTCACTAATTAATGATATAACTAAATATGCACAATGCTTCTATTGTATTCTTCACCAAATCCCAATTCTACAGAAAACAGTATATGGAGCTAATGTTATTATATTCGAGGGAATCATGGCTTTTGCCACACCGGAAATTCTAGAGGTTAGAAATTCTAACCTAGTATGTATTCCCTCTCACACACAAACACTCTCGCACACAAACACACACTCTCACACACAAACACACTCGCACACAAACACACTCGCACACAAACACACTCACACACAAACACACTCGCACACAAACACACTCGCACACAAACACACTCACACACTCACACACAAACACACTCACACACAAACACACTCGCACACAAACACACTCGCACACAAACACACTCGCACACAAACACACTCGCACACAAACACACTCACACACTCGCACACAAACACACTCACACACAAACGCACTCGCACACAAACATACTCGCACACAAACACACTCATACACAAACACACTCTCACACAAACACACTCTCACACAAACACACTCTCACACAAACACACTCGCACACAAACACACTCTCACACAAACACACTCTCACACAAACACACTCTCACACAAACACACTCGCACACAAACACACTCTCACACAAACACACTCTCACACAAACACACTCTCACACAAACACACTCGCACACAAACACACTCTCACACAAACACACTCTCACACAAACACACTCGCACACAAACACACTCTCACACTCTCACACAAACACACTCGCACACAAACATACTCACACACAAACACACTCACACACAAACACACTCTCACACAAACACACTCTCACACAAACACACTCTCACACAAACACACTCGCACACAAACACACTCTCACACAAACACACTCTCACACAAACACACTCGCACACAAACACACTCTCACACTCTCACACAAACACACTCGCACACAAACATACTCACACACAAACATACTCACACACAAACACACTCACACACAAACACATTCTCACACAAATACACTCGTACACAAACACACACAAACACACTCTCACACAAACACACTCTCACACAAACACACTCGCACACAAACACACTCTCAAATAGATATAAACATACCAATAACATTATCATTATACTTCTGTGACAATTTAATGATAAATTTGTTTACAACAACTCAGAATTTTACTTTACATCATTGTTTATCTATAAAAGCTATTTTATAAATAATAACTATCCTAGGTATTATTATTAACAACTATTGAGGCTTTATAGTGTAGTTGTATTATTAATAATGAATCCTATATAATTAGTGTATATCCATATCTCCCCTATTGCATCAAACTTTTTCTTTAAGATATGAGGAAATATAATCACCTCTAATTATCTCTTCTGGCATAAATGTATCTATTCATTATTTCTAATCCTCTTCCTCTCCAGTCTTTACCTCAATATTATCCTCTTCGTAATTCCATCTCCTCCTTGACCTCTTAACCCCAGTGTATGGATATGAAGGTGTTTGTTGATACCGACTCCGACATCCGATTGGCTCGTAGATTGAAACGTGACATTTGCGAGAGAGGTCGTGACCTGCGCAGTGTTTTCAAACAGTACCAGAAGTTTGTGAAACCCGCTTTTGATCGTCATATCGAACCCATGATGGCATTCTCAGATATCATCGTACCAAGGGGTCGGTATGTTTAGTTGTCGGTATGTTTAGTTGTCGGTATGTTTAGTTGTCGGTATGTTTAGTTGTCAGTATGTTTAGTTGTCAGTATGTTTAGTTGTCGGTATGTTTAGGTTTGATAGTACTGCGAAATAGGAAGATTTTATATTTCAAAATATAATATAATGTTTATTGGTTTTGGTAATATTCACTTCATTTCAGATTCAATTGGTTTTGGTAATGTTATAGCATTACTCAATGTAATATATTATTATCTAGTCGCATGCATTTTGTTGTAATATTAATTACATAAAAACTGGATGCAATGTTGAAGTATCAGATTCCATGGTCAATATGGTGTCGGCTGTTCAGTAGTATTCAATAAATGTCCAAAAAGGAGTTGATGAGTATTATTATCTAATTGTAATTAATTATGTGGAGCTATCCGATTAGGACTGCTGTCGTGTCATGTATATGTATAACCTAATTGTATACATAGAGTATACACCTCAAATGTGAGTATAAATAGATCTATTACTTTTTCATACTTTTTCATACTTTTAATTCTTGATTGACATTCAATATAATTACCTTGTTATGTTATATTGTATTAGATAATATATCTTATATAAGTCTTATATAAGCATCTATATTTATCTTCTAGTTAAATACTTTAATTAAATGTCTGCAATGTTTACATTTCACTACATATTTTTCTTTAAATATAAATCTATTATATATATATATATATATATACATATGTCTTTGGGCATATTTATGTGTTTAGTATTTCATTCCATCAGAGATAAATACTGCAAACGTTTACTTCTAATTCCATTGAATAAACATTGCTTTTTTAGCTTACTATTTAAGTATATATTATGTGTTTTAGCAATCAAATTCGCTAATTAAATAGTAACTATCACTAGACAATTGTTCATTGTCGGCTATTTATTCTTTGCAAGTATTATAATGACATATGATAATGTTGTTGAATTAAAACACATGGTTATATAATTTAATATCTCGAAAGATAACCATATAGATTATTCCACACAGATAGAAACATAAAAAACAGTTAACCCAATTATATATTTAAAAAAAAAATGTTGTTAAATGAACGTCAGACTACGAGCGTAGCGTAGCTGAGCGGAGCGGACACGAGAAAAAGGGGCGTAACTGACGAGATATTTTTCACTGGGCGTGGCCTGTGAAAAATTCACAAACGATACACAGTGTATTCTATTTGTCTACCCGTGTATCTTGAAAATTCAACATGTTCTATTTTTCTATGATTCACCGTCGATTCACAGGAAATGAAAATAAATATTCAAAACAATGAGATGCATTCTGGTGCATTTTATTTGAGATTATATTTGTAATTTAAATAATTACTAATTTTGTAATGGAATTAACCACGGATTCTTACAAATTGCTATCATACGATGACATCAAGATGGATATAATTAATCATTATCGAAAACATCAATTTCTATATGATTGTAGAAACTCTGATTATATACTAATTTGCAGAGAACAATTTTGTTAAATGAATTAGTTTATGATTATAAAATAGAATGTCATGAATTAGAATAAAATGCTGTAAAGGTGATTTATTTTAAATTTACTTCGTTTAAATATATAATTATCTTAACAGTCTACTTCTCCTTCATTAATGCAATATTCTGCAATTTCTTCTCGTACTTATCTAGCTCTTTTATAACTTGCATTTATGGGGCACCTTTCTATTGAATTCAGTTCAGTTGAGGTTGATCTAGTTGCATGATGTTAACTTATTTCTTTAATTAAATAAGTGTGTAAAGATCAACATGTCATTACAAATAAATCTACTTTATCTGGAGCAAAAGGTATTAGTTTTTTAAATATTTGAAAACGAGAACTTAGCATTCCAAATGCATTTTCTACAGTAATCCAAATAATATTTATCAAATAATCTGTAATCAATTATATACCTAGATATTATATAAGAAGATATTTTATTTGTAACTAATTATTACGCTCGTCATGTAAACGGCTATCGTGAATTTTGAATAATTATCGTATGACGGTCACGCCCACCTTTATGTATCTTACTATTACGCCGCTTTACGCTGGACTACGCTCGTAATGTGAACACCCTATTAGGTTCAATGTTGTTCACTGATATATGTAAAATACCTACTTAAGCTTTATACCCATTGAATTAATCTGCTCAATTATCTCTACATTGTTTATCCACCTAACTAAAGTTTACCCATCCAACGCCAACTATCCCCAGGCGGAGAAAATGTTATAGCTGTTGATCTCATTGTGAATCACGTATCTCAAAAACTAATGGAGGTTAATAATAGGCTAATATTACACATTTTATTGTCTTTGTATTCGAATGTATTTATTCTCGATACAAAATCTAAATATATTTAGTTAGTATTTACACGAATTTATTTATATGAATTAATTTCTTTGATTAATTCTTTATTAAACTATACTGTATACTTTCTTCCTATATAGCGTATTGTATTATCTAATTATTGACTTTAATAACTTCACCATTATACCTTGTCATCGACCTCTGACCTCATCCAATAATGCAACCTCTAATCCAGCGAGGTTTCAAGTTCCGTCACGAACTTAACGACTTCTCCAACAATGGACAACCAAACCCGACAACTCTACATGTTCTTGAATCCACTGAACAGATACGAGGACTACATACCTTCATCAGGTTATTGTTACCTTTGATAGACCACAATTGTGACCTCTAATAACCCGATTGTGAGATCTATTGATTACCACATGACCTCTCCTAGTAACCCACATGAACCCTATTAACCTTATTGTTATTTCTATTAATCCCAATTGTGTTCCTTATTAACGTATGTTGTGGCCTCTATTAATGCTAGCTGTAAACCCCATTAACCCTAAATGCGAACCATTTTAGCCCTATTAATCATAGCCGAGATCCCTAATAACTATGTTACCAATCTCTTTAAATTTCCGTTAATCTCATTTCATAATGCAGGAATAGAGACATAGGACGAGATGAGTTTATTTTTTATTCGAAGAGATTAATGCGCCTATTAATAGAATCTGCTATGTCCATTTTGCCTTTCAAGGTCATGTAACTCCGTGCGATTATGTACTCTTGATTTCTTATTTGAATTACCATTGATATATTATAATTTATTTATATTATTATCATAATTATTAATTGATTTAATATAATTTAGTTATATTGTTATTATTATTATTAATATTAATTAATTTAATATAATTTATTTATTTAAATTTAATTTCAGGATCACATAGTTAAAACACCTCAAGGCAAAATATATAAAGGAAAGATGATGGATACAGAAAAGGTTTGATATGAAATGTTATGTAATAATAAGCAATTCACCACTAGATAGAAATTCACCACTAGATAGCAATTCGCCACTAGATAGAAATTCACCACTAAATAGCAATTCACCACTAGATAGAAATTTACCACTAAATAGCAATTTACCACTAGATAGAAATTCACTACTAGATAGATATTCACCACTAGATAGAAATTCACCACTAGATAGAAATTCACCACTAGATAGAAATTTACCACTAAATAGCAATTTACCACTAGATAGAAATTCACTACTAGATAGATATTCACCACTAAATAGAAATTCACCACTAGATAGAAATTTACCACTAAATAGCAATTTACCACTAGATAGAAATTCACTACTAGATAGATATTCACCACTAGATAGAAATTCACCACTAGATAGAAATTCACCACTAGATAGCAATTCACCACTAGATAGCAATTCACCACTAGATAGAAATTTACCACTAAATAGCAATTCACTACTAGATAGATATTTACCACTAAATAGAAATTCACCACTAGATAGAAAATTACCACTAAATAGTAATTCGCCACTAAATAGAAATGTACCACTAAATTACTTATAAAATTACTTATATAAGATTAAGAAATAAATTTATCATTTAATTTTTTAAGAAATTTTCTGCTAAACTTTACTATTATCTGCATTTCAATTATTTGCAAAAATTGCTTATATATGATATATTATTTATGTTGCTAATTTTTTGCCCTACATTTATTAATATTATTAATAAATAGATGCTTATAACAGATTTCATCAGTAAGTATGATAACAACTATATGAAACTTCTATCACTCCTTTTGCTAATTACAATTTCATTCTTAACATTTAATATATTTCTTTAATTATTACTACTAATATAAATATACAGTTACAATTCTACTGGATTACAAATATTAATAACCCATTTAATCTATTGAACAATATGGAAAATTATAATTTGTATTCTAAATTTCATTTTTTACATTCGATTTTTTATCTTTGTTTTTATATTTTTTACATTCCTAAATTATTTCACCAATGCTTAATAAATGTACACATTTTCACATTATCGACTAATTTCAAATGATTTATGTGCAATTCTTGTGAAATTCTACAAAGTGTAATCTTCTAGTTATTTATTCAGATCCTCGAATTTAACTATTACAGTATATGTTTATGTATATATCGATTATGCATGCAAATTAACACTTCACATATCTACATTCATTTTTGAATCATATTTAAAGATTAATTATAACAGTGAACCTTCTAGAATAATCTAATTAAATTATGAACAATATTTATATGAACAAATATTTCAATATCGATTTGTACTCAATAATAATAGTTGAGTACAAAACATGTCTATATTTGCTTGTTTATTGTGAGATTTCAAAATAAATACATCCGATATCTCTTCATACCCACCACAAAACTGGTCAGTCGAATCAGTAGTAGCCGATAACGACATCAATCAACTCTATAGTGGTACGCTAAACAATTGAATATTCCATTGAAATTCTATACTACCGTAGGAACACTAATGCATGCATTAACCTCATTCTGGAGAGGCTACTGCGCGAGCGACTTTAAAAAGCCCACACGGAGCCTTGTTCACCTCCACATCCCACCTATTTCACATTCGTAAGGTGTATAATGAAATATGTGAAACCTCATGCCTAATCACCATAATGCCATACACTCACTAATCGTGCTAACCCTTCGTGCATATCTTATAATCCTGAACCCGTATGTGAAGCCCCTTCTCTAACTGCTTTAAACATAGAGTTGCATTGTGGTAGATCATGCGTCAAACTTACCTTCGATGACTACAGATATTATCTGCTATTTAATTCAATAACTTTTATAAACAAAGACAAATGTTTCGATTTTATAAATTCTATTATATAATAATATAATTATACTTGCTATTCGTTCTGCCATTAATTGCAATTAAAGAACAATAAACCCAATGAAGTAATATACATAGGTATACTAATATTTGTGCTAAAATTAATAATTTTAATAAAAAATAAATAAAAAATTTAATTTAATTTATCAAATATTTATATATTAATTTTTAATCACAAAACTCATATAACTGTAATAAAATATGATATTAAATGCATGATTCGTGTTATGTATTTTTAAGCAAATAATTATGAATATAATACTGCTGTACTTTGCTGTATATTAGTCTGCATAAATGCAAATCTAAAAATAATAATATATATATAAACTATATGTATTAAAATCACGCTTACAATAAGAGAATAAGAGATAAGTACCTATTTAGAAAAAACATATAAGCGAGATAGGACGTTGCACGATCTACCCTAATCTAAACCTATGCCTTTGATGGGTTGTACCCACATACTCTCTAACCCAAGCATCATCGTATGAAGCGGAAGATATTGTGACAGCTATTTATTAATTTGGCGGTCAGCTAGAATCCTCATTTTTAATGGCTCTAATACGACTAACAGCTTACCGACTAAATCTCTTTTCACCCCCCCCCCCCCCCCATCCGCTTAACTCTACACCTCCCCCGTCCATAGATATGTGGGGTAAGTATCCTCAGAGCCGGCGAGACCCTGGAGCCAGCTCTCTGCGAAGTCTGCAAGGATATTCGTATCGGCAAGATGTTGATTCAAACCAATACCAACACTGGGGAGCCTGAGGTATGTATAGCCTATGAAGTAGATTTATTAATCGACGTAGACTGTATAATCATTGCCTTGTTTGGTATTTTCCTAATCAATGGTCATAAGTTCATAAGTAATAGTTATCAACTTTATAATTAATAATTACCAACTGCCGTCGTATCCCAGAATGGAACCTAAACGTATAATAAGATATTTTTAAGTTTAACAATAAATTCAAATAATTTCAAATCAATAAAATATATTTAATATGATTAAAATACAGACGAGTAAATTATTTTATAGATATTAAATTTTTAACTAATAAATAACTAATCCATATATTATCACTTATATCGATTAAAATAAATTCTTATATGGATGCCTTATATGTCAAATAGTTAATAAATAAACATGTCAATCAAAGAAATATAAATATTGAATTTTTAAATTATAAATATATATATAAAGATAATATATTTAAATTTTATATATTTATATATAATTTAAATTTCTTTTTTAAAGTGGATACATGATCTATTTATATACACACATTTAAATACTACTTTTTGTAGAGTTACTACCATTAAATTCTTAAATATATTCTCAGATAGTATTTTAATGTCGTTCTCGGCCGACAATGCTATAGCGACTACTCTAGAGAGTAGAATTGTAGATAATGGAAGTACTTGATACTAATAAGTTTTATATATATAAAATGTCTAGTCATGGCAAGTTATGTTATGCATATTATATCCTCGTTAGTGTATCATACTAATATAGAAAATTAATCAAGCCCGTTTTTACTTTCGGCGTAAGTAAAATAAATAAAAGATAGTTAGGACAGCTAGAGATTATAAACAGATATAAATACAATATGTGCTTTTTTGTTATATTATTAGAGAATATTTCATTTTCTAACAAATATTTGATCTCTTTTAATATCATATTGGTAGTTATAGTATTCCGAATATAGAAATATATTTATAAATTTGAATTTGTGTAACCACGCCCTGATTTATAAGCCAACATTTAATAATTTTAAAATGATTTTTTTAATATAGAAAAAATATATGATAGCATATAATAATAGCTGCTATTATTACTAATAATTAAGTAATTAAGCTATATTATTATCTAATTCTTTTAGATATATTTGTAAAGATTAAGGAAAATGTCACGTAAAGATTCCATTCTGGTATAGGACACTGTTCGCTAACCAATTTCATTCTATATAAATGTTTATTTATTATTATTTTATATTGAAATTTAAAAAAAAATTAACTTCAATTTCAAAATGTTATTACATTTTTTAACTTAAGTATGAATCGATTACATATGGGATATTTCTAATTATCATTGAAGAAATCATTCATTTTGTGAGAGAAAAGTGTTATTTTACTATACCATGGGCAAGCTTTTAACAATTATATAATATCTCGTGCCTAGTAATGCATTTAAACCTCTACTTAGAATTAATTAAGTTTACAATCAACCATATCTTTTATACTTGAATTTTAACGAACTCGTCAATATAGTTGCATTACCTGCGGCTACCCAAAGACATCAAGAACCACTATGTCTTCCTCTTAGACGCCACTGTAGCGACTGGAGCAGCTGCAATTATGGCCATCAGAGTTCTGCTTGACCACGAGGTACCCCAAGATCACGTGATTCTATTATCTTTGATCATGGGCGAGTCAGGTTTAATTATTAATTAAAAATCACCCGAGTCAATCCCTTCAGCGACATTCCCTTTCTCAACATATCTCCTTCTCTCACCTTCTCTCTCACCTCCTCTCTCACCTCCTTCTCTCACCTCCTCTCTCACCTCCTCTCTCACCTCCTCTCTCACCTCCTTCTCTCACCTTCTCTCTCACCTCCTCTCTCACCTCCTCCTCTCACCTCCTCTCTCACCTCCTCTCTCACCTCCTCTCTCACTTCCTCTCTCACCTCCTCTCTCACCTCCTCTCTCACCTCCTCTCTCATCTCCTCTCTCACCTCCTCTCTCACCTCTTCTCTCACCTCTTCTCTCACCTCCTCTCTTACCTCCTTTCTCACCTCCTCTCTCACCTCCTCTCTCACCTCCTCTCTCACCTCCTCTCTCACCTCCTCTCTCAACTCCTCTCTCACCTCCTTTCTCCCCTCCTTTCTCACCTCCTCTCTCACCTCCTCTTCCTCTCACATAGACTACCTCCTACAGGTGTGCACTCAGTTGCCTATGCCTACCCAGAAGTTAACATATTCACTACTGCAGTAGATACAGAAGTTAATAAACAATTCCATATTGTTCCCGGTATAGGTCAGTTGCTCTAAACTTTAATATTATTTCTACTTCAATAATTTAAATGAAATTATTATATCGAAATTAATATACATTGATTATAATAATAAAATTTAAAAATATTTATTTTCAGGTAATTTCGGTGATCGTTATTTTGGAACAGAAAATAATCAAAGCCAAATTCAGAATAATACTCACTAATAGCTGGATAAATTATTAAAATAGTGCTTAAAAACACTTACCAAGGTTCAACATTATCAGATGATTCCTGACAATTTTTATATATAAGAACTCAGATATATTTATATATTAATTATTTTACTATTTTATTGTGGTATTTTTACTGAATTGTTATTGATTGTTAAATATATATTTTTCATATGATTAATTGCTGAATAAACTGATATAATCATTATTATATTTTTACATTTACAGGCTAGCAAAATATTAAAATTATATTGATATCTTATAACATTGAATGCTATTAGTTAAATGCCACATTTTCTTAATATTAAATAATATACATTGTGTCCAGTAATAACCAAATAGAACAAATTAGATACAATATGATTAATTTTAAGTTGCTAACAATAGATCCAAATATTATAAATATTTTATTATAATAGTACAATATTTACAATATTTATAATATTTGAGTACAACTATTTTAAATATAGTGCTCAAATATTAAAGTTAGAAACATGCAACCATAAATATTTTGTTGTTTGGTAAAATGGTTTTATTTCATAATACACACATTAAATATATCAATTTGATACCAAGACAATTACTTTTAGTTTTTCTACATTTAATTTTCTCGGTTTATAGATAACTTCAAAGGTTTTATTGCCCAATAGTTTGATACACTTATATTTTCATCCTTTACGATTCATTGTTCAATTAAATTAATGGTTGACTTATTATATTATTATTGATCACATCTGATGTAGTCTCATACTAATTCAAGTAGAAAAATATATATAAATCATATACTCTCCCAAAAATAACAGGAGAAATAATTATAATTGTATTTACTTTTCCATTTATTATACATTTAATCCCTAACTAATATATGCAACTGATATGTATAAATGTTTAATATTTTACACTCATTTTCTCTAAATATGATCTGATTTGACCAAATCCAATGTAACATTATGACTAACTATATGTAAAGTCGTGTTCTTTAAATGAAGCAATTGTCACATCTATCTATTTCTATTTATTACAAATATTCTGTAATCGGGTTTATTGTATGTGTAGAAAAATAATATCATTCTTCTATTAAATTAGTAAAACTGACTTTCTGTTTCTTAAATGTACTAAACAGATTTCTACATTCTTATTATACATGCACATTATTTGTATAAACATATTTCTATTCAACTACATACTTTATATAGAGAATTTCTATATAAATAATCTAACCATAAATGATAAATTAAATGATAATTAAAATGATATAATAAATTAAATTTTCTAAAGTAAAGTAAAATCTATTGCATATTTACTATAGATAAATAGAAATCGAAATACTTTTATATCTTAATAGTATAGATATAGTATAACATTAATTATCTAGAGTAGATTAGTGTATTCTTATCTTACAGGAAACACTATATATTTAACTGATTTTATCTTTTGCGTATTTATACGATATCCTATAGTTTATACCTTGTTTGCAATCTTAGAGGTAGATATAGTATGCCATTGAACGTATTTCTATTATGTATAATATACATTGTATATATTTCTCATACTACTTAAGGTATACCATTATCAAAGCAATACTTGCTCATAATATTTAATGGTTGATGTGGTTAGAAGTATTATATATATAAAATATAACTGTTTGATTAAATTTATAATCCTATTTTCTAAAAAAATGTTTCAAATCTTCCTAAATGATGTTTCTCTGATATACACAGTTCTCGTTTTAATTAGGATGTAATAACTAGAGTATATTCTTTAGTTATATGCTTTATAAGAAAAGAAAAATTGCTCAAAAAAAAATTCAATTTTGGATAACATATTATTTCTATAGAATGTAATATGTTAATTATAATATTAAAGTTTAGTTAATCTTGTTTATAATATCCTAGTATATATTAAAAGGAATTGTTTAATTTATATTTATCATGTTTTGTTTTGAAATTAATAATACATTAAATATATCTATAGATCTAATAGATTTATAATTTTCTTATTCGGAAAATTATAAATCTATGATTAATCTATTTATCTATTTACACATGAATTATAATTTTTGGCAAATAAAAATTATTTAAATAATTTCTATATAATTCTTAAAAATTATATAAAAAGTTAGTTTTCGATTTATTTAACATTAGTTATGTTATAATGGGATACTTTTACCTATATCCTATAATTATGCATATTATATAAATAAACCTTATATTTAGTATATACTTTAAAATATATAATTTTCAAGGACAATTTTACATTATAATTTAATTTTAAAATGCAATTTGAATGTTCAAGTTTATTATACAAGGTGATCACATTTAACATTACAATACAGTATAAAATCCTAAACAAATTATAATTAAACGTGTAATATATTTTACAACAATATAAAAAAATTTAATACTGCATATATTATAATAATTATAGTATTTAATTTGAAGTTAATTTATTTCTATAATATATCATTTATTAAAATATCAATAACTGTCTAACATATTTATCAAATAAATTTTTCAATTTAACAACATTCGTATACTTCTATATGAATTAATATCATAGCTTCTCGAATTGTGGCAAATCATAAGAATAATTAATTATAAATAAAAAATAACAAAAAATATATAATTAAAAAAAATTACTTATTGCAATAATATTCATTATTTTAATAAATTTAGTAATTCATATAATAAAGCACACAATAAAGCATACATTCAAGCAATTCTATTCAGTGATCTATGGATATGGCTAATTTAAATAAGATTTTTTGCTGATTTCATTTCTATATATGATCCCTATAATATAATAATTTGTCTAATATAATAATAATGTATTTGAATAATATCATTTAAAATAATGTTTATAAAATAAATATTATAATTAATATAATAATTATCCTTTTTATTATATTATATTAATAGCTTAAGGTGGTTTTTATAATGGTTCAAAAAATTTTCAAATTACTATTTCTAAATTCAATAGAACGTTGTATCTAATTTTAACTTAAGAAATTTTCTATAGATAATACCTATACATTTTATTTATAAAATCAATTTTATCCCCAAATAATAATGAAGTATATTTTCATTATTTACAAATTTCATATTATGATTTTAAAATTACGAATGTATTTAAATAATTTTGAAATAACTTATTAAGAAATTAAGAGTAAGAAATTTCCTCATAGTATAGTAATATCTAAACCTAAAAAAATAAATATATAGGATACTTTTAAATATATTGTACCTGTAAATACTATGTTTATTCAATAAGATAAAAACGCTGTATTTGTAGCTATAAATAGTGTGAAATTTCAGAAGACGTATTATGAGTTGTATCTGATAATTGTTCTAACAAATTTTGTATGATATTATTCTTTTATATATATTATGATAATCTGTATTTTTAGGTTTGCATAATAGATAGTTTGCTTCATAGCAATGTGGAATAGAAAATGCTGATCCATTTAGTATTACTAATTCTTGAAATATAATATTATTGAAAATCTATGATTATAAATAAAAATTATTTTTGGTAGTTGATTTATAATGAAATTCAAACATGTTTGATTTTAATTTCGGCGCTTTGACATAGTTAATACCTTGGAATCGACGTAGAAGTACCTTTAGGACAAATTATAATACTTATACTTTAAGCTAATGTATATATTAGTAGTAAAGATATTAGTAAATATGCAAAAACGAAAGAATGTTAAACAATCTTTTCTCATTTTGATCATCATCTGAAGAAAGTATATTTGAATCCTTATCTCGTTAACGGGATTAATAATATATACAATTCATTACACTATAAAATTAACCGACTGTGAAAATGTAATTAAAATTTAAGTCTGGGGACGGTAGGGATTGTTGATTTCACTTGGAATGAACCTACTACCTTAATTGATATCTTATTTTCTATGGGTTCTATATACTTGTGGACGATTAATCGATTATCCAATATTGTAAAAATTTAATAATCAATTAATTATTTTTTAACACAAACTAAATTTGTTTAGATTTACATACATGAAAAATCACATTTGTTTTTCACTTATGGTTCCGTATTAAGATGATTATTATAATGAATTATTCCGTATTTAAAGTAAATTGCTTGCTGTAATATCGTAGCTATTTTTGTATACAATGTATACTATGTGTATATTATAGTAACCATTTATATGTTATTTTAATAAATAGAATAATTAAATTAATTTTACTTAAAAACTATAATGAATTAAAAATAATGAATTTTGAAACATCATGTATTAATAATTCAGAAATTTATTAAAATATACTTTGGTTTATAATTATAGATGAATATTAACTGTAAATAATATCAAATATTATAGTATACTATCAATTAATTATATATTATCATATAGATTGTAGTTTGCTATACTATCTAGGGTCAGTGTATTATTCAATATTTTCTTTTATTACTTTCAATTTATGAATAAAGTTGATATTTACATATAGAAAAGGTACTGAAAATATGATATTATAATACATATACTAAATAGTATATATAATATTCCTTTATTTATTTATAATTTTATATTCATTTTTCATTATACTAAACTATTTTTATGTAAACATATCTTTTAAATCGATTTTCTCAAAGCATTTTATTGATAAATAACTATATCCTTATTAGTTATTGATTCAATTTGACTAAACCTCAGATTAATAATAAGTATACAAATAAAAGAAAATATAAATTGATATCAAACTTAAATTTTTAATAATTTTAATAATGATTACAAATTTATAACAATTATAATCAAAAATTTCTTTAATATAAATTTGTTCTGAATAGTAAAATTAATAAGTTATCTTTAAATATTTATAATTTACGATAACCGCCCGTTAATTTTAGAGAGATATTTAATATTTTATAATTTGAGATCGCAATATTTTTTACCGGGAGTTTTTTTTATAGTTAAGGGATAATTATCATAAATTTACTATATATATAAATCAAATATTAGTTTAATATTAAGTATTCTATATATATATATATATATATATATATATATATATGCTATGTAAACATAACATATCACATGGAACCATCATTAAAGTTTATATGTATATGCATATATATGTATATGCATATATATATATATATATATATATTATACAATGTGTAATAGGTGATAAAATTGCCAATCTATGTATTATATAATAATAATCTATTAAATTTGATTATATTACATAATAGATAAAACATGAGAATATCTGCTAAAGTATGCAGTAGATATTTTAAAAGATACATAGAAAGAGAAGTATTTGCAGAAGCAGAAAAACCGAATTTTATTCCTTTAAGAGGTTGCATATTATTGCTAATAAATATATCCAGATATATATAAATATATATATATAATTATATATATATATAATTATATATATATAATTGTATTTATAATACGCTATTCATAATTATTGTGTTCTTCAATTCTCTGTCCTTCACCAGATAGTTTTGACCGTAGTAACTCACACTTAAACGACTCGTAAACCACGTCCACCATAGCGCATAAGAACACACTCCTACAACCTCTCCCGCGCTCTAAACGCACGCCTCCTCTCTCTCTTTTCTAACCCGTTGCTACCGACGACGCCGTCGCCACCAATCGTAGGCTGGCAGCACTTTCGACGTCGGACGTGGCATTTCGACGAGTCTCGACCGTGGACGGCCGACGCCAAACAGAAGAATCGCTACGGAACTAGGTACGCCGCCGACGCCGCCGTGAAACCTCTGCCCTCGTGGGACTTGTTCAAGGGCGACGTGGTTAGTTTGACGGTCGGTCGGAGGAGTCGCGTCGCGTTTTTGCTGTCGATTCACTATTTCTTAAGAGGATCCGTTACTTTTATAGCAAAATTTCAATGCAAAATTTAATTTAAAAATAGAATTTCTGTTCAAATAAAATATGATATAAAATATATACGAAATAACTTTCATCAGTAGTAACTACTCAATAACTCTCCTCAGTAGTGCAACTACTCAATAACTATATTAAGTTATGGATATAATAGATTTGAGTAGTGCAGTGGTAAGTTATTGGTGCACACATATTTATATTTTGTATTTTAATATTTTTTAATACAAAAATTTCGTTTAAAATATATTCAAAAAAATATATTTTAATATATCATTATGTCATTTAAATATAAGATCTTTATTATAGAACATATTAAATAAAACATAAAACACAGAGATATCATTATTATCTATATCTAATTTGGCTTATTAGTAATACATTATTTCCGATTATCTGTGTCCTTGCGTCATACAAAGGAACTTGTCTTAATATTCCTGTTTAAGATTTAAAATAAATTATATTTTGAATTAAAATTACTATTTGTAGTTGATCCTCTTAATTATTTTTAATGTGTTTACCATTTTTACTAATAGTAAATGCCATAAATGCTTGTTGATTTTAATTTAACTGGTACTACTGTTATTATAATTTGTTTCAACATATTATGTTAACATTCGTTTGAAATTTCAATATAATAGAAGAGTAGAAAACGAAAAAAATCATTAATAATTTTAAAAATATGAATGTCAAAGATTTTCCGAAGTAAGATATATCATTCCCTCTTGATACCAACATGATTTATAATAATCATTTATTCAAGGGTATAAGTATCAATAACTACTAATTAAGAAATTCATTTAACTAATATCAATAAATATTAAATTTTATTATATTTATATTCCTTTTTAATTCAAATAAAGTCATATTGAAGTATTTTTTATTAATCTTGACAATTGTTGCTAATATATATAAAATATTTTCAATATAACTTTGTTTTTGTTTTTGTCTTATAAAAAATGTCATACACAAATTATTTTTATACCAGTCATACATTTTTTTGTAAATATGGCGAGTGATCCATCTTTGCTTTGCATTTTTAATGAAATATTAATTTATTAAATTTTGTTTAATAAATACATTTAATAAGACATTTAATATTATTAATGCATATATTAATAATATCTAATATTAATTATTAAATATTTAGTTTCTCAATGTAAGTTACTCTTATCAAATATATAAATGTGAATGTATATAAATATATATAGAGTAAATATCATATGCAAATATAAAATATTTTAGAAAATTAACAGAATAATGATAAGTTGTAATTTCATAATAATATATTAACTATAGATTATAAAATTTTCTTATATTAAGTGCACATTTAGATAATCTATGTAGATAAATAGACATGCTTTCATATATGTGTACATGTTATGATTACCTTTCTCGAGATGGGCATAGAATTGACATAAATATCAAAGTATGATATAAATGGGTTTACTTTTTTCATTGACCTAAAATTATTTTAATATGATATAAATATATTCAGATGGTAAAATAAAACGTAAACGAATAAATATTTATTTATTTTTATATAAGTAATTTAAATACTTTAAATTATTTAAATAATTTAGTGTCTTAACACATTTTTGATTTAATTTTAAAAATATAAAAACTCAACTAATTTTTCAATGACCAATATTATATTGATTAAGGTTAACATGATTACCAAGATACCCTTCTATTTAATAGAATCTTAATTTACACTAGAAAGATAATAAAATCAATTTTGCATGGTCTTTGATAAATAATGAATACAAATATATTTAAATCAACTGAAATTTTAATAATATATTTAATATAATTATATAAGTATTTTAATAAATAGTTTTAAAAACCTCATTTTTATAGAATGTTATTAAATTCATTGTATAAATATTTCTTTATTGATATCGTTGGAAACTCCCAGAGTTATCCATAGTAACACCAGGTTACCAAGTATACAGTTGAGAGAAATTGATCATAGTGAAATTATTTGTCCATTATTTTTAAAATTTTATAATCATTATTTAATTAAAATCGTAACATCTGAATAAATAATAATAAAAAACAAACTTTTATTGTCTTGCTGGTGTTAATTATTATTATGTTACTATTATATAGAAGAGATAGGCGACCAGACATCTAAGTAAACTTATGTGCCACTCTTAGATACATCTTAAGGTTCTTTTATACTTGTGACAAATATGGAAATGTGGCAAATTTCCGTAGAATTGTTTGGTTCGAAAATTTCTATTTAGAAAACAGGGATATTTTTTATTTATAAAATCAACTTTAACTCCAAACCATAATAAATTATATTTTCATTATGTGCAGATTCTATATTATGATTATATAATTATGAATGTCTTTAAATATCAGAATTACTTATTTAGAGTATAGAAAATTACCCACGACAACACTATCTAAACATAAAATAATTTTGCATGGGAAGACTTTAAAATATATTGTATCACAGATATTATCCATGTCCAATATGCAAAAAAAAAACGCTGTAACTAACCACACAATGCATTGCATAGACAAATGAATTGGATATTGTAATTTATTCTGATAAATTATTCATAATATTATTCTTGTTAAATCTATTGTGTTAATCTATATATTTAGTATCTCAAAAAAAGCGGATTTCTTCATAGAAAATTGTTATTTAAGATAGAAAATGGTTATCTATTTCTATTATTTAAATATAATATTATTGAAAATCTTTGATTCTGTATAAAACTTCCTTTAAATCTTTGATTTCCAAGTAATAAACAATTATATTTGATTTTATTTTCTCTGTCAATTTCATGGATTTAGAATCGAAAATAAAAAATTCTACTGAAATTCGTAGGTTTTACCAAATGTTACCTTTTGTGGTAAATATAAATACAAATCTACAAATAGATTCTAAATATTAAATATTTAAAATATTTTGTTTATAATTCCTTATAAAAATTCAATTCCAAAATGTGTTACATTATAAGTTCCTATAATTTGTTTATTTTTTACATTCTTGATATTTTTGATTTTTAATACAATATATTTTTCTTTGTTGATTTTTGTTATAATTTTTTTATACAAATGTTAAGGTATGTATATGTTTTTCTATTCTATTTTTAACATGTTTTTAAATTATTGAAATATAATAATAATTGTTACAACTATTCTGATTATATTATACTAAACATATTCAAATTGTATTCAATATAAGATCCTCTATTATCTATAATAAATGTAGTATATAATTTAACATTTATAATGGAATGTTAAGTTTAATATATTATATAATTTCAGGTATGTTTATTTAAAAAATAATTGAATAACAAGTATAAATATTAAATTACATATCTTTACCGTGTATCTAATATTTAATTGCATCTATTTACTGGCATATATACCACAACAGGCATAGCATATATTTTCCATGTAGGATATACTCTTTTAGTTTAGATTATACACTTAATATCAACCTTTGTTATCTATTGAAACTATAATTGCAGTGTATTAACATTTAATAATACTTTTATATATAATTGTTTCATATTAATTTACGATCATTCAGATTATTTTAAGAAATATTGAAGAACATCTTCAAATTTAAAACCAACAAAATATAACATTTATAAAATGTACAGACTACTCCACTATTAAATTGAACGCAACTGTATCTATTATTATTTTAGAGATTTTTTGGTTGGAATAACGTATCTCCTATTTAATATTTCTACAATGAATATCGTCAACAATTCACTTGTCGCGGGGGCGTGTCTATAACGTTCGTCGGGGGGCGTGGCACATCTCGTCCGTCATCAATCCATCACCGCCACCTCATCGCAGTATATGCAGCAGTCGTTCCACACAACACATAACACCCCCTTGCCATACTTCTCCATACGATTGTCTACGGATTGAACGTATAGTACACATCTCGAGTGATTAGTCGATAACACGTGATCGCGTCTCTTCAAATTCTCACTAACCACGCCCATTCCTCTCCGTTAGCCACGCCCCTCTACTCCCTATATATAAACCACCTGCTCGACTAGCGGTATGTATATTAACACACTACGAAGAATCACCTCTACTGGCATCCAGCACAAACTAACTTGCCGTCAACAATTTATCGGATCCCAGGCACTCGTTACACAGGTAGGCCTACTTAGTACAGTACTGCATATCCCATTGCGGGTCTTAAATTGGTAATATCGGTGTATGCGTGCGTTTGTGTGTGCTGCCGTGTGATTAAACTTGTATGATATAACTACTAGACTTAATAAATCACTACTTAAATCGTATTCTATTTTTAACTTTTATACAGACTTCTACTCTGCTCCTCTAAAACAACAATACAAATATATTAGTAAACAAAACAAATCTATTTTTTGTAGTAGATATACTTCACTATAGTATATTATATATTACTACTATACTATATACTAATATCCTATATGCTATTATACTACACTAATATACTACATTAATATATACTATACCTATAGTGTTTTATATACATTTTATTGGTGAGTTTATATCACTTTTTCACTTACTCTCGCACTCACTCTCGCACACACTCACCCACTCACTCACACACACATTCATTAACTAATCACTAACTAACTATCCATTTTTTTACCAATTAACATACTTTCTAAGTCTTATACACTACCTACTACACACTACCTACTACACACTACCTTCTACACTACCTACTACACACTACCTACTACACACTACCTACTACACACTACCTACTACACACTACCTACTACACACTACCTTCTACACTACCTACTACACACTACCTACTACACACTATCTACTACACACTATCTACTACACTATACCTACAGCACACTACAAACTACACACTACCTACTACCTACTTCACACTACCTACACTATCTCTATATATCTCTATATGTCTCTATATATCTCTATATATCTCTATATATCTCTATATATCTCTATATATCTCTATATATCTCTATGTATCTCTATATATCTCTATATATCTCTATATATCTCTATATATCTCTATATATCTCTATATGTCTCTATATATCTCTATATACCTCTATATATCTCTATATAGCTCTATATATCTCTATATATCTCTATATATCTCTATATATCTCTATGTATCTCTATGTATCTCTATATATCTATTGGGGCAATATTATGTAAATATAGATAGATTACATTACACTAGAATACTCCAATGGATGTATGTGATCTTGAAACCACTTTAACTAACTGTGGAAATATGAACAGGTTTGTTTGGCAATGCAGTTGTATGTAGAAGTGGTATGGTTTGTGATGTAGAGATGTGTTGGTGAGTTCAGTGTTACTTTTGTGTTTCTAGGGGTGTAATATTTTGTTAAAGATAGAGTTTAAAAATAGATTGTTATTGTTACTAAATAGTATATTGAACAATAATCTCATTTTGCCTATTAAATTGTATTTTAAGATATAGATATTCAATTACCTTATCAAAGTATTTATTAATTACCTTATCTTTAACACTAATTCTAATTTACACAATACACATATCCACTTACACATTTCTTTCTAGTGAGTACATCTTTAGGTATTCTGATATTGAATGAATGATTTTGAATATGTGCCTTTAATATCCTACAGTTATAGTTATTATTACTGTAAGATATTAATCTGCTACCTGTTTTAGTGACTTCGATGTTGATTATTACAAATTAATACATTTGTTCTTTCAAAAATGTAATGATTCGTATGATATGTAAATTCCTATGATTCATATTTGACCTTTGTATAGGTTATTATTAATTAGCTAGTAGATAATGCTAATTCATATCAATTATTGTTTGTATAAAGCCTATTGTGTCAACAAATTCAGTTATTGTTGAAGTTCTATTAATAAAATATTATTCTGATGTTTTTAGCAATATTGTGGTGACCTCTGGATTAATTCATTATTCAGCCTGCCCATATTACATAACAATACGTTCTATATGTTAATTTGTATAATGCAGTATTATCAAATCATTTTAATTTGTGTATTGCTTATGGTAATGGTATGCTCATATTTACAACACATCAATATTTATAACAGCTTTATAATATCGATGATAAATACCATAAACACTTCTGCTATGTTATTTTACAATTCCTAAATGTTAATTATTAATATAATAATTGTTTTATTATACGCTTAACCAATACATCTACGACATTCCATGCGTGGATTCTAGCCGACCTCACTTGACCTCTCGCGACCTTTGATAGACTCAACGCCGCTTCTACAGCATGAGTAAGTCACGCGGACACCTGTTGGGCCTCGGCAATCCGCTGCTGGACATCACGGTGCGTACGGACGCCGCATTCCTTGACCGCTACGGTCTGGCGGCCAACGACGCCGTCATTGCCGCCGGCGAGCTCTTGAAACTCGATCTCTTCGCCGAGATACAAAAGGTCAGTGGATGGCCTCAGTTATTGACTAAATAGTTAGTGGATGGCCTCAGTTATTGACTAAATAGTTAGTGGATGGCCTCAGTTATTGACTAAATAGTTAGTGGATGGCCTCAGTTATTGACTAAATAGTTAGTGGATGGCCTCAGTTATTGACTAAATAGTTAGTGGATGGCCTCAGTTATTGACTAAATAGTTAATGGATGGCCTCAGTTATTGACTAAATAGTTAGTGGATGGCCTCAGTTATTGACTAAATAGTTAGTGGATGGCCTCAGTTATTGACTAAATAGTTAGTGGATGGCCTCAGTTATTGACTAAATAGTTAGTGGATGGCCTCAGTTATTGACTAAATAGTTAGTGGATGGCCTCAGTTATTGACTAAATAGTTAATGGATGGCCTCAGTTATTGACTAAATAGTTAGTGGATGGCCTCAGTTATTGACTAAATAGTTAGTGGATGGCTTCAGTTATTGACTAAATAGTTAGTGGATGGCCTCAGTTATTGACTAAATAGTTAGTGGATGGCCTCAGTTATTGACTAAATAGTTAGTGGATGGCCTCAGTTATTGACTAAATAGTCAGTGGATGGCCTCAGTTATTGACTAAATAGTTAGTGGATGACCTCAGTTATTGACTAAATAGTTAGTGGATGGCCTCAGTTATTGACTAAATAGTTAGAGGATAGCCTCAGTTATTGACTAAATAGTTAGTGGATGGCCTCAGTTATTGACTAAATAGTTAGTGGATGGCCTCAGTTATTGACTAAATAGTCAGTGATCCTGTATCTATCACTACTGACCAGTAGTATCAAATACCTTGACACCAGTAATATTTCCCTTATATCATTTGATCTTCTCTCCTGCAGAAGTACAAGTGAAATTTCTCCATGTATCGATATCTATGAAATTTAATTTTACTACCTTCATTTATATGTGATTTACACTACAGCCAGATTTTAGTCCCATATACGGTGCCGGAGGGGCTACGCAGAATGCAATCCGAGTAGCCCAATGGATGTTGCAGGAAGAAGGTTCCACTTCCTTTATCGGATGTGTAGGAAATGATAAACAAGGTTTACATTCACTTCACCACGTGCCATGTCCACAACAGAATACACCTAAATTACACCTAAATTACACATGACAAATAGGTCCACTTTTAACACATCTGTCAGAGCTTGTCAGCTCTCCTTGGAGCAAGGGATACCAACTATTGATTATTTGTTCCGTTCAGACCATTAATATATCTTCACCCGTATATATATATATATAATCTACGTTATATCTCATCTAAAATCAATTTTCATAATTTGACCTCTGACCTATGCAAAATCAGCAGAACTCACACTCGCATCTATTTTGATGCCTAAATACATTTTATTATAACAATAATATTACTAAATTTTATTTTAAAAAGTTTTGTTATTCATTATTAATTATAGATATTATATATTAATATTTCTAAAATATAACTAATTAAGCATATATAATATATTTATGTACTATGCCCTAATTACGAGTTATTTGAGATACTCTCAATATGACCTTTGACTTCCCGCAACCGCAGGTGAGATTCTTCGCGAGAAAGCAAACAGCGACGGGGTACAGGTGCGCTACCTAGTGGACGATGAACACTCTACGGGAGTCTGCGGAGCTCTGATCACTGGCGACCAGCGCTCCCTGGTGGCGGACCTCGGCGCCGCCGAGTTCCTGCGCTCCGATTGGCTCAAAGACGACCATAACTGGGCCGTGGTACGCCGGGCGACCGCCTTCTACATGGCGGCATTTCTTTTTGAGACTTGTCCGGAAGCGGTTAGTAGCGTTGAGCGTCGAGAATGTGTAACTGTAAAGGAGATACCAGTTACTTAAAGACTTACAGACTTACAGACTCACTGTTCTCAACATTGCAGACTTACAGACTTACAGACTCACTGTTCTCGACATTACAGACTTACAGACTCAATGTTCTCGACATTGCAGACTTACAGACTTACTGTTCTTGACATTACAGACTTACAGACTCACTGTTCTCGACATTGCAGACTTACAGACTTACTGTTCTCGACATTACAGACTTACAGACTCACTGTTCTCGACATTACAGACTTACAGACTCAATGTTCTCGACATTACAGACTTACAGACTCACTGTTCTCGACATTGCAGACTTACAGACTCACTGTTCTCGACATTGCAGACTTACAGACTCACTGTTCTCGACATTGCAGACTTACAGACTTACAGACTCAATGTTCTCGACATTACAGACTTACAGACTTACAGACTCACTGTTCTCGACATTGCAGACTTACAGACTCAATGTTCTCGACCATTACAGACTTACAGACTTACAGACTAGCTGTTCTCGACATTACAGACTTACAGACTCAATGTTCTCGACATTACAGACTTACAGACTCACTGTTCTCGACATTACAGACTTACAGACTCACTGTTCTCGACATTGCAGACTTACAGACTTACAGACTCACTGTTCTCGACATTCCAGACTTACAGACTTACAGACTTACAGACTCACTGTTCTCGACATTACAGACTTACAGACTCAATGTTCTCGACATTACAGACTTACAGACTTACAGACTCACTGTTCTCGACATTACAGACTTACAGACTTACAGACTCACTGTTCTCGACATTACAGACTTACAGACTTACAGACTCATTGTTCTCGACATTACAGACTTACAGACTCAATGTTCTCGACATTACAGACTTACAGACTTACAGACTCACTGTTCTCGACATTGCAGACTTACAGACTCACTGTTCTCGACATTACAGACTTACAGACTCACTGTTCTCGACATTGCAGACTTACAGACTCAATGTTCTCGACCATTACAGACTTACAGACTTACAGACTAGCTGTTCTCGACATTACAGACTTACAGACTCAATGTTCTCGACATTACAGACTTACAGACTCACTGTTCTCGACATTACAGACTTACAGACTTACAGACTCACTGTTCTCGACATTACAGACTTACAGACTCACTGTTCTCGACATTACAGACTTACAGACTCACTGTTCTCGACATTGCAGACTTACAGACTTACAGACTCACTGTTCTCGACATTACAGACTTACAGACTCAATGTTCTCGACATTACAGACTTACAGACTTACAGACTCACTGTTCTCGACATTACAGACTTACAGACTTACAGACTCACTGTTCTCGACATTACAGACTTACAGACTTACAGACTCACTGTTCTCGACATTACAGACTTACAGACTCAATGTTCTCGACATTACAGACTTACAGACTTACAGACTCACTGTTCTCGACATTACAGACTTACAGACTTACAGACTCAATGTTCTCGACATTACAGACTTACAGACTTACAGACTCAATGTTCTCGACATTACAGACTTACAGACTCACTGTTCTCGACATTACAGACTTACAGACTCACTGTTCTCGATATTGCAGACTTACAGACTCAATGTTCTCGACATTACAGACTTACAGACTTACAGACTCAATGTTCTCGACATTACAGACTTACAGACTCACTGTTCTCGACATTGCAGACTTACAGACTCAATGTTCTCGACATTGCAGACTTACAGACTCACTGTTCTCGACATTACAGACTTACAGACTTACAGACTCAATGTTCTCGACATTACAGACTTACAGACTTACAGACTCACTGTTCTCGACATTGCAGACTTACAGACTCAATGTTCTCGACATTACAGACTTACAGACTTACAGACTCAATGTTCTCGACATTACAGACTTACAGACTTACAGACTCAATGTTCTCGACATTACAGACTTACAGACTCACTGTTCTCGACATTGCAGACTTACAGACTCAATGTTCTCGACATTGCAGACTTACAGACTCAATGTTCTCGACATTACAGACTTACAGACTTACAGACTCAATGTTCTCGACATTACAGACTTACAGACTCACTGTTCTCGACATTGCAGACTTACAGACTCACTGTTCTCGACATTACAGACTTACAGACTTACAGACTCAATGTTCTCGACATTACAGACTTACAGACTTACAGACTCAATGTTCTCGACATTACAGACTTACAGACTCACTGTTCTCGACATTGCAGACTTACAGACTCAATGTTCTCGACATTGCAGACTTACAGACTCAATGTTCTCGACATTACAGACTTACAGACTTACAGACTCAATGTTCTCGACATTACAGACTTACAGACTCACTGTTCTCGACATTGCAGACTTACAGACTCACTGTTCTCGACATTACAGACTTACAGACTTACAGACTCACTGTTCTCGACATTACAGACTTACAGACTTACAGACTCAATGTTCTCGACATTACAGACTTACAGACTTACAGACTCAATGTTCTAGACATTACAGACTTACAGACTCACTGTTCTCGACATTGCAGACTTACAGACTCAATGTTCTCGACATTGCAGACTTACAGACTCAATGTTCTCGACATTACAGACTTACAGACTCACTGTTCTCGACATTGCAGACTTACAGACTTACTGTTCTTGACATTACAGTCTTACAGACTCAATGTTCTCGACATTACAGACTTACAGACTCAATGTTCTCGACATTACAGACTTACAGACTCACTGTTCTCGACATTGCAGACTTACAGACTCACTGTTCTCGACATTACAGACTTACAGACTTACAGACTCAATGTTCTCGACATTACAGACTTACAGACTTACAGACTCAATGTTCTCGACATTACAGACTTACAGACTCACTGTTCTCGACATTGCAGACTTACAGACTCAATGTTCTCGACATTGCAGACTTACAGACTCACTGTTCTCGACATTGCAGACTTACAGACTCAATGTTCTCGACATTACAGACTTACAGACTCACTGTTCTCGACATTGCAGACTTACAGACTTACAGACTTACTGTTCTTGACATTACAGTCTTACAGACTCAATGTTCTCGACATTACAGACTTACAGACTTACAGACTCAATGTTCTCGACATTACAGACTTACAGACTCACTGTTCTCGACATTGCAGACTTACAGACTCACTGTTCTCGACATTACAGACTTACAGACTTACAGACTCACTGTTCTCGACATTACAGACTTACAGACTTACAGACTCAATGTTCTCGACATTACAGACTTACAGACTTACAGACTCAATGTTCTAGACATTACAGACTTACAGACTCACTGTTCTCGACATTGCAGACTTACAGACTCAATGTTCTCGACATTGCAGACTTACAGACTCACTGTTCTCGACATTGCAGACTTACAGACTCAATGTTCTCGACATTACAGACTTACAGACTCACTGTTCTCGACATTGCAGACTTACAGACTTACTGTTCTTGACATTACAGTCTTACAGACTCAATGTTCTCGACATTACAGACTTACAGACTTACAGACTCAATGTTCTCGACATTACAGACTTACAGACTCAATGTTCTCGACATTACAGACTTACAGACTCACTGTTCTCGACATTGCAGACTTACAGACTCACTGTTCTCGACATTGCAGACTTACAGACTTACAGACTCACTGTTCTCGACATTGCAGACTTACAGACTCAATGTTCTCGACATTACAGACTTACAGACTCACTGTTCTCGACATTGCAGACTTACAGACTTACTGTTCTTGACATTACAGTCTTACAGACTCAATGTTCTCGACATTACAGACTTACAGACTTACAGACTCAATGTTCTCGACATTACAGACTTACAGACTCAATGTTCTCGACATTACAGACTTACAGACTCACTGTTCTCGACATTACAGACTTACAGACTCACTGTTCTCGACATTACAGACTTACAGACTCAATGTTCTCGACATTACAGACTTACAGACTCACTGTTCTCGACATTGCAGACTTACAGACTCACTGTTCTCGACATTGCAGACTTACAGACTTACTGTTCTTGACATTACAGTCTTACAGACTCAATGTTCTCGACATTACAGACTTACAGACTTACAGACTCAATGTTCTCGACATTACAGACTTACAGACTCAATGTTCTCGACATTACAGACTTACAGACTCACTGTTCTCGACATTACAGACTTACAGACTCAATGTTCTCGACATTACAGACTTACAGACTCACTGTTCTCGACATTGCAGACTTACAGACTCACTGTTC
Organism: Osedax frankpressi; assembly: GCA_964035775.1. Lineage (NCBI taxonomy): Eukaryota > Metazoa > Annelida > Polychaeta > Sabellida > Siboglinidae > Osedax > Osedax frankpressi. The sequence goes on along the minus strand of OZ038312.1, from coordinate 34,298,997 downwards.
TCGACATTGCAGACTTACAGACTTACAGACTCAATGTTCTCGACATTACAGACTTACAGACTCACTGTTCTCGACATTACAGACTTACAGACTCAATGTTCTCGACATTACAGACTTACAGACTCACTGTTCTCGACATTGCAGACTTACAGACTCACTGTTCTCGACATTGCAGACTTACAGACTTACAGACTTACTGTTCTCGACATTACAGACTTACAGACTCACTGTTCTCAACATTACAGACTTACAGACTTACAGACTTACAGACTTACTGTTCTCGACATTACAGACTTACAGACTCACTGTTCTCAACATTACAGACTTACAGACTTACAGACTTACAGACTCGTTGTTCTCGACATTACAGACTTACAGACTTACAGACTTACAGACTCGTTGTTCTCAACCATTCCAGATCCACGCTGTTCTTGAACACGCAGTTCGCCATGACAAACTCGTCGCTATGAATCTGTCTTCCGCTGCTCTGTGTCGTTTCTTCACCGACGCGTCTTCCGGTGAGTCGAAGGAGGCTGCCACCGATATCATAGGTCAAGTTGACGTGTTGTTTGGCAACGGGGTCGAAGCTACGCGGCTCTGTGCTGACCTCGGCCTCGACCCCGACCTCGACTTCAAACAAGTTAGTCGGCGATCACTGGAGGACACTAGAGTTTAGTAATTGGAGGTGTTTACTAGAAATGGGTTCATCAAAGGTCATTCGAGGTCTTCATTAACTCTGGATGACAACATTTAGTTGGTTTAATAATCTTATTATGGTCCATTATTTTCTTAACTAATTTATTAAAACCTTAAAAATTCCTATTCTTTTACGTGCGAATTTCTATTTATGCGTTCAATATGTTTATAGATGGCAATGGCTATGGCTAACATCACCAAGGTAAACACTAAGCGCAAGAGAATTGTGGTAATCACCAGGGGAACGAAAAACACAGTTGTCGCTAATGGTACGTTACAGATTCACTTTTGTATTCAATTTATTTTTAATTGCGAGAATTACTGAATTTTATTTCTCTGTTAAATGGCAATTAAAATTGTTTTTAATGAATCTCCCCTACCAATGTCACTACGTCTCCACTTTTCTCTCACCCCCATATTTCCACTTTTCACCTCACCCATACAACCCAACTTTTATCCCCATCACTTAACCTAGATACCCTTACAATACACACAACTCCAAATCAATACTTCATTCTTTCGATAACTACCAATAACTACAATACCACTTCCGCTATTACTATCGTTACTAATCAATCCATTTACCATACCAATCCCTATAACCCCACTTCTATGCCCCACCTCTATGCCCCGCCCCCAACAGCTGGCGACGACAGCGTCGGTGAATACGCTATAAACGCAATCTCTCGACGCGACATCAAGGACACTAATGGTTGCGGAGACGCTTTTGTGGGCGGTTTTCTGTCGCAGTTGATTCAACATCGCCCCCTGGAGGAGTGCATTCGCTGCGGTCACTACGCCGCCCACACCATCGTACAGCACTGGGGCTGTAGTTACACGGCTAAACCGAACTTCAAGTGAAACCTCCCGCACCCCGATAGATGCCCCGCACCACCCAAGCACCACCCGCACCCTATACACCACCCAAGCACCACCCGCACCCTATACACCACCCAAGCACCACCCGCACCCTATACCCCACCCAAGCTCCACCCGCACTCTATACACCACCCAAGCACCACCCGCACCCTATACACCACCCAAGCACCACCCGCACCCTATACCCCACCCAAGCTCCACCCGCACCCTATACCCCACCCAAGCTCCACACTATTCCGTCGGATATAAATTCTTCTTTAATCAACTGAACTCCAAGAAGGTCGGCGGGCCTAACAATGCCTTACTCTCTTGTGATACCCAAACCCCGCTCTCCGATGTAGTCCACTCGTGTGGATTGCAACGTCTTTCAATCTAATTACGGATTTTACGTGAAGATTAATCACCAAATGGATATTGATCTCTACCATGTAATACTACTACTACTACTACTATTACTACTACTACTACTACTACTACTTCTACTACTACTACTACTACTGCTACTACTACTACTACTACTACTACTACTGCCAGTCTCTCTAATTCGGAGCTGTATCAGATATGGTGTAATCTATGATAATATATATGATGTAATCTATGATAATATATATGATGTAATCTATGATAATATATATGATGTAATCTATGATAAAATAATAAATTGTATTACAAACCTGCCTTTAATTTTTTATTATAAAATATATATATTTTTTTTACATAATTTATTATTAATATATATATTTATATATTTTGAAAATTACAACAATGAATTATAAATTAATAGGAATTTACAAATTATGTTCCATACTATTCGTTTTATGTTATTGTAACTCCTCAAACATATTTATAATTATAGGTGAAAGTACTTGTGGGAAAAGACAAAGGGAAGATTGGTGTGATCAGTAGCATCATAAAAGAGAGAAATTGGGTTTATGTCGAGGGTTTAAATGTGGTTAGTAAATATGTAATATATAATTGATAAGGTTAAATGATAAGATCTAAATTTAGTTATTTGCGAATTATTGCAAATATATTATTTGATCAAATTGGAAGCTATTAAAGTTAACAAGCCTAGCTAATATTGTTTAGGTTACTGACGTAGAAGATAGACATTAGTTAGTTTAGCTTTTTTCTAAAGGAATTAAAAGTCGAAAGTCAAGGATCAACGGATGCGGTGTGTTTAGCTCGAGAAAAGCCACTTCTTGTTCCGAGTCAAGTGCAACTTGTTGATCCATCTGACAAGTTAGTTCAAGGTCATCTATTGACCTTAAGTTAGTTCAAGGTCAACTAATTGACCTTAAGTTAGTTCAAGGTCATATATTGACCTTAAGTTAGTTCAAAGTCAACTAATTGACCTTAAGTTAGTTCAAAGTCAACTAATTGACCTTAGATTAGTTCAAAGTCAACTAATTGACCTTAAGTTAGTTCAAAGTCAACTAATTGACCTTAGGTTAGTTCAAAGTCAACTAATTGACCTTAAGTTAGTTCAAAGTCAACTAATTGACCTTAAGTTAGTTCAAAGTCAACTAATTGACCTTAGGTTAGTTCAAAGTCAACTAATTGACCTTAAGTTAGTTCAAGGTCAACTAATTGACCTTAAGTTAGTTCAAAGTCAACTAATTGACCTTAGATTCGTTCAAGGTCAACTAATTGACCTTAAGTTAGTTCAAAGTCAACTAATTGACCTTAGATTAGTTCAAAGTCAACTAATTGACCTTAGGTTAGTTCAAAGTCAACTAATTGACCTTAAGTTAGTTCAAAGTCAACTAATTGACCTTAAGTTAGTTCAAAGTCAACTAATTGACCTTAGGTTAGTTCAAAGTCAACTAATTGAGCTTAAGTTAGTTCAAAGTCAACTAATTGACCTTAAGTTAGTTCAAAGTCAACTAATTGACCTTAGATTAGTTCAAAGTCAACTAATTGACCTTAGGTTAGTTCAAAGTCAACTAATTGACCTTAAGTTAGTTCAAAGTCAACTAATTGACCTTAGATTAGTTCAAAGTCAACTAATTGACCTTAAGTTAGTTCAAAGTCAACTAATTGACCTTAGGTTAGTTCAAAGTCAACTAATTGACCTTAAGTTAGTTCAAAGTCAACTAATTGACCTTAAGTTAGTTCAAAGTCAACTAATTGACCTTAGGTTAGTTCAAAGTCAACTAATTGACCTTAAGTTAGTTCAAGGTCAACTAATTGACCTTAAGTTAGTTCAAAGTCAACTAATTGACCTTAGGTTAGTTCAAAGTCAACTAATTGACCTTAAGTTAGTTCAAGGTCAACTAATTGACCTTAAGTTAGTTCAAAGTCAACTAATTGACCTTAGGTTAGTTCAAAGTCAACTAATTGACCTTAAGTTAGTTCAAAGTCAACTAATTGACCTTAAGTTAGTTCAAAGTCAACTAATTGACCTTAGGTTAGTTCAAAGTCAACTAATTGAGCTTAAGTTAGTTCAAAGTCAACTAATTGACCTTAAGTTAGTTCAAAGTCAACTAATTGACCTTAGATTAGTTCAAAGTCAACTAATTGACCTTAGGTTAGTTCAAAGTCAACTAATTGACCTTAAGTTAGTTCAAAGTCAACTAATTGACCTTAGATTAGTTCAAAGTCAACTAATTGACCTTAAGTTAGTTCAAAGTCAACTAATTGACCTTAGGTTAGTTCAAAGTCAACTAATTGACCTTAAGTTAGTTCAAAGTCAACTAATTGACCTTAAGTTAGTTCAAAGTCAACTAATTGACCTTAGGTTAGTTCAAAGTCAACTAATTGACCTTAAGTTAGTTCAAAGTCAACTAATTGACCTTAAGTTAGTTCAAAGTCAACTAATTGACCTTAAGTTAGTTCAAAGTCAACTAATTGACCTTAGGTTAGTTCAAAGTCAACTAATTGACCTTAAGTTAGTTCAAGGTCAACTAATTGACCTTAAGTTAGTTCAAAGTCAACTAATTGACCTTAGATTCGTTCAAGGTCAACTAATTGACCTTAAGTTAGTTCAAAGTCAACTAATTGACCTTAGATTAGTTCAAAGTCAACTAATTGACCTTAGGTTAGTTCAAAGTCAACTAATTGACCTTAAGTTAGTTCAAAGTCAACTAATTGACCTTAAGTTAGTTCAAAGTCAACTAATTGACCTTAGGTTAGTTCAAAGTCAACTAATTGAGCTTAAGTTAGTTCAAAGTCAACTAATTGACCTTAAGTTAGTTCAAAGTCAACTAATTGACCTTAGATTAGTTCAAAGTCAACTAATTGACCTTAGGTTAGTTCAAAGTCAACTAATTGACCTTAAGTTAGTTCAAAGTCAACTAATTGACCTTAGATTAGTTCAAAGTCAACTAATTGACCTTAAGTTAGTTCAAAGTCAACTAATTGACCTTAGGTTAGTTCAAAGTCAACTAATTGACCTTAAGTTAGTTCAAAGTCAACTAATTGACCTTAGATTAGTTCAAAGTCAACTAATTGACCTTAAGTTAGTTCAAAGTCAACTAATTGACCTTAGGTTAGTTCAAAGTCAACTAATTGACCTTAAGTTAGTTCAAAGTCAACTAATTGACCTTAAGTTAGTTCAAAGTCAACTAATTGACCTTAGGTTAGTTCAAAGTCAACTAATTGACCTTAAGTTAGTTCAAGGTCAACTAATTGACCTTAAGTTAGTTCAAAGTCAACTAATTGACCTTAGGTTAGTTCAAAGTCAACTAATTGACCTTAAGTTAGTTCAAGGTCAACTAATTGACCTTAAGTTAGTTCAAAGTCAACTAATTGACCTTAGGTTAGTTCAAAGTCAACTAATTGACCTTAAGTTAGTTCAAGGTCAACTAATTGACCTTAAGTTAGTTCAAAGTCAACTAATTGACCTTAGATTCGTTCAAGGTCAACTAATTGACCTTAAGTTAGTTCAAAGTCAACTAATTGACCTTAGATTAGTTCAAAGTCAACTAATTGACCTTAGGTTAGTTCAAAGTCAACTAATTGACCTTAAGTTAGTTCAAAGTCAACTAATTGACCTTAAGTTAGTTCAAAGTCAACTAATTGACCTTAGGTTAGTTCAAAGTCAACTAATTGAGCTTAAGTTAGTTCAAAGTCAACTAATTGACCTTAAGTTAGTTCAAAGTCAACTAATTGACCTTAGATTAGTTCAAAGTCAACTAATTGACCTTAGGTTAGTTCAAAGTCAACTAATTGACCTTAAGTTAGTTCAAAGTCAACTAATTGACCTTAGATTAGTTCAAAGTCAACTAATTGACCTTAAGTTAGTTCAAAGTCAACTAATTGACCTTAGGTTAGTTCAAAGTCAACTAATTGACCTTAAGTTAGTTCAAAGTCAACTAATTGACCTTAAGTTAGTTCAAAGTCAACTAATTGACCTTAGGTTAGTTCAAAGTCAACTAATTGACCTTAAGTTAGTTCAAGGTCAACTAATTGACCTTAAGTTAGTTCAAAGTCAACTAATTGACCTTAAGTTAGTTCAAAGTCAACTAACAATTTATTCATCCAATACGAATCATGGAATTCATTGACAATACACAGCCATAGTTTCTAAATAATACTAGTTTATCATTGACGCCGGTTACTCTATGATACGCATATCACGAGTTAGAGTGTAAAGGCGACCCTTTGCACTACACCGCAGGGAGGAAGCCGACATCGAGTGGCGTTACACCGAGGAAGGCGAACGAGTCAGAGTTTCGGTGAGAACTAGCCGGATCATCCCTTTGCCCGAGGAAGCGAAGACCCTGGACGACTTTGTTCTGCCCAGCAAATACAACGGTCAGTCGTCCGAGGGACGGAACGGTGTTGGTTTGGGCGGTGCGCGTGTGTCGCGTGTATAGTTTGAAGGCTTGAATGTGAATCTTAAAATAATCAAGTAAACATAATGAAAATAAAGTCAATTCTTTTTTCACAAATTATATTTCCCGTAGAATCTATCAAAATTCAAAATATCAAATTTCTCACAAATAATAGAAATTCAATTTTATAGGTTTCAAAAAATTCAATTTTTTAAGATTGTTCAAAATCTATAAAAGTAAAAAAATATTGACTTGGGATAGTTATAAGTTATCATTGCATGTAAATATTAATATAAATATAAATGTTAATATAAATATGAATGTAAATATTAATATAAATATTAATGTAAATGTTAATATAAATATTAATAACAGTTAGATGGTACTATGCTTAGTATATGATTTTTCAAGATAACAATGATACCATGTCATCTATCTCTTCTATATCATAATAACATACGGGTAATTTACACAGGAAAGCCAATAAAGTCATTTTTATATCAAAATATTACAAAGTTTATGTACTTTGATTAATAATGATTAATAAATAAAATATATTTAAATCAACTCAAATTTTATTAATATATTTAATATGATATGTATACATAAAAATAATGTAATTAATAATGTATATATTTTAAATCATGTATCATGAAATATTTCTATCCACCTGTCTTCTGGTAACATTGAGGCTTAATTCAATAGTATATGCACTTGGGTTATATTTAGGTGTAGCTAGAAATAATATGAAATGATTGGGTGTCTATCTAGCGTAAGGTTTTGTGATAATCCAGCTAGTCTAGTAGTTATATAGTAGTTATATAGTAGTTATATAGTAGTAATACTGTGAAGATATTAGTTTTGTGAAATCTTATGTATAAAAAAAAAATTTGTATTAATATTATATTTTGTTATATATATCCAGCAAAGCCTAAGCTAAGCAGGTTGATATGTGATTAAGATAAATAATAAACATTTTCATATTCTGAAATTTTGGAATTCAAATTTTTTTTAAATATTTTTGGCATTACAGTATTATTTTTTGTGGCTCATTAAGGATAATATTAAAAATAATTCATATTTATACATTATTACAATTGTCATAACTATTGTTATAATTTAACAAAGGACATTCTTTAAAAAATATAATTTAAATTTATTCAATTTTTAATTAATAATATTTTGCCAAGTAAATAGATAATTTAGCGTAATATTTTAATAGATAACCATTTTAAGCCACTTTTAAGAAAATCACTAAATAAATTTTCTTTGGTTGGTAATCTTATTTTAATATCTATTTTGCAGAATACTAATGTATATAGATATATTATATTTAGTGCCAGATATATCTATTTGGAATACATTCTCAAAATCTTCTAATCCTTCCAGAAGTTGATGATAAAGACACCAAAAATGATGTTCTCACAAAAGTCACCTTTGAACCCAAATTATTGACATTTGATGAAGAAATTTTGAAGTCGATGAATATTGTAGATACGAGGAAAAGAGCAAAAACATACTACTACTAATAAATGATAGAAATAATATTTAACTTTATTGTATATAAAATAAAAACAATTCATCAATAACAAAGTCATAGAATTAAGAATGTGATAATAGTCAAGAAATTCAATTTGGACACATCAGCATTACGACTTCTGTAAAGTAGACAGAATAATGTTAGTGATGTGTTGACTTAGTTAAAACTTAATAAAAAGAATTTAACTCTATGATATAATAATTTCATAAAGTTATGTAATATGAACCTTCATAATTAACTTGACCATCTGCGTCAACTGAAATTTCTCGAATCAATTCATCAACCTTTGTGTGATTGCGAATTTATTAATTCTGCAAATCATTCACCAAATACTACAGCTCCAATCTGAGCAAGTTTATCCTTATCAAATTCTTAAAATTAAAAAACTAGATAGTCTGGGAAAATTAAATTTATAAATAACTTCTAACTTATATTTGAATTCTTTTAAACAAACGAAGTGATTTTATTAATTTTATGTATAAATTTGTGTTTATTTTTTACATGTAAATCTATATAGTATCTTAGTTTGCTTTTCATTATTTTCCCAAACCTCAGAATCTGAAAGTCGTTCCCCAAGGTTTGTCATCACATGTTTTAGTTCCACTGCGCTGATGAAGCCATTTCCTGTTTTACAAAGATTATGTAAGTTGTGGATTAAATTGCGTCAGTAAATATTTAGTATATTTATTGATGTTAATAGACTGAGAGAATATAATTTAGTGAGTTTATTTATTTAAATTCTCAATAAATGCATTGGCATTTGTAATATATTCACTTTTGAAATGAATTTAAACACAAAATATTAATAATAAGAATTGTGAGAGATATTTATATATAAAGTTATAATCTACAAGGTCTTGATAAATTAAATTATCCGAGACAATATACTATTCATGCATTAGCATAATAGACTAATTAAAAGCAAAGATGATTCATAGAAGTGAGCTTTGTCTAATGAATATCTGAAGTTGATTTATAGAGTGGCTAATGAAATATAGAGATATCCCATAAAAAACATAGTACAAGAATTACACGTAATTTATCCACAAAATAATGATTTACCTCTTTTATTAAATTATTTTATATTTTAACATGTCCTATATTAATTATTATTATCTAACAAATCCCCTGTGTAATACAGATACATGGAATATAAGTGTTGCTTATATAATAATGATATTGACTGCCTCAGTACAATCTAGTAGTTTGCTATTACCATATTTATATAATGACATTAGCATATCATACTAATTTTACTAACAAAATAAATGATTTACTATATATTCAGTTACAATATTAAGTATGGTTCAAATATGTTCTATATATATGGATTTCATTATAATTAGCCAAATATGCTATTGTGTACATATTAGTTATTTTTGCAGTATATGAATCATGTGTAAGATATATTTTAATACAGGTATTTCTTCAATGTATTAATATACATAGAGTGTAAACAGTCCTGTATTTGCATATGGTTTATTAATAACGCATAACCCCCGGTATGATATACCGTTGCTTTTATATTACAGTATGCTTCACATTGTTCTAAGTATGCAAAGAATTAATATCTAATTTATACAAATATATCTTATACTTGTATATATAGAGTGGTAATGTATGATCTTTTAGCTCAACTAATAAACATATGTCTTACTGACCTCTACGTAATTCAACTGATTATATATATATATATATATATATATATTTATATATATATTAGTCGTACCAACTACATACACGTCATTACAAACTACTCATCCAAAATACAGACGTGGATACATTATTTAAACCATATATAACACCCACCGACATCTTCAGAGGTATACCTACATCTTTTAATAATAATTACCAACTACTTTTGCCTTTTCCCATCGCTTTAAGCTAACCATCTCTATCAAACACCCTAAAAGCCTCTCTGATTTCATTGATTCCATCGCGTGGGTTAGATTGTAATTTCGACATCACTTGTATTAAATCCGAAAGACTGAAATTTGAGCCTCCTAGAGGTGATGCGAGGTTATCATAAAAATGATTACGTAATACAAAATATCTAATATCCAATCAATGAACATGAAATTAAACCAATAATTAGTTCATATATATTTGAATTACAATATATATTTACCAAAATGAAATATTATTTGTTTTTAAAGTTCACCAGTAGGATTATACATTTCAGGAAAGTATTCGACTAACTGACTGATTCTTTCACAATATCCGCGACTTGAGCTTCTGTGGGATTCATGCCTAACGACCTCACGACGGTACCGAGCTCACTGCAGGCTATACGACCGTCACCTCTTTTGTCGAAAAGGGTGTAGCATTCTTTGCACTCTAGTTGGAGGCAGAAGAAGGTCAGAGGTCAATGGAGATGTACAAAGTCGAGTCATGGAATAGTGAATTAGGTTATGGCTAGCGCTATGGTCTGGACTATGGAATAAGTTCATTTAAGATGATATGGTTCAAGGTAAAGCATGCAATGAGATATTATTGTGATATAAACTTTATGATGGTTTTGTAAGGAAAGGATAAATTGGTTAATAAAATGGTTGATGATTTGTGAGCATTAAGATGAAATAGTGTAACTAATAACTAAAAGAGTTAAGGAAATGAACTGATAAAATAACTAGAGAAAAACACTAACTTGACTGTAGCTCCTTCTCCGACTGTAAATATTTCATTTGATTAGTGACTTGTAGATATAATATTAAATAGATAACTAAAGGTTGAAATGAATGTTTAAAAATTTGAAATCAAACTTAATATTACAATTCAAGTATACTTATATTAAATATAATAAGGATTATATTATAACTGAAGATATTAACTGAATTCAAATAAATATATAAAATAAATAGTAATATTTTACAAAAAAAAACTAGGATATTAATTTTAGACAAGAAATTATAAACAAGTCATAAATATATTGGGAAGACATTCCCAATTGTATTGTAGATTTTTTGTTACTGAAATACCAAATGAGATAGCCTCTTTGTACTATAAAAAGCTTCTGTCATTTGGGATATAGTATGTAATGTTATATCTATATAAGACATTGGACCTGTTCATATATTGATTAATCCATACTAAAATGGTTATTTGTTTTTTTGAACATGTTTTGTTATTCATAAATACAATATTATATATTCATAAGATAAAGAAATATTACAATATGATTATATTATATTATAGTATTTTATATAAAAACTTTTATAATCTAATTTGTTCAATATCATTTCTACATTAGAAAACAAAAAATATATACACTGTATTATATATATATATATAATTGTAAAGATTGTAATATTGGTTTAGGTGTTAATATATCATATCTATAATAGATTATGGTATCATTTAAGATTTATAAAATAATTGACAACAGAATTTCAAAAATAAAACTAATTAACGACGCTTTGATGCCAACTCATTGATGATATTTAGTTGGGATCCAGCTCAATACTGTATTCTGTATGCTGTACTTCTAATATGTATTAGAAGAATGAGATAGTTGGGTATTGTAATCTGGATTACTATGTACATGTGTTGGGTGAATTAGATTCAGTTGGTGCGGTGCGTTTTATAAATAAAATATCAAATTGTATATTGAATCATATTACATGTGATTTTATCTTTAATACATTTGGTTGATTATTCAAACTTATATATTATAAAAAATATATAAGTATATATCTTTCTAGATTCAATAAAGATTTGATGGAAAAGTCACTCGAATTATTTAAATTAATTTAGTATTACTATTATAAGAATTATATATAATATACAATTTAGTGTCATATTTCTAACATTTTAACAAAACACCTGTATTTAAGGAGTTTAGGTATTACTTATAAATAAATATATACTGCTTTTTAAATTTAAAGAGAACATACGAACTGGATATTTAATAAGTTTTATTTTCTAGACATGATATATATTATTAATTTGTTCTAAATTTACAGTTAAATTTATTTTAAATTCATTTATTTATTTATAACAGTAATCGAGGTTATTTTTATGAAAATATTGGTCCAAATGCATGTTTCATAATTATTATATTCGGATATTTGGTAATATTACTAAATATAAAACTTCGAGGTAAAAATATGCATTCACTATTTAATATATATTATATTCAATATATATATTATTTAAATTTAAATTTAAAAACCTATATTTCCATATCATATATATAAGTAAAGTTATTCGATTAAATAAAAATCTATATATTTAAATATTAAAAAGTATAACTATTATAATTATATCGCACTTATAAGCATGATTCGTGTTAATCGTGGTATATAATATATTTTTTATAAAATAAGTTTATTTAATAAAATTGAATTAAAATAATTAAACATTATTAGGATTAATTACAATTATAATATAACATATGTAAATATATAAATATATATTTTCTATATTAAATATATCTTATATCGAATAATATTTATAGAATACAATAATTACATTCTATAAAATTTACTATCAAAATTATTCATGCGTGACGTTATATTATTCAACTTATTATATTTTTATATAGTTGTTAAGATTAGATTACCATATATTTTACTTTGTTATCTATATATTGAATACATGTAATACAATTACATTCGGTTTATTTGAATATACTTAAATGTGATAGATAATAAATGATATCTATAATATACACATTACTAACCATCTTGAATGTGTTATGATTTTAAAAGTTCCGGTTCAATGATTAATAGTTGCAAGGAATTCAATAAGTGGATTTTCACTGAATTAGATAGCTAGATTTATGACTCATTTGTTATATATTTTTAGTATTTGTGGTTAAATAGAGTTATTATATATCGGTGGTACTATAATATATATATACACATATATTTAAATATATATTAGTATGATATATCATTATAAGAATATGTCTAATTTGCGTTAATAACCTGTTATAACTCAAACTTATGGTATCTTGAGTAATATAATATTTGTTCTAAATATTACTTATAAATTAATCGCTTTTAGGTTATAAAACAATATATATATATATATATATATATATATGTATACAACCAAATGTGTTAATCTATTAGTATAGAATTTAACTTCCCAATACTAATATTACTAGAATAATCAACTCATAAAATTACAACTTATACTTTATAAGGATTATCAAGAGAAAACCATACTCAATTTTCAAACCATTGATTTTTAAAAAGATACATCTAGATTTAAATATAGAAATTCTCAATTAATAATTACTGAAATGACTACAAACTGATATCAGAAACGAAATAAACATGACAATAAAATATGGAAAAATAAGATTTCTAAATTAATGAAGTATGCTGGATTAAAACTATGCTCAGAAGAGAGCTCTAGGTATAATGTTACCCGTGAATACACTGCTTACTATAAACCTACTAACTGGAAAAACCATTTAACATTGATTATCAAAAAATAACTAAATAATAGTAAATTTATTTAATATGGAAAATCTTATTCGTTTTCATAATCTCACTACCTTTATAAGGAATAACTACACACCGATGGCCATATCTATTGTACACCTTTATTGTACACACAAATTATAAGTCTATTTTGAATTGAATTTGAAATGAATCAGGCACATGAGTCAATCACTACACAGTTATTGTTTAACAGATTGAAATTCGTATACAAATAAAATTGATCCAAATAATTTAGTTTATAATAAATGTTAAAATTATTTACTAATATCAGATATTTATGCAAATCTACAATTACTAATCAAAATAAATAATAATTTCAGTAGTATTTGTATATAATGACTAGTGTAAAATTAAATGGTAAAGTTTTACGATAATTAATCAGTGAAATAATTGAAGATTAGTAAACAAATTTAAATTGTTAAATTGTCGCGAATTACGTAATATTTCTAGATTTATTTGCCGATGCAAAATTCACTGAATATCACGTCGAGAATGTGGTCAGTGGTCACGCGACCAGTAATCGCCGCAATCTGATTGGCCGCCTCGTGCAAATGGTAGGCAGCTATCACAGGGTCGTTGCGCCGCTCCGTATAGGACTCCAGGGAGCAGATGCACGCTCGCAAGTGAACCAGGTGGCGCTGTTGAGTTAAAGCGTGACCCTCGGTATTGATGTCGGCGCATCTTTAGCATGGAAATTTAGATTTATATTAATTTAAAAGAATATTGTGATTGTTCATTTTATTAAAAAAATACATCATAATTTATAGTATGGATAGTATCGTATAATTATTCAGATATAAGGACATTATGTAATCTCTAGAGGACACATTCCAACATAACTACAAGACGCCTACACAATTCATACAAACCCACGCCCAAACCCTTCCTACACACCCAGGACTAACAGGTTGCTGACGATATCAGCTAGGAGCTCGGAGAACGCATGAAGTCCGTTCCCTTGTTTACAGCTGACAAAAACCACGGGAGATCCGAAGGAAGAGTAGTCTGCTCGCTGAAGCGTATCGATATCAGTGACCTTGTCACATTTATTAATCACGACAAGGCTGGGTCCTCGAAAACGGTCAGGATGAGACGAGGCGGGGGTTAGGTCAAATGAGGTGGGGGTTGGGTCAAATGAGGTCGAGTTAGAGTCAGACGAGGTGGAGCTAAGGGTGCCGAGAGCGGGAATGGCACGAGGGAAACAGCAGTCCATTAAATCGGTAACTGCATCCTTGATTTCACTCTCGGTAGCGCCCTCTACCATTAGGATGTTGACATCGGAACGCATCGCACTGTTTTACAGTGAAACAATAGGTACATTGTAATTATATTATATTTTATTGTTATTTTTTCGATGAAAATATAAAACAAATTGATAAGGGACATTTATAGAATACAGAGAATACAATTGAATAGTAAATCAGTTTTCACATCATTCTAGTGATAAACTTATGATGCATAGACAACTACGACATATCGACCTGGCAAGTGTGCGTCGAATTCCCTCCCTTTCGACATCGCACCCCCGTCCCCTATCTGTCCCATCTCCACCTTCGCAGACTCTTATCCCGGCGGTGTCAGTCAGTGTAACCGCAATGCCCCGAATGTCAATTCGACGCTCGAGGAGATCGCGTGTCGTTCCCGCCACTTCCGACACAATCGACACATTTTCGTCACCTGTCAAAATGTCAATATCAAGGTTATGTATTCATTATATAATGACATCTAATAATTGACAGTATAACTCTAGAAAGATCACATTTATTGGACATAAAAAGTACTGGAATAATAAGTAAATACCATAAACTTACCCAAGATATGTTATTTATATACTCATCATATGAATTTATTTTACAAATAATATTTAATAATTATTTATTAGATATTGTTATTGATTTTAATAAGTTACTTTTAATGTAAATTTATTCATGTAATGCATTTGTTATTTATATGTTGTTTAAGTGTTATTTATATGTTGTTAAGTGTTATTTATATGTTGCTTAAGTATTATTTATATGTTGTTTAAGTGTTATTTATATGTTGTTTAAGTGTTATTTATATGTTGTTTAAGTATTATTTATATGTTGTTTAAGTGTTATTTATATGTTGTTTAAGTGTTATTTATATGTTGTTAAAGTGTTATTTATATGTTGTTTAAGTATTATTTATATGTTGTTTAAGTATTATTTATATGTTGTTTAAGTGTTATTTATATGTTGTTTAAGTATTATTTATATGTTGTTTAAGTGTTATTTATATGTTGTTTAAGTATTATTTATATGTTGCGATTTTAAAATATTATGAAAGTGACAGTGATTTTTATTTATTTTTTACTTTTGTACATATATTTATTGTTCCATATATTATTGAATAAAACAAATTGAATTTTCTCCGCTTTTTTTAAAACTTATTTTAAACTTATTTTTAAACTAATTTACACCCATTAAACTTTTTATTTATTTATCCATTCTATCTGCCTATCTGTACATAAATCTATTTAAAGTGAATAAATAAGGTAAATTTAGCGGGCCTTGGTAATATGCATCTAACAAATGCGATTCATAAGGGAACTCTTGCCGACATTCGGTCTACCGACGAGTGTCACTTTCACCCCGTCCTTTATCATCCTGCAACGCTGAGCAGATGTCATGTGATCGGCTATGGAGTGTTTAAGCACGCATACGTTTTCAAAAACTGTATAAATGTATTATAATATATGTAAATTATGAGATATCCCTGTGAAATGTGAAAGTTTGGAAAAATCTTATTTTTATAAATATTTATAAATTTTTATACAACATTTAATTAGTTAAAAAATATATTTACAATAATGAATTGTCTATTTTTATATATTTTGTATAAAGATATAACTATGAATATAAAGAGTCTTTTATTAGTGAAATTCAATATTGACCCGTTTGTTCTAAGCCAGTTTCAATATTATCAGCTTCACTAAAATCAATGTATGCCTCAAGGAAACCGATACACTGTTTAATAATGGGATGTTACCATTATCTAAATAAGTCAAATATATTATGGATTTAATCGTCAAATGTTAATCGTAATCATTAGTCAAAATATAGTCGTTATGTCCTCATTATATTCCTCATTATATTCCTCATTATATTCCTCATTATATTCCTCATTGTATTCCTCATTGTATTCCTCATTGTATTCCTCATTGTATTCCTCATTGTATTCCTCATTATATTCCTCATTATGTTCCTCATTATATTCCTCATTATATTCCTCATTATATTCCTCATTATGTTCCTCATTATATTCCTCATTATATTCCTCATTATATTCCTCATTATATTCCTCATTATATTCCTCATTATATTCCTCATTATATTCCTCACTATGTTCCTCATTATATTCCTCATTATATTCCTCATTGTATTCCTCATTATATTCCTCATTATATTCCTCATTATATTCCTCATTATATTCCTCATTATATTCCTCATTATATTCCTCATTATATTCCTCATTATATTCCTCATTATATTCCTCATTATATTCCTCATTATATTCCTCATTATATTCCTCATTATATTCCTCATTATATTCCTCATTATATTCCTCATTATATTCCTCATTATATTCCTCATTATATTCCTCATTATATTCCTCATTATATTCCTCATTATATTCCTCATTATATTCCTCATTATATTCCTCATTATATTCCTCATTATGTTCCTCATTATGTTCCTCATTATGTTCCTCATTATATTCCTCATTATATTCCTCATTATGTTCCTCATTATATTCCTCATTATATTCCTCATTATATTCCTCATTATATTCCTCATTATATTCCTCATTATATTCCTCATTATATTCCTCATTATATTCCTCATTATATTCCTCATTATGTTCCTCATAATATTCCTCATTATGTTCCTCATTATGTTCCTCATTATATTCCTCATTATATTCCTCATTATATTCCTCATTATATTCCTCATAATATTCCTCATTATATTCCTCATTATGTTCCTCATTATATTCCTCACTATGTTCCTCATTATATTCCTCATTGTATTCCTCATTATATTCCTCATTATGTTCCTCATTATATTCCTCATTATATTCCTCATTATATTCCTCATTATATTCCTCATTATGTTCCTCATTATGTGCCTCATTATGTTCCTCATTATATTCCTCATTGTATTCCTCATTGTATTCCTCATTATATTCCTCATTATATTCCTCATTATATTCCTCATTATATTCCTCATTATATTCCTCATTATATTCCTCATTATGTTCCTCATTATGTTCCTCATTATGTGCCTCATTATGTTCCTCATTATGTTCCTCATTATGTTCCTCATTATATTCCTCATTATATTCCTCATTATGTTCCTCATTATATTCCTCATTATATTAATCAATTTAATATCCATAATATCACAAGGACTAGAATCTAAAAATAGAATGTAATTCTAGATTGTGTCATTAAGAAAATGATTTCTCAACATTATTGTACTCTATTAAAGATTTGATCTATAACACCATGCACACCTTAATGAGATCTTGACGCCATTGAGTGTAAATGGGATTTGATTGGTTAAGCTCCAAGACCGCCAGACGGCGCTGCGATTCCGTCTCTGCCACAAGGAGATCTCGCAGACCTTCGGCTTGACTGAGCTCAAGTTTACCATTATGAAATGCTCTGTGCAATTGGGTACAGTAAGGTTGACATTATTTTGAATTATAGTAATTTAATATATATTTAACTAATATCTAGTAATTTAAGATTTTGTTATTTAATATCTAATAATTTCAGAATTTGTAATCTAAGGTCTAATAATTTAAGATTTTGTTATTTAATATGTAATTATATATAAAGTACTATTGCATACCTATTCTTACAATTCTAAAATTTCTATCAAATTATATTATATATTTTTCATTAAATAGTACACTTAGTAAAGATAATTTCTCTAATGAAAATAGTCAATATCATTGTAGACATTGATATAATGATACATTTCTGATAAAACTAATTAATATATAATATATATTATATAATATATATTATATAATATATATTATATAATATATATTATATAATATATATTATATAATATATATTATATAATTAAAAAGGTGAATATTCGGAATAATACCGAATAAAAAATATATTATTTACAAACAAATTTATTTTCATTTGTATACATTAATAATATCCATTATATAAATATAGGATAACTTTTGGCGAATATTAAGCCTACCTTTTAGAGAATTCGCCAGGAAGTGCTTGTCTGATGTCATTTGATATAGATCCGATGGCACCAAGTACAGCTTTAACGACGGCAGTGCCACCATGGACATGTAATTCCGCACAATTTTCTCCTGTATAACTCGACGGACCTGAAATTATTTTGTAACATAAATTTGCCGTATTACAATTTTTTAAGAATTAAGAATAGTTCAATTTTATGTAAATAATTAAACAAATATTTCTCTTTAAATATTTGCCGAATATTTAACTAGATTATTATCAGTAATTATTAATTAATATAATTATAAATTCACTTACTAGGATACCATAGAACAATTCCTTTATCGAGTATATCATTGCAATAGGGGAAATAAATAGTAGTTAATGTAGCATATCTTGGTTTTAGTTTCTTTCTGACAAGTTTGGATAGTATAAATTCAGTTTTTTCTCCTGATATGCGAATTATAGATACGCCACATCTCCCATTACCAGAAGATAAAGCATATATCGTTGATAGTTGACGTATACAAATATAGGTTCCCGTATATTCGCCATTATTGGAACCTTTGACATATGAGGGATAGTTATATTTTGTTTTGAATTGTAATTTACGAAGTAATAATTGGTTAATTTTATAACATATTCTACTTATCATAATAGAATTATATGAAATACATATATAAGTATACAATATAAAATATTTATACTGTCATAATTTATAAGATTATTAATATTAATAAATATTTATTTTTAAGATTTAAATTTAATTAAAGTTTAATTAAAAAGTCAACATTTATGTCTAATTTCAAAAAATACTATTAATGAGATAGTAATTTCATATTGTACTTTTCAATTATAATTTCAAAAGAAAGGTTATCCTATAAAACTATGTAGATTATTGTAATAAATATTTATTATTTTTAAATTCAAAATGTTAAAAGTTGTAAGTTCAAATTACAAAGATATTAATTATCATTGATATTTCAATTAGAAATAGAAATGCAAAATTTTATACTAATATCCTAATATGGCTAATATGATACTTAAGAATATAGTTTAAATATAAAATCTATATAATGTAATATAATTATACGATAATTCATGGAATGATATAGAAATCTCATTTAATATATTTCAAATAAGATATATACTAAATATGATGCATATGATGAAAATAATCATTATGACTAAAAAAGTCATATACTATCTATCCTACGATATATATGACTTATTATTAAAATAATTTAAAAAATATCCGATAAAGTAGTGTTAAGGTTAATTAATTAATTCAAATACAAAAATATTCTATTAAGACTATATAAATAAGATGGAATTTATATTGAGATATATTAATTACATTTATAATAATATTTAAATAGAATTTAATATTCTGTTATGTATATAACTTCAAATAACTTTAGCATGTACTGTTTATAATAACGAGGTAACGGGGTAACGTAGTTTAATCCAAATATTTTGATTCTAACTATATACATACATTTCAGATCAATATCTTTGGTTTCATTCTTTCGCATAGATTACGTTTATATTAGCAAATAATAATCTTATAAGATATAACAAAAGTATATATAACTAAGGTTTACGAATACATGTATTCCTATTTCGAATACGATTAAATATTATTTATTTTTATTTATTATAAAATGTATTCCAAAATATCATTACCAATTACTACCGAACCAGATTCGATTAAAAGTATATTGTCCGAATCCTCTTCTATCATAAAAAGAGTGACCTGACTCCACGCACCACAATTTATCCCTAAAACACTTGATTCATTATCACATACCATTATCACCATTCATTATCACATATCACATTATCACTGCAATTCAGAAATCATCTTTCTATCGGTAATAAAGGTGCACGGCCTCGATGTCACTTCATATCAGTTTTTTAACAATTCGCCGAAGTTAGGTACTCCAAGAGTACGTACTTAACGAGGAGATATCCTTGTCAAGTAGGTACTCCAAGAGTACCTACTTAACGAGGAGATACCCTTGTCAAGTAGGTACTCCAAGAGTACCTACTTAACGAGGAGATATCCTTGTCAAGTAGGTACTCCAAGAGTACCTACCTAACGAGGAGATACCCTTGCCGCAAGTGTAACGACTTTCACGGTGCGTATACGCATATATGATCCCATAGGTTCTTACGCTGACGTGCCCGGGTTTCCAATATAAACCAAACCTCTACTATGCCATGAATACCGCAAACTTTTTATAAATTGTACAACAGTCACGTACACTTAAGAATATGCATATTTTATATGTAATACATATTATATAATTGAATGTATTTCGATTCATAAATAATCACTATACGATATTTCAGTTTACCTACTATAATATAATACTATCTATCTATAAGATAATATGTATACTATTGTATGTGTGCCGGATAAGACTACGGACAACGACTAACGGAACACGCTATAGAGAGTGGGTAAAGAAGATTTCAGAATTAACTTAGATTTTGAATTTCGCTTCCACATCTCACGGAAATAAAATGGACGAAACTATAAAAACGGAGTTAAAGTCAATATCCTTTTTACCTCAACTTGGTCGATTTGCACGATTAAAGAAACATCTGAACGCTACGAATTCAATGTATTACACGGGATATATTTATCCGAAATATTGCGAGAAATGATCGAATCTCATGTCAGATGCCTATGATTAACGTAGACTTGAGTACCTGTACAGTTCGTGCGTGTATGTCAGTGTGCGCGTGTATGTGTGCGGATGTTCGCGAATACCCATACGCGGACATATGTGTGTGTGTCGGTGGGTTTTAGCGAAGACGTGCGTACGCCTTACGCACGTCTTCGTACACCGTACGGACATCTTCGTACACCGTACGGACATCTTCGTACACCGTACGGACATCTTCGTACACCGTACGGACATCTTCGTACACCGTACGGACATCTTCGTACACCGTACGGACATCTTCGTACACCGTACGGACATCTTCGCACACTGTACGCCGTACGGACATCTTCGTACACCGTACTGACATCTTCGTACACCGTACGCACGTCTTCGTACACCGTACGGACGTCTTCGTACACCGTACGGACATCTTCGTATACCGTACGGACATCTTCGTACACCGTACGGACATCTTCGTACAACGTACGGACATCTTCGTACACCGTACGGACATCTTCGTATACCGTACGGACGTCTTCGTACACCGTACGGACGTCTTCGTACACCGTACGGACATCTTCGTATACCGTACTGACATCTTCGTACACCGTACGGACATCTTCTTACGCCGTACACCGTACGGACGTCTTCGTACACCGTACGGACATCTTCGTACACCGTACGGACGTCTTCGTACACCGTACATCGTACGGATGCCTTCGTACACCGTACGGACATCTTCGTACACCGTACGGACATCTTCGTACACCGTACGGACGTCTTCGTACACCGTACATCGTACGGATGCCTTCGTACACCGTACGGACATCTTCGTACACCGTACGGACATCTTCGTACACCGTACGGACATCTTCGTACACCGTACGGACATCTTCGTACAACGTACGGACGTCTTCGTACACCGTACACCGTACGGACATCTTCGTACGCCGTACGGACCCGAGTAAGACGGGTAGAGATTTGTTAGCTCGCCAGGCGCGCTTCGCTTCTCTCGTAATCTCTCGAATTCCCGGAAAACGAAGAAGCCACGCCCACTACCGGGCGCGTAAACGATCTCGACACGCCCAGTATTTCCAGGCGCAAACGAGCGCCGCCAACGCCACCTAGACCGCCGACAAAACACCGCAAGCGATCTCCGTTAATCGTAGAGAACTTATAACAATAGAGTGCGAGCCGATAACGATTCCCTAGATACTCCTGAATACGACTCGTACCCGCTACACGCCGAGCGTCGGATTCACGGGTACTATGACATCGGAGAGATACACCGGATTACTGGCCGCAGTGCTCTTGGCAGCTTTATTTCAAGGTAACGCGCCGTTCGCCCACGCTATCTCGTACCAGCGTTCACCTCGCTCGCTAGATAAACACCATTATGTAATTACTAATTACGCAACGTTTTACATCTTGTATGCTGCAATACTTCTCGCAGACCATCTCCTCATTTGCATGTATTTTGTATTTAGAAAATAAAATTCTAGATTTCGGTTATGAAAATTATTAACTTTTCGAAGTATGCGGCGTACACTGTACGCGTACAATGTACGCGTACAGTGTACGAAGTAAGGTGTGGATATGCCGTCATACACTGTGGGTGAGCCGTTATATACTCTGTGTGCCGCTATGCACTGTATGTGTGCCGATATACATAGTAGGTGTATCGTCATACAATATAGGTGTGCCGGAAAATAGTTTATACACTATAGATACGCAGGTATATGTTATAGGCATACCTGCATACACTGAATGTGCGACGATATACAATATAGGTGTGCTAACGTATATATATATATATATATATATATATATATATATATATATATATATATATATATATATATACATATATATATATATATATATATATATATATATATATATATATATATACATTCAGAATACTCGAAAATAGATAAATATATCAAATAAACAATAAAGAATATGTTGCATAGGTTATAAAGTATGGATATAGATTATAAATTATGATACAACATATAATTATTATCAATATTGATATTCATCATCAATATCGAGCAGTGGGCAATTGATATACTAATTTTAGATTTAATTCCAGAGGAGCTACTAGGGAAATTGCCTTAAATGAAATTGCCAATTCTTCTGCAATATAATTGACAATAAAAGAAACGGAGTTGGGTCTCTTTATAAAGCAGTTGTAATATATTATTACTATAGTATTCAAATGTAATTAGAAGACT
>OZ038312.1:34270819-34275300 GCA_964035775.1 Osedax frankpressi | reverse complement strand
CCTCTCTATCTCCCTCTCCCTCTCCCTCTCCCTCTCCCTATCCCTCTCCCTCCCTCCATCCCTCCCCACAACCAGCGTACAATTCTAATCAATCCAAGTATAGGTTTGCCATATGAAGTTCGGATCTTGGACCTACGATGGCACCAAGCTGAACCTGACGCTGACCAGTGAGTCCAATCCGGTAGTGGATATGTCGACTTATTCTGAGAGTGGCGAGTGGATTGTATTAAGTTAGTGGAAAAGAGGAGTTGTCGCAAATGATGAGCAAATGAGGAGGATATAGTACAGGGTAAATAGTTTGTTGGTAGAGGAGGAGTACGAGGATGGGATAGAAGTAATTTGAATATATGTGAGATGTATATGAGCCGGTAGAGAGGTTACAATTTATCTTGGAGAAAGTCTAAGCCAGTAACGAAGATGGGTGGGAAAAGGGAATTAGTGAATAGTTTAGTAGTTTGTTATTAATGGTGGTGTCTGTTAATTAGTTAGTAGAAAAATAGAAGTTAAAAAGGAAAGTATAATATATCCGTACTTCGCCACTATAATTGTGAGATATTAATATTTAGTAAATGGTGAGGTATCGTTACCATGCATAGAAATAGTCAAGTGTAAGAGAAATTCTTATTAAAATGTTGTACTAGTTATGTTTAGGTAATGGATAATTAGTTATTTAATATGACGAGCTAATGATATAATTAGAAGGGATATATTGGAATATAGTCAATTGAAAGAATAAGTTGATAAGCCAGGATTAGAGATGAAGTGATGGTAAGTGGTATACAGAAGAGGATTTATAATTTAATTGGGATGGAATAGAAATAAGTTACGTTAAGTAAAAGTGAAACCGGTTGCGGAGTGCAAGGAAGTAGTGGCATATCGAGTAGACTTACAATTGAGAAGTAGATATTATCTAGAGAATATTAATCATCGGTGAAGAATATTTTATTATTTTGTACCTAAAGCAAATTAAACACATTCATTTATTTGGTGTTGGGCTTCCTTAAAATTAAAAATTAAATAATTAAAAAACTACCAAAGGAATTATGACGGAGTGTAATGTGACGGATAAACTGAATTCGTTGGCACGATTTATAGTATTATATCACCCATTATGTAACTAAATTATTGAACAGGATTATAACTATATAGTTATGTACCATATGGTAGCATTGTTTTGCAAGTATTACTTTAATCAATTCTATAATGTAATTATTTTACATTTTTATTTATAAATAACAATTTAAATTTACTTAAAATCAATTCAATTTGATTGACTTAATATCTATTTATCATAACTATTAATATTAATAATAGTGCTATATTTAAATATATATATAACAATATAGTTACATAAAATATTAAATTATAGATTTATCACAATGTAAAACTTGACACCGATGGCTACAGAAGCTCCAGCCACGCGATCGAACATAACCTACGACTGTTGCCCGGAGCCGTACATCGACATCACGTTCAGGGTATTCCTTCGACGCCGCACCCTCTACTACGGTTTCAACTTGATCATTCCTTGCGCCCTGATCTCCTCGTTGGCGCTGCTCACCTTCCTGTTGCCCCCGGACGCCGGCGAGAAGGTCTCGCTCGGCATCACCGTCCTGCTGTCCCTCAGCGTGTTCTCGCTCATCGTAGCCGACTCCGTGCCCAGCACTTCGCTGGCCGTACCTTTAGTCGGTTGGTCCGTATTGCATACCGTGGTCATTGCGGTGTGTAAGCACGCGTTGGCGTGGCTAGTCGTAGCCCGAGTGCGGCGTATCTCTATGGGTTTGGTTAGCCGGAGTGGTCTGGTTGTAAATAAGGCTGTATTAATAACATCTAGAACATTAAATATTGACAATTTCAAATAACTTCTCAAAAATGATAAATTATAAATTCTATATGATATTGGAAGTTCTTAATTATTTATTAAAGTATCTGCTGGTATTAATTATTTGCAACGCTTTCTCATCGTTGTAATATAATTACAATACCATAGTGTTACAATAAATAAGCAGTACAACAATATAACTATGATATTCATTTAGCAAGTATTTACTAAAACAATATTACTACAATAGTATTTGCTAATTTAAGATTTCAAAATAATGTTAAATATATACTATTTCAGTTTTTATATTAGTATAATTATCCAGTTATAATTCCGAATTGCTGATAACTTATAACAGGCGGGGTCCACTATAAAACCTATTGCCTTTAAATCATCTCTAACATAAATCACACCAAATGTACCAGTGGAACAGCGATCCCATGATAATAAATAATATAGTAATTTAAACACAGTATCTCAATATCACTCTCCCTCTCTCAATAACGCTTTAGTTATCTCTATTGTTCTCAACCTTCACGATCACGCATATCCAATGTCTTTATATACGCTAAAAATATATTATAACGTGCAGGTATCTATTTCACCGTGATCATGATAGTGGTAGCCATATCTGTGGCGATAACGGTGTTGGTGTTGAACTTCCATCACCGGAACCCCGACACCCACACAATGCCCGACTGGGTTAGTTCAGCTGTTCAGGTGTTATCGTAAACTCTCGCACCCCGGCCATCTCGATACGCTTACCACGCTAACCCTACTTCCCCGAACTATTCCGTACCCCTTAACCTCACTACCTCGACCTCGTATCACGCCCACGCAGATTGATAGGGTGGTCTGTCATTGGTTAGCGTGGGTGCTCTGCATGTCACGACCCGGCACTGACCTCTCACCTAGAGCCGTCAAAGCCCGCGATCCGGAGAATAATGTACTCGTCTCGTTAGTAGTCAAATTGCATATTCATAAATCCTAGAAATGCAACTTATTCAGAGTTCCTGTAATACCTGTAATATTTTCTAATCGTTGATTCGGAAAATTGACGATTTAATAATTTCGAGAAAATACTCGATAATTATTGTTGAATTACATAAAAGGAGGTTTACTGTAAACTTAGAAAATAATTAGAACTTTAAAATATAAGACGCAATATATTCAGTATTTATTCGCAATTTATCCAGTTAGAAAATATAAAAATAAGTTATTACTTAGATTAATGATGTTACTAAATAAAAAATGCTTTGACAATTCTATTTGTTTGATCAAGAATATTTAATTAAATATAATTATCTTTCATTGCATTTGCTTAATATATATAACTATAATTAATCTATAATTAATCTTAATTTGTATAAACTAGTCTAAGCTGGCGTTAATAATACTGCAAACCGGAAATGTCGACTTAGTTTTCATTGTCTCTCGAATAACAATCGAATCGCATGTTATCAGCAGGTTACTGCAAAACGAGAAGACAATAGAACGGAGACTAGTAAAGATAGACAATCCCGGTAATTACAACGTTAGTGGATAGCTAAATCATGGTTGGATATAACTAGTCTTTATAATATAACTAGTCTTTAGCAAGAAAATAAGCCATGCTTCTAATTATTAATAGTTTCATCCTTCGCCATACATACGAAGATTCACAAAAGGTACTGGATAAAACTGTCGTCATTTCCTTACACTATTATCTCATTATGAATGACCTTTCCCTAGATAACACCGATCTTTTGAGTTTAATGTCGCCAAATATAACAACGCTCATTACTGCCTTTAGCCACGCCCGTCAATCAAACCTCTAACCACGCCGCTCACCACGCCCACAGCTTCACAGTGAGATGTCTTCAATACTGCACGAACTACAGTTCATCACCTCGCGCATGAAACAGGACGACGCCGATACTCAGGCAACCGGCGACTGGAAGTTCGCCGCGATGGTGATCGATCGCATGTTCTTCTTCGTGTTCACCATCATTTTCATCATCACCACCGTGGCGATTTTCTTCTCCGTGCCCACGCTGTTCGAATGAGGCGAACTGAGGCTTGAACTGGGGCCGGTCGACGTCGTGCCTCTCCGCGCGTTGTTAGGATGTGCCGCGTTAGTTTACGAGAAGCGCTCGGCGGCGGAGTTCTTACGTTGCTGTCTCGGATAAACGATCGTCCGGGTCTCGAGTGTGCCGTCACATTTTACGGCATCGCAAAAACTGACCACGAAACCGCTAAAGTTCAGCTTACAAAGAAACTTCTTAGATTTTTTTAGTAAATTATATTTCTGAATCAATTATAGACTTGCTCGGAAGTTGGGTATATAGAATTTATTTATAATTAAAGAAAATTCTAATATACTCACATAGGCTTTGTACTTATTTTTGTATCGTTTGGTTCCTAAATAGTTTCTTAACCGTTAAAAATCGAATTACCAAGTTTAGTTACCAACTTTAGTCAATTTGCGAATAGATAAACTAAAACGACATATTTTAATTCGCCTATGTAGGAAGTCAGTTGAACAGGGTATATATCTACAGTGCAGATATCTACTTGCACTGCATTATCACCCTTTATTGTAGATCGATACTTTTTTTTATATTGCTACATAACTCGATACCATCAAATAATGTAGGATGTTTGACTACTGGTTATAGCT
>OZ038312.1:34250819-34268319 GCA_964035775.1 Osedax frankpressi | reverse complement strand
AGTGCTTATTTATTTAACCTTTATATTTCTATTAACATATGATACAAAAATCGTCATTAAAAACTGCTTTACGTTTATTGGTTGTATCGTCTCACTTACTAAAATTCGTACTTATTTTCTGCCCGTATAAGTTATAGTCCGAGATGCCAAAACAGTAAACGTAGTCGAAGATATTGTAGTTGGTCTTCTTCGTATAGCAGGTGAGGAACTTTGTAAAATTATAACGGTTACAACCGTAAATAGAAATAAGATCTACAGTAGATCCATACATCGATGTTTGTAATCTGCTAGAGGTCTCTGTTGGAAAATATATTAGCCCGCTGTGGATATAGTTAGTTTCTATAAACATATATAAACTATAAACTATAAACTATACAAACAATATAAACTATAACATATATAATCCAATAATACGCTCATTAATGTATAAGATGTATTATAATTATAAGAATATGTTCTACAATTATTATTTATATATATATATATATATATATATATATATATATATATATATATATATTCGTGTAGACAACCACAAACCTAAATGATCACTATGGTTAGTGATCGTTTAGGTTTAAAAAAAGAGTTCACTAGATATACAGAACTAACTTATTGAGGCCTACTGCATAAAGAGGAGATTAATAAACAGGATAACAATAAGTGCCACTTAAATCATGTGCAAAAAAACTATTATTTAACATAGAGAAGATATGAATTTCTTTGCGGTACTCAAACACAAACTAAACAAATCTACGAATTAATAACATTACAATTGAAAGTATCGAACGTGTAATTGGATACTCATCACTGCAGTAAGCAAATACACCATATGAAGATATATTAATCATCTTGAGTAGTTTTACTATAACTAACATTATTTGTAGGGTTTCTAAAAAATGATGGCATTAGAAAAACAAAGTCGACTATTCAGAGAATTTGTTATGACCAGATGTGCGCATGTACAATTGAAGAATTCACAACTTCACCCATGGAAACCTTCTTGATTGCATAAATGTTGTAGACAGCTAGCATCTACATGTAACGTTCGGGGCGCATTATTTTATATAGTTGTAAGGCTGTTTGATTGATGAATTCCGAAGAATGAATACGGCATTTCTACAGGAAAAATAGAATCATATATGATACGCAGTATAATGTAAAGGGTATACAGAGCCGCGAATAGTATCTCGAAAAAACTCAGCGATATTTTAATTGAATTGACGAAATGGAATCATCTATTATATAATACATAAGCGCGGATTCCCACTTTCGCAATATGACTGATTAGTTGTGAGTATTTGTTTATTTCCGACGAAATTTGAATAACCAGTTTTTTGTTTTGTAATCTGTATTAATCTCAACATGGTGTTTGTATGTTAAGAAAATGACTTTTCATATAATGTCTAGACAGTGACAAATGTTACATTGTGTATTCTAATGTATCGAATGTATTGGATTAATATAGAATTAAAAGTTAGTATCAATTTCGATTTGCCAAATTTAATAACGATATTGTCAATCATACTTCGAAATATAATTTATATATCACGCAAAAATTGACTTTATAACGAGCTAGTCTATTTATGTAAGGTAATTAATACTATATGTTGAAAAGATATTCTTTCAATGATAATGATTATAATAGGTATCTGTTAGATATTACGCTATTCGAAGAGTATGTCATCATTAAAGAAAGGGTTCTTAAGAATATTTATAATTAA
This sequence comes from Osedax frankpressi, assembly GCA_964035775.1. NCBI lineage: Eukaryota > Metazoa > Annelida > Polychaeta > Sabellida > Siboglinidae > Osedax > Osedax frankpressi. The sequence continues at coordinate 34,266,598 of OZ038312.1, read as the reverse complement.
TATACATTTCAAAGTAGGATGTGCCAATTTAGTTGAGAGTAAAATGGATAATAAATATATATTGTCATAATTGATAAGCGGTTCATTTATAAATATTTATATTTATAACTCTATAGAGTAGGATAGGGTGTAAATAGTTTAAATATGAGGTTTATATGGCGAACTGAATAGATATCTGTAGTTTACGTGTTAAACGTTATATTCGAATTATGCATGTTATAGAAAGGAATGAAATCATATATATATATATATATATATATATATATATATATATATATATATATATATATATATATATAACTTTGCTGAGCATATTGATATAGTTATTTTATATGGATATAGATATCTTATATTAATATTGTATATAGCTATAATTATATTATATAGTTATAGTTATCTTATAGGGAAATTGTTATTTTATATGTATATATTTATCTTATATATATTGGTGATTTTATATAATAATTGAAATTATTTCTAAAATCGTAAGTTAATATTTAATACAATATATTCTATTTAATATATATTCTTATCGGTAGTAAAACTAAAGTATTACTTTAGGAATATTAGCACTTATCAATTATTCCAATCATTATATTGTGTAAATATATTAGTATGATATTATAATACATTATAATGTAATACATTTATATGTATATTATTGTATCTAATTATTTGACTCGTTTTCTTGTTTAGATTCCTAAGAAAATATACGCATATAATATATATAATATATATGTTGACATACGTATGTAATCATATTTATTAGCTGATGTGATGAATAGATATTTAAATGGATTTAACAAAATTGTAATGTGAATAAGGTAATATAAATAATTAATATTAATCAACATATGATACATCATAACAACTCCATAATATAATATTTGTGAATCATATATATGCAATTCATTAATAGTAATTAATGTAGTAGTAATAATAGTTATTCTCTAATAATATATATTATATTATTTGTGGATCGATGTAATTTGTTTAGTAATACTAAATAATTATTTTATTATTACATTTTTAAAAATTGGTATAAATTATTGATTAAATCTAAATAGCGAAATTATAATACTTATAATATATATATTTAATATCGCTAGATATTGCGCTAATAATGAATATAATAATTAATAATAACATATTGTTGTACTCCTATCCTTCCTTTTAACGTTATAAACAATTAATATTGTTTAATCACGAATAATTCATCATTGTATGTAATAATTAATATAAAATTAAGAATAAAATTAAATATAATATTATTTGTATTAATTAACAAATGTTATTTCTGTAATAAATTTGATAGATTTAAATGAATATAGTATTCCACATAACAGGTCTATTTAGTGTTTAAGATATACTTTAAGTTTGGAGTTAACAACAGTTGAAGGGCAATTGTATCTATGTTAGGTTGTCAATTATAACTATGTTACCATAACAATATGCATATTCCTTATTGTTGGTAAGTGAATCCATATTTAGTTATTATTTACTAATATGAAAAGTGTGTAAACTCCTTATTGCATTATGGGGATTTAATCTACAAAGTATATACATATCAATATATAGTATGGTGTTAGTTAATTATAGCGGTACTTTTCAATATATTACTCCGTAAAGACCTATGCTTATTGCTTTGACAAATTCGTTTTAATTTTGTTGAATATATGAAGTGATTTATTTCTGGATAGTTACATAATTTACTATATATTATTTAATTATTAAAATATCTGCATTCGATAATATTATATAATGGATTTAAATATAAACAAATATGAATAATATAATATACATATAGTCAGAAAAAAATCAGTGTATATGTATTATAATATTTATATTCAGTATATATTATATAAAGTAAATTAACTACAATAAAATAACATAGCAATAAACTAAATTTTAAATGTTTTCCGGTTGAAATTAATAAAGATTTCATGAATTTAAAAATTTAAATATCTTCCATAACGAAACGTGAAATAAAACAGAGAACACTAAATATCCACGTGCCCCCCGAAACTACAAGGTTACTTCGATATAATGTAGTATTGGGGCGTATTGAGTAACATGGTGGATAATGCATTGTTTGTAGTAATCTGCGTAGTATTCATTTTTTGTGAGATATATTATAAAATTGTGATATATAATAAATTAAATAATATTAGTAATATTGGTAATTTACGTGATATATGGTATTAGGTAATTTACAAAATATCAGAATTATTTATAAATAAATATCTATAGTTAAAACTCATCATGTGTTTATAGTAATAGCCAATATTGCCAATGTTAACTTGGGTAATTATATTTATTATTTGGGTTCGAAATTTAACTATATAGAATCTTATATATAACAATAGAGAAACAATGGAGAAACTTGTATATGATATCACAATATAGAAACATATTCAAATGTATTATGTGTTATGTAATCTCAGCAAATGTTAAGTTATACACATCACTTTATATAATCATATTACATGGCAATTATTTCCACATTAACAATTAGATTAAGATTAAATTATAGACTTAAGACTGCAGCTAAATGAATCTGGAGATAATATGCATTACGATATAGTATGTAGATTAATTCCCCACAACGTCACATGCAACTTAAAAATACTTTAACATATTTAAATTAACATTTACTTGCGATATCCTTAATATATTCTTGGGACCGCTGGCATACAATTTGCTATGTTAACATTCTTAAAAAAATGATACTATATTTACTTACACTTTTAATCAACGTTCGAATTTAAAAGAGAAAATTAAATGAATGAAAGTTGTATTCTTATCTATATATAGAAATATATTTATTTATAATACATATTAATATTTAGTATAATAATATTTAATATGTGTAAGGTATATTTGAATATAAATAAGTAAAGATAATTAATCTTATTATTTAGCGTAGCTTAAGATTATATTAATTAATATCAAGTAAATTATAAAACAAACATATACAACTATCTTATCGAGCAAAGATTATTAATTAATAATATATGTATAATTTAAATAATATATTATTTCAAAACTATTAGCCTTCTTGCTACAAACCAAATGTATGATTGTATGTTATTAAATAGTAAACTCGCATGTGCATTTTGTAACTAACTGTACATTAATGAATTATGTTTAGAATTAAGATGAATTAACACCAAACAAAATTCTAAATATTATGTATATACAACTCTACATTTTTTTTATTAACTAAAATTTAATTTCAAGAGAAAAATATTACGATACAACTTTAACATATCTTTAACATATCATATACACTTTCTGTGTACTTTATATATATTATAATGAATTATACATGTATTATTCTAATAAAATTCCTTTATATGATTATAATCATAATTAATTATAGATTAGTTAATTAAAATTAGTATAAAATGTACAATATTAATATATATATATTATAATTTAGTTTCGTCTAGTTTAGTTTCAAATGATTTTCAAGCTGTTGATTTTATAATATTATTATTGATTCAATAGATACATTTAATGATTAATATATATTAGTATATTGTTGCCATCAAAAGATAATGTATTAGTAATAAGTATTATTATAATTATAATAATATATATTCATTCATGTATGAGAAGATTTATAAATGTTGAATATATATATTTTGTATAATTGAACAAATACTTTTATTTCCTATGTTGTTTCTAGTCAATACGTCATTTCCTATATTCTAATATAAAATATAGGTAAATTTCTTCTGTACATCAAATTATTATTATTTGATGTGAGTAGTATAATGGAGACCCTAGTATAACGTGTAAATTACAATTTAGAATTTACCAATATATTTTATTTTGTATTAACTACCTAATTATTTATACCGTGATATTTACGAAACAAGTTTTTACCTTTTAATAATATTATACTAGCTTTACAAGAATTTAACATTTTCAAAAGAATCGAAATAAGGTATACACTATTGAGTAATAATCGAATAACCAAATCCTAATGACAAGTCACCCAAGAAATACTAAGTGAATATAACACAGTTCCAGCTCACACGGATTAAAACAAAGAATAAACTTACAAAACAACTAATTTACACTACAATTAAAGAAATCTTACAATGAATTTATATACATCACTGTGGGTATCCTGTTACATGCTAACTATTTACGTTTATTATGTGAAAGGAGAATATTCGAATAGATGGGGAGTAGAAATTAAAGGAGATTCTAATAAGGCTAAGCGAATTGCACAAGAACATGGATTCATATATGTCAATGAGGTTATTATTTTATTATTACTTATTAATGCAATTATAGTATATAATTTAATATTGTTATACACTATAATTACATATATAAAGTGTTATTCTTTTACATATTTAATATTAATAACAAATATGATATTAATTAATTTAAATATATAACTACTATTTCTATAAATATTTATTATTATTATATTATCAATATGATAAGTAATTAAAATAAGTCAAAATTATACATAATTGTGGATTCATTAAAATGTAGATGTAGATTTTCTCATCATTTTACATTCCATCTAGATATATTCAAATTGTTTAGGATTATTTATTATAATAATCAAATAAAGGTAAGTTTAAATTTTAAATTTTAATTTTTCGAGTTGCATTTTGTTATGTATAATGTTTTTTCAAAGTTAATCCATGTGGATGTAAAAATATTATGATCTTTATATATAAATTATTATATAATTATAATATTAAATCGTTTAATTGTAGATCATGCCAAACCACTTCCTATTTGAACATCCTAAAGTACACAGGCGCTCGATATCCCACAGTAAACATAGACATACGAGTCTCTCCGAACATTCAGAGGTTTCTTATAAATATCTGTTCGAGTGTTTAAATAAACGAGAACAATCGTACAAATAACTATATTAACGTATGTTTCCTATATTGTATATACATATATATTTATATAGGTCGTTAACTGATTTTTAGCTTGCAAACTTTGTTTATAACTATGCAACGAATCCTGTTCATATTATCTCTTCTAACAATTCAATAGATACTTAAAATATATAATCCGTACTTTATATATACTATATATGCTATATATACTATATATGTTATTTTACTGGTGTTTATTTATTGAAAATATCCATTATTTGGTTTTATTTTAATTATATTTAATATATTAGCAAAACCCCATATACCCCGAAGATACGAGAATCCTTGATATTATTATATTTTAAATTAATTTTAATTATTAGTTCCTATATGTTATCAATAATATGCATACATTAATTCAATATTACTATATATTAACAAGTGAATTTCTTTAAAATAAATTATAAATCTAAAAATATATCTAGTTAGTTATAATATAGTTTGTTATTGTGTTCATTTTATATATAAATATAACAGTTTATATAATTTATGTTCTATAATTTTAATATCTTTAAGATATTTTTAAATAATCTGTTTTTTAACGTTTGTTCAGTAAAAGATTTCTGATACAATTCCACAAATATTCTTATTTTCATAATTAGTCTAGATCCGGAATCCGTAGATGGAGGTGATGAAAGATTGATTTGAATACCGTACATTAATAAATAGAGTATATATAATATGTATATAGTGAATGATGTTATGAATTGTTTCATGCCAATTAACAATTTGATATCGGCTAGAAGTTCAAAATGATTACGAATGTAAAGATTATTATTAATGTTAAGAAAACATGTTATGAAATGTATAATATTTCATATTACATTAGTGTACGCTATACAATCTAGTACTTACTTTCAATTAGTGATAATTGAAATACGATATGGTATATTGTGTGACCATTCATGTTTTGAACAATGGTAAATAATTAGTATATAAAGTGTGTTGCTATTGAATTACTGAAAGTAATCTTCCGCTAAATTCAACCATAAGGTGTCTACTCTAGTTACAGGTTTATCCTACGAATGATGTGGTTTGCATGTTGTGGTTAGATCAATCTGTATTCATCGCCACTACAGGTACGGGTTTGCAATGCACACCTGAAATACCTTCTATATCCTCAGGGATAAAGGTGGTCTTTATATAAATATCCATTGATTTATTAGTAGAATATTTTAATTTGAAAATCGTTAATAAGCTTTATTCTTTATGAGAAATTTCTTTGTAATGCCCATTTGTAATATTATCTTAAATTCTTGCTATTATATTTTTATATTAATAAATTTACTATAATATATTGTATATGATTTATTTTACAAAATTCTGTTATTTCATGCTCTATTTATAGAATTTTCTTTTCTTTATAAGTGTTTTCGTTATATATATTATATTGTGTATTCTGGTTTGCATTTATCTAGTATATATGTTTCTTATAGTAACTCTATGATTATGTTTTAGATAACGTGAATATGTTAGCTATTTTAATCTAGTCATATATGTCTAATTTAATAAAACAGTAATTTGTATTACTGATAATCTAATTAATGGTTATTTATTGTTCAACTTTGACCTTCTGAAATATTACTTCTCTTTCTGTACCATGTATGCTATTTATTATTATTGTTTTATTATTTACAATTTACTAAGACTAATTCGAATATAACATATATTATATATGTGTTCAATCTACGAGATCTTTATTACACGATCAGTTTGACCATTTTTCGTGCGTTCTCTAGTCGCATATCCGGACCATAGTTCAGGGACGCGTTGCCGCACGCATATACGAACTTACCTATACGATTGCAATACTTTACCTTGACATACTCGTTAGCCTCTGTCTCCTACAGGTCACTCCGATCCCCTGCTGGAGTCGAGAGATGGTAACGGAGTGGTATGTTTAATTAATCATGCTCTTGCTTGCATGTACTCAGTCTACACGTGCGTAGCGCATAGGTACACTGGTTATACGTACACCAGCGCTCGCACTCGCCCATCTCCACCCGCACACACACCCGCACACACACGCACACACACACACACACGCACACACACACGCACTCATCTCCAGTCGCACACACTCTGACTGATCTTCACTCGCACACACACACTCAATCATCATCATTCAAACACACACTCAATCATTTTCATTCGCACACACACATACACTCATCTTCACTCGTACACAAACACACCCGCACGCACACGCACACACACACACACACGCACACACACACACACACCCGCACGCACACACACACACACACACACACACATCTCCAGTCGCACACACATTGACCCATCTTCACTCGCACACACACACTCAATCATCATTATTCAAACACACACTCAATAATTTTCATTCGCACACACACATACACTCATCTTCACTCGTACACACACATACACTCATCTTCACTCGTACACAAACACACACACATACACACACACACACACACACACACACACACACACACACACACACACACACACATAACCACACTCATCTCCAATGGCACACATTGACCCATCTTCACTCGCACACACACTCTCACTCATCTTCACTCGTACACAAACACACACACACATACACACACACACTCATCTTCACAGGTACACATTGACCCATCTTCACTCGCACATACACTCTCACTCATCTTCACTCGTACACAAACACACACACACACAAACACACACACACATACACACACACACTCATCTTCACAGGTACACATTGACCCATCTTCACTCGCACATACACTCTCACTCATCTTCACTCGTACACAAACACACACACACACACACACACACACACACACACACTCATCTTCACTGGTACACATTGACCCATCTTCACTCGCACATACACTCTCACTCATCTTCACTCGTACACAAACACACACACACACACACACACACACACACACACTCATCTTCACAGGTACACATTGACCCATCTTCACTCGCACATACACTCTCACTCATCTTCACTCGTACACAAACACACACACACACATACACACACACACACACACACACACACACACTCATCTTCACTGGTACACATTGACCCATCTTCACTCGCACATACACTCTCACTCATCTTCACTCGTACACAAACACACACACACACACACACACACACACACACACACTCATCTTCACAGGTACACATTGACCCATCTTCACTCGCACATACACTCTCACTCATCTTCACTCGTACACAAACACACACACACACATACACACACACACACACACACACACACACACACACTCATCTTCACTGGTACATATTATGGCCTATCTTTACTCGCACATACAGACTCAACCATCTATACCCTTACACATACTCTCACCCATCTCTACTTTCACGCACTCTCACCCATCTCTACTTTCACGCACTCTCACCCATCTCTACTATCAAACATTCTCATGCATCTTCACTCGCACATACACACGCACATTCATCTTCACTCGCACATACACACACATTCATCTTCACTCGCACATACACACACATTCATCTTCACTCGCACATACACACACACACGCACATACATACACTCACACTCATCTCCGCACCTTTTCACGCACATTCTCGCACTACTACTATCGCTAGTTCCGTACTGCCTCATTTATCTACGTCTATGACCGCGGGCCTTAATTATTTACCGTTAGCCCCGCCTCCCGTTAGCCCCGCCCCGGTCCAACCGTCCTCGCCCAATCGGCCTTTATATCGGTGTACAATTTACATGGAACAATACGCGTATATTGCCTTTTTGTTGATGACTCATCGCGTAGGCCTAGTTAAAGGTTCGGGATGCGTATGCTGGACATTATTAATTGAAATTCTACTTTATGAATATACGTAATACTGTTTAGTTATAGTAGTGGACATATTCGGAGTGTAGGTGAGAATAACCCAGTGAGTGTTACGTTCAACCATTCGTAGAGTTGACACTTCGTCTAAACTGTACTCCGGGTGTTTAATAGCCCCACGATAGCGGTATCCGGTAGCATGGTGTTTAAAGAACCCATCGAACGCGGCGAAATGATATTTTGTAGGATTCGTCGATGTTTTATCAAAAATAAACAAACGATATGAAGGAAATGAAACAATATAAGAAATAACGTTATCGTGAACGTTTTATTTGAACAACATTTTTAGAATAATATTCGCTGTAAAATCATTCACGCGAGACACGAAATATAGGAAAATGTATTGCATTTTAATAATAAGTATAAGTGAATATTACCACATGTATTTCACTTTGTTCCTTTAGGAGGATAATGTACGTATTGTGGTTAATTAACTGCGTACATCGTACGGTGTACAGTGTTTATCGTGGTGTAGAATGTTAACTGTACACTATACACTACGACGATCTAGTGTTCGCACAATATAGGATACGCAGTACATTGTATGCCTTATACATTCCACTGTTTCCGAGAAGATGGGTAGCCTGGGCCGCTAGTCGACTGTAGTTGTTTACGTAATCTCTAGTCGCAGCCAATGGCATGCCGTTATATCGCTAACTGTTTGTCTGTGAGAGCAAAGTGACATTCTCATGTAGAACTTACGGCGTATAACGTACAACGAAACATCCGATTCCTTTTTACAACGGTATCCCCCCTACGGAGAGGAGCTTTTTGTATGGATTTCTTTATATTATTTCTATTGTAGTGTGATTTTGAGATTTGTCGAATCGCAGTCTGCTACCCGTCTATATTTATATTGTATGCGTGCGAGTGTGTGCGTGTGTGAGAGCGTGTACGGGAGCGTGTATGCGTAATGGTAAATGTGCGCGTGTGCGCGAGACACCTCGCATCATAGTGTGTATGCATAACGCATACTTCACACCGCAAAGTGTGCGCACACTAAAGTGCGTAAATTTACAGGACACCGTACACTATTGCGCTAATACACACCACACACTATAGTGTGTATACACACCGCACACCATAGTTTGTATACACACCGCTCACCGATTTGCCTATTTACTAATCGGTAAGATAAACGTTAAAGGGGAAGGAAGTCTTTCATCTCGTTATCTATTATCGTGTCGTTTGCAGTGACGATATGTCAATCTTATACCTGATCACGTAATAGAGAGGGGGAGAAGGGGATACTAGTGGGAGAAGGGGGGTACTAGTGGGAGAAGGGGGGGGGGTACTAGTGGGAGAAGGGGGGGGTACTAGTGGGAGAAGGGGGGGTACTAGTGGGAGAAGGGGGGTACTAGGGGGAGAAGGGGGGTACTAGTGGGAGAAGGGGGGGTACTAGGGGGAGAAGGAACATCGACTATTCCACTAGCGCTATCGGAAACATAAGTTTAGCTTTTTTTATATAATAATGTATTTACAGCCTTTATTTCCACGCACTTTATTAATACCACTAATCGCATGCTAATTTAAATGTCATAGGTCAAGTGTAGGTCAAGTGTCATAGGCACGTCACGAGAACTTCTGAGTGGTCGAGTTTTTATAACCGCTCGCCTATGAAGTAGCGTTACGTGAACTATAACTTTGATATACTCCTGTGATTATCTATATAGATAACTATGTAGTTATTGTAGAACAATTTAATCCGCTGAAAGAAGAAATGTTTTTATTAATTCGATTTTCACAGTAGAATATATATTTATCTAGAAATCGGAGTGAAATTATGAATATGATATTCCCCACCGTGCGATATATTCATATCGTATACCCCTGCCTCTATTACGACGTACTTATAACTAGCCTAGATGTGCATTATAAAGTAGGATACCGTCAAAACGCACGCGTACACGCAACACACATTTCTAATACACAGTACTGCGTATATGGCAACTCTAGCCCCTAGCACTTCGCCAAGTTATTTTAATTTACTACGATATGAGCTCTGGGCCCCCAGCTATCAATACGAGTTTATTAATTATAAAGAGTAAAGTGATGCAATTATTGTTGGTGGTCTCGTATATATATATATATGTGTATATATATATTTATATATATATATATATATTTATATATATATATATATATACATATATATATATATATACGAGATATATATATATATATATATATGTGTATAGATATATATATATATATATATATATATATATATATATTTACATATTTATATATATATATATATATATATATATAACACGTATACATATAATATATTATTGATCAGTACACACACATTTGGCAGGGTTACATAATGTTGTGTTAATATATTTTACACTAGTTGCATTTAGGTTTATTTATGTAATACAAATCCCGTGGATACTTTTCTTATAGCATAATAATTGTTGTTAGTTGTTGAGTTAGTAGTGCAAGAGTGGTGGTATTGGATTGGGGGGTGGGGGTGTGTGTAACAATCTACAAGACTTATGTTGTAGTCGTGAAGTGGATACAAGTTCGTAGGTGTTTTAATCTGGTTAACCTGACAGCGGTGACTTGACTGGTTCTGATGATATGTTTGGTAAAGTTTACTTTGTCAATAACCTGGAAACCTAAGTATTTAGTCGAAGCAGTTGGTAGAATCTTTTTATTATCTATAAATATATTCGGCAAGTTGGTAGTAAAGGTTGTTGGTTTGTCCTCATTTTTGTTATTTCAATGTCCACGGAATATCAAGTTCTTTCTATTTTGTTATATTGGATATATCTTGCGAGTTAAGTCTTCTTTAGAAGTATGTTATGGTCAATACCATTTAAGGCTGAAGATAGGTTGAGTAAAGTTACTTGTATATCGGTGAATATATAGTTGAATAGAGAAAGTAGAGTAAATAATTGTGTGTTTAATTGTGTGTTTAATTGTGTGTTTAATTGTGTGTTTAATCTGGTAGTTTTCCTATATTGGAAATCAGGAAATTATTCGTGGATTATGTTTTATAAAAAATGATTAAGATATTGTTAGATATTGTAAGACAATGTAATGTTGTTGAAAAGAAGGGTTTTTGTATGCCTGTTATATTTTAGATGCATGATATGCATTAGGAGATGATCATTTGGTAATAATGGTAATGATGGTAATAATGGTAATAATGGTAATAATGGTAATAATGGTAACAATGGTAATAATTGTAACAATGGTAATAATGGTAACAATGGTAATAATGACCTTATCAAGGTCAATTTCATCAATATTTAAAAGTACCTAAAGCTTTGTGATTATTATTTATTTTTGGGAGTTTGGCAAGTTTTGTTTAGATTATATTCTCAATAATATTTATATTTATATTCTTAATAATATTTATATTTATATTCTTAATAATATTTATATTTATATTCTTAATAATATTTATATTTATATTCTTAATAATATTTATATTTATATTCTTAATAATATTTATATTTATATTCTTAATAATATTTATATTTATATTCTTAATAATATTTATATTTATATTCTTAATAATATTTATATTTATATTCTTAATAATATTTATATTTATATTCTTAATAATATTTATATTTATATTCTTAATAATATTTATATTTATATTCTTAATAATATTTATATTTATATTCTTAATAATATTTATATTTATATTATTAATAATATTTATATTTATATTCTTAATAATATTTATATTTATATTATTAATAATATTTATATTTATATTCTTAATAATATTTATATTCTTAATAATATTTATATTTATATTCTTAATAATATTTATATTTATATTCTTAATAATATTTATATTTATATTCTTAATAATATTTATATTTATATTCTTAATAATATTTATATTTATATTATTAATAATATTTATATTTATATTCTTAATAATATTTATATTTATATTATTAATAATATTTATATTTATATTCTTAATAATATTTATATTCTTAATAATATTTATATTTATATTCTTAATAATATTTATATTTATATTCTTAATAATATTTATATTTATATTATTAATAATATTTATATTTATATTCTTAATAATATTTATATTTATATTCTTAATAATATTTATATTTATATTCTTAATAATATTTATATTTATATTCTTAATAATATTTATATTTATTTTCTTAATAATATTTATATTTATATTCTTAATAATATTTATATTTATATTCTTAATAATATTTATATTTATATTCTTAATAATATTTATATTTATATTCTTAATAATATTTATATTTATATTCTTAATAATATTTATATTTATATTCTTAATAATATTTATATTTATATTCTTAATAATATTTATATTTATATTCTGTGTCTGGCAGGTTATGTTTTTATTCTTCGGAGTAGGTTGTTCTCGTGAATAGTGAAGGGTTAGTGAGTGTTAGTGAAGGGTTAGTGAAGGGTTAGTGAAGGGTTAGCGAAGGGTTAGTGAAGGGTTAGTGAAGGGTTAGTGAAGGGTTAGTGAAGGATTAGTGAAGGGTTAGTGAAGGGTTAGTGAAGGGTTAGCGAAGGGTTAGCGAAGGGTTAGCGAAGGGTTAGTGAAGGGTTAGTGAAGGGTTAGTGAAGGGTTAGTGAAGGGTTAGTGAAGGATTAGTGAGTGTTAGTAAAGGGTTAGTAAGTGTTAGTGAAGGGTTAGTGAAGGGTTAGTGAAGGGTTAGTGAAGGGTTAGTGAAGGGTTAGTGAAGGGTTAGTGAGTGTTAGTGAAGGGTTAGCGAAGGGTTAGCGAAGGGTTAGCGAAGGGTTAGTGAAGGGTTAGTGAAGGATTAGTGAAGGGTTAGTGAAGGGTTAGTGAAGGGTTAGTGAAGGGTTAGTACAACACGTTATTACACGCTATAGTATATACTATAGCGTGTAATACCGAGTATAATATAGTGTATAATACTACGTACAATTTGTATTGTACATTATCTGTATGTACTGACAGATATAACTAAGTAGTAGACATAGTTCGCTACATACAATGACGAGTGTAGTTGTTCTGTTATTATTGCGTCGGTTACTATGGCAATATCTCCTTGACTACCCTGGACAGCTATGTACAGACTCGTAATGCATGTATTAACTGCAGTTACCAGACATACAATATCCAGTTTACTGTATGGTGTGGTGTGTATATACAGCGCAATACACACACACACACACACACACACACACACACACACACACACACACACACACCGCTTAAACCCGACACTGTACATTGTACAGTGTACAATGCAGTTTACACTGTACAACGTGATGCGTGCCCCTATCCACGTAATTACCGAGTGGTATATAAGCAATGTGTTCTTTAATAATTAAAACCTTTACCAATATTATGGCAATGGCAACTGCATATCTAGCAACACACCTTTGCACGCAACTGGAACTCTTCGTAACGAGGGCCTACGCCTAGAACTATTGTTCTAGTGTGACCCTAATTATAGCCTGGTCATTCTGACGTGTTTGATGAGTTTCCACCGGCACCCATTATAACTGTATACGTAACACTATCACCATGGACACAGCGGACAATACGCGGGTATTCTTTTTAATCAAATATAATCTTCTGATTATTAATTTATTCTGATTGATATTTGTACTGTAGAATTGCCCTTTATGTGTCTTAGATTTAGTATTTAGTTATGTGCTGAGATGTTTTCCTTTTTATATACGTGTATAATTGTATATGCATTACTATCTCCCTCTCTCTCTCCCTCTCCCTCTCCCTCTCCCTCTCCCTCTCCCTCTCCCTCTCCCTCTCCCTCTCCCTCTCCGTCTCCGTCTCCCTCTCCCTCTCCCTCTCCCTCTCCCTCTCCCTCTCCCTCTCCCTCTCCCTCTCCCTCTCCCTCTCCCTCTCCCTCTCCCTCTCCCTCTCCCTCTCCCTCTCCCTCTCCCTCTCCCTCTCCCTCTCCCTCTCCCTCTCCCTCTCCTCTCCCTCTCCCTCTCCCTCTCCCTCTCCCTCTCCCTCTCCCTCTCCCTCTCCCTCTCCCTCTCCCTCTCCCTCTCCCTCTCCCTCTCCCTCTCCCTCTCCCTCTCCCTCTCCCTCTCCCTCTCCCTCTCCCTCTCCCTCTCCCTCTCCCTCTCCCTCTCCCTCTCCCTCTCCCTCTCCCTCTCCCTCTCCCTCTCCCTCTCCCTCTCCCTCTCCCTCTCCCTCTCCCTCTCCCTCTCCGTCTCCGTCTCCGTCTCCGTCTCCGTCTCCCTCTCCCTCTTCATCTACATCTGCCTCTGCCTCTATCTCTACATCTACATCTATGTATCCCTCTCCGTCTCCTCTCCCTATCCCTCTCCCTCTACATCTGTCTCTGCCCCTCCATCTCCCTCTCCCTCCCCTGTCTCTGCCTTTGCCTCTCCCTCTCCCTCTGCCTCTGCATCTGCCTCTGCCTCTACCTCTCCATCTCCATCTCCATCTCACTCTCCCTCCCCCTGCTTCTGCCTTTGCCTCTCCCTCTCCTCTCCCTCTCCCTCTCCATCTCCATCTCCATCTCCCTCTCCATCCCCCTGTCTCTGCCTCTCCCTCTCCCTCTCCCTCTCCCTCTCCCTCTCCCTCTCCCTCTCCCTCTCCCTCTCCCTCTCCCTCTCCCTCTCCCTCTCCCTCTCCCTCTCCCTCTCCCTCTCCCTCTCCCTCTCCCTCTCCCTCTCCCTCTCCCTCTGCCTCTGCCTCTGCCTCTGCCTCTGCCTCTGCCTCTGTCTCTGCCTCTCCCTAACCCATTAACCTTTTCCACCTCAACTCTTTAGATTTTCCTAGTTCCTTTAATGTGCGTCGTGTTTTGTTGTTCGAAATCCGGTCTCTCGCAAAACCACGTGACGTCTTAACGATACCTCCACATTATATAATATTTATTGTCCACGCAATGAGGTCATCGCACTATCACGTGGTGCAGGCTTACCGTTGCCTATCACGTTATGCAACACGACACCGTATAAACCTAACCTGTAGTCTAGATACATGAATTT
>OZ038312.1:34217269-34250619 GCA_964035775.1 Osedax frankpressi | reverse complement strand
GTAATAAATCTTACAATTTTGTTATATAAAAGATTTCTGTGAAATTTAAATATATTATTATATTGTATGAATAAATTATATTCGTATGTGGGCGTATTTAGGGCGTGTCAATATATTAATGTAAATATTTATATTTATTAACTTTCTACTCACCATAATATATTATTTATAATGTATATGACTATATTTAATAACAATTATTTGTTAGTTAGAATGTGATATATAATCAATACCATGGATCCAACTATGCACACACATACACACACACATACACACACATACACGATCACAAACACACACACACACATACACGCTCATAAACACACATGCACACACACACACATACACACACACACATATATATATATATATTGTGCATATAAAGTAAATTTTTAAATGTTAGAATTATATGATATATATTAATATGCAAACGGCGCTTCTCAATATACAAACATCCTAGAACCCATACACATTGCGCAACAGTACAAATTACACACGACATTATCTCTTGCATTAATCATCCCTCATTCATAAATTAACTGAACCATATAAATCCGCATGTATAAGATAATTGAATTTTTGTTTTCACATTCTGTAATGTAATTCAATATTCTGTGTTTTTAAACTATGTTCAATACCTATTAGATTATCTAGTTAGTTAGTATATCCAATATGCCCATGAATCTAACCTCATATATATATATATATATATATATATATATATATATATATATATATATATATATCATATCTATATTGGTATAATGCACTTTCTAGCAATTGATACATTATCTGCATATTTCTATATTTATCAAATATAGCGATTTATCAATTACACAACATTTATAAACAAGTTACATAACGGTCTATAGATAAGTATATGTATTATATAGACCTTGGTTTTACACATCTTTATAATCATTATATCATATTTTAAAATAAAACGATAATAATTAATTATATATCTTTTCAATGCAATATTATATATTTACGCAATCAAATCACCTGGATTGTTTACTATAAAACTGTAAACTATTTGTAATACTATACATAGATTTAATCATTGGTTTAAAGATTATTTAATAGTGTATTATTATTTATCACCCTCTACAATTGAAATTAAATCCCTACAGGTAGTTTGGCTGGAACAGCAGGTAATCAAGAAGCGGTCGAAACGTGACTTCCTTCCTCTACAAGAACCGGTCGAACATATTCCTAGGCCAACAGGAAGTAGGAGACGCCGGCGGAGTGGGTCCGAGGTCAAGGGTTACATTATCAACAATGGCAGCAGTTCGGCGATGGCGAGACGAAGGTCAAGACGAAGGTCAAGACGAACTCGTAATTCTAATATCCGAATTACTGACCCACTGTGGAATAACATGTGGTATTTAGTTAGTATCTATATCTGTATTATGTCTGTATTATGTCGTCATAATAATTATATTAATAAGTTCTTGCTAGCTATTATGCTATATAGTATGCTATATATTATGCTATACATAATGCTATATAAAATGCATAGTATTATTAGTAACATTAGAAAAACACTTTTAAAATGTAGATAATTTATTTATATTAAATCCATCAATGTAATTTGTTATAATTATTATAATATTACATTATTTCATCACATATAATATTTTCTATGAATAAAGAAAACCGAGTAACCTTCATAGTATGAACTATATTATAACTATATTATAGTAATATATACTATATTATAGTAATATATATTACATTATAAACTATATAATAGTAATATATATTATATTATCAACAATATATATATTATATATTATAATATCAACAATTATTAGTAATATTATATAATATTCTATATTTGATCTTATAGTATATATACTTATAATCTACCCGATTATATGTCGTATATTGTAAATCGGCATTACTCTTTCAATATGATGATATAACATGTATATAGTATTATATATATATATATATATATATATATATATATATATATATATAATACTATATATACGTGCAAAGATTGGAACCATACACGTATCATTGTGCATATCAATAAACTCCTAGTTAGCTCTACTCCATTCTTCGTTTACGCCCCTTTTCCTTTCATCTCACCACTCTTGCACGTCGCTTTGTTCGTCGATGACACACAAAGATATTGCGTCACCGTCGCCATATGCCGATTATCTAGAACCATTTCCCACTTCTCTACCGTTACGGTTTTAATCCGTTTGATATTCAAAAGATGACCTATTACGATACGGATCGGTATGGGGATTATGTTCTCCCCAAACCACACCCCTCGACACTGCAGATGCTCCAATTAATCCGCGCTGACTTCTATTAAATATTTATACGCGGCTGCGATTAATGTCATCGTCATTATTACGTCATCTCATCGCGATTACGTGGAGTTATACCACAATTTCACCAAATAATATTGCAGTAAATGCCTCTAGAATAGGAAATATACTGCACGTTATGCAATATCCATAGTCTCGTCCTTCTCTTTATGACATCATCGATGATGAAAGAAAACCGATAACTCGCCTTGTCGATTGAGATTCTACGATATCTTGTAACGTGGTATCGATATCGATCAGTGCCGCCGTAATACAATCGGACTATGACGTAATATGACGATTACGTAATAACGCCGTTATAATTGCCCCACGTGTTTATAAACAATATAATATAATATTGTTCACTCAGCTATCTACTGGCTGTCGAATTTAAATCATCTAAATATTATTATGTTAAACTTGAATTAACTCGAATTATTTGCTAGATGATAAACCTAACATAACCTAACCTAACCTAAGCTGCATGGAGATCTTAAAGTGATGTAAATATATTGGTTTTCTTGTAAGACAATATTTATAATTTCTTTGTCTAGAAATTATTTATACTCAAAAAATCCGTAAAATCCTTTGATGCGTTATCAAACATACCAGCAAAATTGCAAGTAATTTCGTTTTTTGCAATTTATAAATAAACATAAATAAACATATTTATGTTTATTTTCTTACGTATTTTTTCAAGATTGTACGTCGTGTACGATATGTACATTGTACGATATGTACGTTCGTATTAGACTTAGCAAGTACTTTAACTATACGACTTACCGTGTATGTCGTAAACTACACCGCATCTCCCAATTCATATTCACATTCTAT
Source organism: Osedax frankpressi (assembly GCA_964035775.1). NCBI lineage: Eukaryota > Metazoa > Annelida > Polychaeta > Sabellida > Siboglinidae > Osedax > Osedax frankpressi. The sequence continues at coordinate 34,247,458 of OZ038312.1, read as the reverse complement.
ACCCTTTTTTATATGCATTCGCATTCACCTGCGATCATGTAAAACCATTACCATCGATGTCCCGCCATGCTTCGCCTTATCCAATAACTTCCGCTAACACAACATTTCGACACGCTACGCGCCCACATTACACCACGCCCACACTACACCACGCCCACACTACACCACGCCCACACTACACCACGCCCAGCTCCGCTATCCATCACGCTAGTTCGTGTCTCTAGTTACTGACTTTGAAGAAATTTCTAAAATTACTTTTATTATACCCGACATTGCGACGCCTTAAACATCGTCAGAACCTCTGGCTATTGGCTGAACCGTTATTCTATAGACTATCTGAGATATACAGTTAACCAATACTGCCTAGCTGTTGTTGGCAACAGGTTTCAATGACGAATTGATATATCAATGGTCGCTGTCCATCATTCTTATCTATATCTTATCTATATCTTATATTAATGGCCTCTGTGGTGGCGGGAGCGGTGGTAGTGGTAGTGGTACTGATGGTGGTAGTGGTGGTTGTAGTAGTAGTTGTAGTAGTTGTAGTAGTAGTTGTAATTGTGGTGGTAGTGATTGTGGTGGTGGTTGTGATTGTGGTGGTGGTTGTGATTGTGGTAGTGGTGGTGGTGGTTGTGGTAGTGGTATTGGTAGTTGTATTAGTAGTTGTAATTGTGGTGGTAGTGGTTGTGGTGGTGGTGGTGGTAGTGGTAGTGGTAGTGGTAGTGGTAGTGGTAGTGGTAGTTGTATTAGTAGTCGTAATTGTGGTGGTAGTGGTTGTAGTGGTGGTGGTGGTGGTAGTGGTAGTGGTAGTGGTAGTGGTAGTTGTATTAGTAGTTGTAATTGTGGTGGTAGTGGTTGTGGTGGTGGTGGTGGTGGTAGTGGTAGTGGTAGTGGTAGTGGTAGTGGTAGTTGTATTAGTAGTCGTAATTGTGGTGGTAGTGGTTGTGGTGGTGGTGGTGGTGGTGGTTGTGGTAGTGGTAGTGGTAGTGGTAGTGGTAGTTGTATTAGTAGTTGTAATTGTGGTGGTAGTGGTTGTGGTGGTGGTGGTGGTAGTGGTAGTGGTAGTGGTAGTGGTAGTGGTAGTTGTATTAGTAGTCGTAATTGTGGTGGTAGTGGTTGTGGTGGTGGTGGTGGTAGTGGTAGTGGTAGTGGTAGTGGTAGTGGTAGTGGTAGTTGTATTAGTAGTTGTAATTGTGGTGGTAATGGTTGTGGTGGTGGTGGTGGTGGTGGTGGTGGTAGTGGTAGTGGTAGTGGTAGTTGTATTAGTAGTTGTAATTGTGGTGGTAGTGGTTGTGGTGGTGGTGGTGGTGGTGGTAGTGGTAGTGGTAGTTGTATTAGTAGTTGTAATTGTGGTGGTGGTGGTAGTGGTTGTGGTGGTGGTGGTGGTGGTGGTAGTGGTGGTGGTAGTGGTAGTAGTAGTGGTAGTGGTAGTGCTACTGCTGATGGTAGTTGTAGTAGTAGTTGTAATTGTGGCGGTAGTGGTAGTGGTAGTGGTAGTAGTTGTAGTGGTGGTGGTAGTGGTAGTAGTGGTGGTGATGGTGGTGGTGGTAGTGGTAGTGCTGGTGGTGGTAGTGCTGGTGGTAGTAGTGGTGGTAGTGATGGTGGTGGTGGTGGTGGTGGTAGTGATGGTGGTGGTGGTGGTGGTGGTAGTGGTGGTGGTGATGGTGGTGGTGGTGGTATTATTAATGGTAATTGTAGTTGTAGTCATGATAGTTAAGTTGCTATGGTGATATATTGGTTTTGTATTGTTGCTATGGTGATATACTGGTTTTGTATTGTTGCTATGGTGATATACTGGTTTTGTATTGTTGCTATGGTATATGTTGTGAAATATTAATACTGCACACGTAGGCAAACGGACTTTATTTGCTGTTCACTTTAATGTTTACCAGTCAGTTGTCATAAGATGAGAAACATGCAATTAACATCAAGTGCCTGGAGTGTAATTGCGACGAACTATTGACAGTATCGAGTCAGTAGTGGTGAGTCAGTAGTGAGTCAATGGTGAGTCAGTGGTGAGTCAGTAGTGAGTCAATGGTGAGTCAGTGGTGAGTCAGTTGTGAGTCAATGGTAAGTCAGTAGTGAGTCAATGGTGAGTCAGTAGTGAGTCAATGGTGAGTCAGTAGTGAGTCAATGGTGAGTCAGTAGTGAGTCAATGGTGAGTCAGTGGTGAGTCAGTAGTGAGTCAATGGTGAGTCAGTGGTGAGTCAGTTGTGAGTCAATGGTGAGTCAGTACTGAGTCAATGGTGAGTTATTACCGGTGATTAATGTTATGATAATACGTTCATTGTAAGTTCATTGTAAGTGGTGTATATAATGAATACCAAACTGACATTGCGTTAACAAGCATACCTTAATATGTTAATACAGTATATACTTTAGCATATAAGCGCAAATGCAATGTCCTTACTCCTTACCAATGTATATATTCATATTTATATACCACGGCTAGTTATTAATATATATATACCACTGGCCGTTGTACAGACATCGCAGTATTACGTTGTTCTAGTGTTCTGATAGTTAGCTGGCTTTGCTGTAAAATCATTATCTACGTCCGTTGTACGCTATGAGTGATCGAATGTTAGTCCATTGTAATTATCTGCAATCTCAATCATCTCCAGATGCTTTACTATTCTCGCCCTCCCACTTTACTACTCTTCCCCCTTCGTCTTCCTTTATTGACCTTTCTCAAACCTTACCGGCCTACATGTAGAGTTACTGTCTTGTGCAACGCATTCCCTTTGTTCGACGCAGTTATAAATATTTAGTATACAAACCGTATACGAAAACCAAATCTACTTTAGAATACATATAATATTCGCTAGTACTTCGGTAAGGTCAATACATCGGAGTAACTATATAAAGTAACTAGGTAACTACCCCGAGTAATATATGATAGAAGCCGTTATTATTTGTTATAATCATTATAATATGATATATCGACCTCACCATGTGGTCAGTATTTATTTCTTCCTACTGTCGTTAAATCCGCAAACAACCGCAAATTATATAATGCATATCGAAATAATCGTTTTTTAAATACATTAATTATATAAATGCTCTCTACACTTATTATTATTAACCTCATATATTAATCCATTAAACTATATTATCCTATTATCTACCTCTACATTTACCTCTACCTCTACCTCTACCTCTACCTCTACCTCTACCTCTACCTCTACCTCTACCTCTACCTCTACCTCTACCTCTACCTCTACCTCTACCTCTACCTCTACCTCTCCCTCTCCCTCTCCCTCTACCTCTCCCTTTACCTTTACCTTTACCTTTACATCTACCTCTACCTTTACCTCTCCCTCATCCTCTACCTTTACATCTACCTCTACCTTTACCTCTACCTCTACATTTACCTATACCTCTACCTTTACCTCTACCTTTACCTTTACCTTTACCTCTACATCTACCTCTACCTTTACCTTTACCTTTACCTTTACCTCTACATCTACCTCTATATTTACCTCTACCTCTCCCTCTCCCTCTACCTTTACCTTTACATCTACCTCTACCTGTACCTCTACCTTTACCTCTACCTCTACCTCTACATTTACCTATACCTCTACCTTTACATCTACCTCTACATCTACCTTTACCTCTACCTTTACCTCTACATCTACCTCTACTTCTACCTCTACCTCTACATTTACCTTTACCTCTACCTCTACCTTTACCTCTACATCTACCTCTACTTCTACCTCTACCTCTACATCTACCTCTACCTTTACCTCTACCTCTACCTTTACCTCTACCTTTATCTCTACCTCTACCTCTCCCTCTACCTTTACCTTTACATATACCTCTACCTTTACCCCTCCCCTTCCCCTCCCCTCCCTCTACCTTTACCTCTACCTTTACCTTTACATCTACCTTTACCTTTACCTCTACCTCTCCCTCTACCTCTACCTCTACCTCTACCTTTACCTTTACCTATACATCTACCTATACCTTTACCTCTACCTTTACCTCTACCTCTACCTCTACCTCTACCTCTACCTCTCCCTCTACCTTTACCTCTACCTCTACCTCTCCCTCTACCTCTCCCTCTACCTCTACCTCTACCTCTACCTTTACCTTTACCTCTACATCTACCTATACCTTTACCTCTACCTTTACCTCTACCTCTACCTCTACCTCTACCTCTACCTCTACCTTTACCTCTACCTTTACCTCTACCTCTACCTCTACCTCTACCTCTACCTCTACCTTTACCTCTACATCTACCTATACCTTTACCTCTACCTCTACCTCTACCTCTACCTTTACCTCTACCTTTACCTCTACCTCTACCTCTACCTCTCCCTCTACCTCTACCTTTACCTCTACCTCTACCTCCCCCTCTCCCTCTACCGTTACCTTTACATCTACCTCTACCTCTACATTTACCTCTATCTCTACCTCTACCTTTACCTCTACCTCTCCATATCCCTCTGCCCCTTCCCCTCCCCTTCCCCTCCCCTCCCTCTACCGCTACCTCTACCTCTACCTCTACCTCTACCTCTACCTCTACCTATACCTCTACCTATCTCTCTCGCCTCCCCCTCCCTCTACATCTGCCTCTCCCTATCCATCTCCCTATCCCTCCCTCTACCTCTTCATCTACCTTTACCTCTACCCCTACCTCTTCCTCTCCCACTATATTTACCTCTACCCATACCCCTCCCTCTACTTCTCTCTCTACCCCTATCTCCTTCCTCTCCCTCTACCCCTATCTCTTTCCTCTCCCTCTACCTCTACATTTACCTTTACCTCTACCCCTACTTCTCCCTTTACCTGTACCCATACCCATACCTCTCCCTCTACATCACCCTCTACCACTACCCCTCCCTCTAACTAGACATTTACCTTTACCCATACCCCCACTTTTCCCTCTGCCTCTGCCTCTCCATGCAATATCCTCATAAGATAAACCTAGTACTCCGTAAGTCAAATAGGTATGTCTACTACGGAACAATTCTTTAGGAAATAGTGTCTACAATACGTGGAAATCGACTTATCATCCTATAGTAGACATACCTCTAGAGTTATGTTGGTAAAGGATGTATACATCTCTATCTTTAATTGAGAAAGACATTGCCTGGTATTCAATATAGTGATGACAGTTGTTTATCTCAGTTGTTTGCATCAACAACAATAACAAAAACATGAGCTTCTGTTCCATTAATCAATGCTAAGTACTATAGTACTCGTAGACGAGTAACTTATCGTGTTCCGATTACTTCACCGCGTACACTATACTAGTATTCAGATATTGTGTAGTCTCGAAGTAAGTAAAACATAAACACAAGGTCACCAAATTCTCTCTTGAACTATCGTTGCCATGGTAACTCGCCGATTACTTTCTATATATAGATTCCGATGTAAAGAGTGTTTATAATCCGATATATTGATATTAAATAAACCTGCATGGGTCATAAGATTAATGCAGACCTATTTTAACTGGATTTTCTAATCGTTATTTATTATCAATATAGCATAATTAACATAGAATAATTAACATACCAGTAATACTGAATATATATCAATTTTATTAACATATCTCAAATAATTACTCTTAATTTCAAGTGAAATAGTAATTATTCATTAACTATTTACTCTGCAAATATTAATTCATGATTTAGCAATGTTTATCCGAGAGTATTTATTTTAATATAATTCATTGTTTAATTATCAAGTAGTTGAAGTAATGATACATGTTCTATATATGATAAGGAATGCATATTTCATACTCAATAATCCGTAATTTCACTGATCGAGATAAATATCTTAACAATCCAATTCAGTGATTTCCGTGAGGTCATATGATTTTATTTAACATGTTTTTTATAATGACTGATGATCTCATACTATTCTTACCTGGCATTGACTCACCTTATACACGATGACTCACCTAATATACAATGACTCACCCCTTTATCTATATTGTTTGCTTGCTTGTATGTATTCTCCATAGAGAATAATATCTCAATAAGATCTCGATTCAGCTAGTTTTAGTACAATATATATAAACATACCTGTACAATATACAATATACAATATAGTACAATATATATAAACATACCTGTACAATATACAATATACAATATAGTACAATATATATAAACATACCTGTACAATATACAATATACAATATAGTACAATATATATAAACATACGCACGCCTGTGCAATTTCAATGTTCAATTATGTGCTTGATTTATACCTATACCTATAGCTATAGCTTTGATTCATTAGTAGGTGGTATTCCTACAGACAATCTAACCGTTATCTATAGTTGAGGGAATCTGGTGAATACGTTATTAAGGTGTTATCGTATGTTATCATATATAGCTTATCATAGTTTCAACTTATAATCATTATCTTCTCCACTGCGATGTTATTTAGTATGGTAATTAGAGTGTTCTGGGTATCTAGGGTATTTAGGTGATCTAGGATATCTAGGATATCTAGGGTATCATGCAATATCACTAGTAGTGATGAAATCCTGCTATGAAATCCATACATTTGCATCTTACAGCATACGTTCGTGGGTAATATATTCACTAGATTGTCTTTATCTAAGCACTTTGTAAACAATCTCTACAGAGGCTTTGTATATAAAATTACATATAGAGTCATATCTTAACATGAAAAAGTATATACAGATAACTTAGTAAGGAATTGTACATTTCCACAAAGTTCTTGTTTTATACAAACTTATATAACCAACCCATCCCACTGCCTCTTTCTCTAACCACGCCCACAACGTACCACCGCCCATAAACCCGTCACCAGAATGACCAGAAGGGCAGCGACATGAACGTACAGGCCGCATGGGCCAGAGGCTACACGGGCAAGGGGGTCGTGGTCTCCATACTGGACGACGGCATCGAGAAAGATCACCCAGACCTTGAACTCAACTACGTTAGTCCACGTCGTACGCGGCGAGTAATGATCTCTGGGTGCACGTGTACCCGCAGTAATGGTCGAAATCAACTAGCAAATTCGTGTGAAAGCATAATCGTGTGGAATCATATTTAAATCATATGTTGCATCTTGGAGAATGTAAATATTGATTTAAAAAATATATGAATTAGAAATATTTATTTATCTTATGAAAAGAGCACTTTATTATATAAATGATGCAGAAATATGTTTTATTATCTTATTAATCTAAAGTAAGTAATTCACAAATAATGTATATCAGCATTTTATATTAAAGTAGATATTGAATTACATATTAAAGTGCATACTAAAGTACTTATTAAATTACATATTATAGTACATATTAAAGTACATATTAAAGTAAATATTAAAGTAAATATTAAAGTATATTAAAGTATATACTAAAGCACATATTAAATCACATTAAAGTACATATTAAAGTACATATTAAAGTACATAGTAAAGTACATATTAAAGTATATATTAAATCTCATATTAAAGTAAATACTAAAGTACATACTAAAGTACATATTAAACTATATATTAAAGTACATATTAATATACATATTTAAGTTTATATTAAACTATATATTAAAGTACATATTAAAGTACATATTAAAGTACATATCATATATATAAGTACATATTAAAGTATATTTTAAAGTACATATTACTTTTAATATACCAAAAATGAAATTTCAGTATTGTTACTATGTAATCTTGTTTGTAATTAGAGAATATCTTTCCCATTGTTTCCCTGATTATTAATTGCTTCTAGGCAGTACTACCAAATTCCTTTGTTTTATATCCCTCTACATTAGATATAGACCTTCACCTACCCAACCTATAAATATTAGGGTCAATGTTTTATCATCAAATTGATTTATACATTTTCCGGCTCAACCATATGTCCAAGCATTTGCATTTAGTTATTTACCTTTAGCGTTATAACCAAAACCTTACCCTTAACCCCATCCTTAACCCCATCCCTACTCCCAGTCGACTCTAATCATAACCACAATCTTAACCACAATCTTAGACACAATCCTAAACACTACCTTAACCCCAATCATAGCCATTCATATATTAACTCTACTCCTAAACCAACCCTAATATTACCCTCAATCCTAACCCAATTTTAATCCAGATATTAACTTAACTTAACCCTTATCCTAATCTCAAGTATTCCTATTTCAATACCAATATAAGATTCTACTAATTCTATGAAACTATTCTATTCTTAATTCAAACTTCCATTACTCTCAATATAATCCTATAGGTATGTTTCCCTTATACTGTCAATATACACTGTCAATATACTCACTGTCAATATACACTGTCAATATACATACTGTCAATACACACTGTCAATACACATACTGTCAATATACTCACTGTCAATATACACTGTCAATACACATACTGTCAATATACACACTGTCAATACACACACTATCAATATACACACTGTCAATACACACACTGTCAATATACACACTGTCAATATACACACTGTCAATATACACACTGTCAATATACACACTGTCAATATACACACTGTCAATATACACACTGTCAATATACACACTGTCAATACACACACTATCAATATACACACTGTCAATACACACACTGTCAATACACACACTGTCAATATCCACACTGTCAATACACACACTGTCAATACAAACTGTCAATACACATACTGTCAAAATACATACTGTCAAAATACATACTGTCAATATACACACTGTCAATACACACACTCTCAATACACACTGTCAATACACACACTGTCAATATACACACTGTCAATATACACACTGTCAATACACACTGGCAATATACACACTGGAAATATACACACTGTCAATACACAATGTCAATACACACACTGTCAATATACACTGTCAATACACACTGTCAATATACACACTGTCAATACACACACTGTCAATACACACACTGTCAATATACATACTGTCAATACACACTGTCAATATACACACTGGCAATATACACTGTCAATACACACACTGTCAATACACACACTGTCAATACACACACTGTCAACACACACACTGGCAATATACACACTGTCAATATACACTGTCAATACACACACTGTCAATACACACACTGTCAATACACACACTGTCAACACACACACTGGCAATATACACACTGTCAATATACACTGTCAATATACACACTGTCAATACACACTGTCAATATACACACTGTCAATACACACACTGTCAATACACACACTGTCAATACACACACTGTCAATATACACACTGTCAATACACACACTGTCAATACACACACTGTCAATATACATACTGTCAATATATACACAGTCAATACACATATTGTCAATACACATACCGTCGATACACACACTGTCAATACACACACTGTCAATATACATACTGTCAATATACATATATTCAATTGCCAGGTAATATATTCCCCAATCAGTCGATTTAGTTGACATACTATTCTATCTTCATACTCTATCTTCATGTGAAATTAGGTACATGTAATGTAATGATTACCTCTGTATCATATACTCTATAATATACTATTCATAATGTAGAATTTCATGTTCATCTGTTATTTAATTGTTATCATAGTATAATATAGAATTTCATATTATGGCATTGTCGAGAATGTTTACTGAAACTACTATAATTAATCTACAAGTCGGATAGTAAGTTAGATAGTAAGTTAGATAGTAAGTTAGATAGTAAGTTAGATTGTAAGTTAGATAGTAAGTTAGATAGTAAGTTAGATAGTAAGTTAGATAGTAAGTTAGATAGTAAGTTAGGTAGTAAGTTAGGTAGTAAGTTAGATAGTAAGTTAGATAGTAAGTTAGATAGTAAGTTAGATAGTAAGTTAGATAGTAAGTTAGATAGTAAGTTAGATAGTAAGTTAGATAGTAAGTTAGATAGTAAGTTAGATAGTAAGTTAGATAGTAAGTTAGATAGTAAGTTAGATAGTAAGTTAGATAGTAAGTCAGATAGTAAGTTAGATAGTAAGTTAGATAGTAAGTTAGATAGTAAGTTAGATAGTAAGTTAGATAGTAAGTTAGATAGTAAGTTAGATAGTAAGTTAGATAGTAAGTTAGATAGTAAGTTAGATAGTAAGTTAGATAGTAAGTTAGATAGTAAGTTAGATAGTAAGTTAGATAGTAAGTGAGATAGTAAGTTAGATAGTAAGTCAGATAGTAAGTTAGATAGTAAGTCAGATAGTAAGTTAGATAGTAAGTTAGATAGTAAGTGAGATAGTAAGTTAGTTAGTAAGTCAGATAGTAAGTTAGATAGTAAGTTAGATAGTAAGTTAGATAGTAAGTGAGATAGTAAGTTAGATAGTAAGTTAGATAGTAAGTTAGATAGTAAGTTAGATAGTAAGTTAGATAGTAAGTTAGATAGTAAGTCAGATAGTAAGTCAGATAGTAAGTTAGATAGTAAGTTAGATAGTAAGTTAGATAGTAAGTGAGATAGTAAGTTAGATAGTAAGTTAGATAGTAAGTTAGATAGTAAGTTAGATAGTAAGTTAGATAGTAAGTTAGATAGTAAGTTAGGTAGTAAGTTAGATAGTAAGTTAGATAGTAAGTTAGATAGTAAGTTAGATAGTAAGTTAGGTAGTAAGTTAGATAGTAAGTTAGATAGTAAGTTAGGTAGTAAGTTAGATAGTAAGTTAGATAGTAAGTTAGATAGTAAGTTAGATAGTTAGTTAGATAGTAAGTTAGATAGTAAGTTAGATAGTAAGTTAGATAGTAAGTTAGATAGTAAGTTAGATAGTAAGTCAGATAGTAAGTTAGATAGTAAGTTAGATAGTAAGTTAGATAGTAAGTTAGATAGTAAGTTAGATAGTAAGTTAGATAGTAAGTTAGATAGTAAGTTAGGTAGTAAGTTAGATAGTAAGTTAGATAGTAAGTTAGATAGTTAGTTAGATAGTAAGTTAGATTGTAAGTTAGATAGTAAGTTAGATAGTAAGTTAGATAGTAAGTTGGATAGTAAGTTGGATAGTAAGTTAGATAGTAAGTTAGATAGTAAGTTAGATAGTAAGTTAGATAGTAAGTTAGATAGTAAGTATGCAGGTGTATTTTGTTGTTACCAAGATCAAATTAACATTTGTGTTCATCTATTTGCCATTTTAAACATATTTACACTTTCTTTTTTGATTTACTACTTTTCTAGTGTAAGTGCATTTAGTACCTATCTATAAATTAATAGTCAAATTACAATTACTTGAACTGATGTATATATATATGTGTGTGTATATATATATGTATATGTATATGTATATGTATATATATATATATATATATATATATATATATATGTATGTATATATATATATATATATATATATATATATGTATGTATGTATGTATATATATATATATATATATATATATATATATATATATATATATATATATATATATATATATATATAGGTAAATATGTATTTATAGATTTAGTTATATTTGTTACAAAATTTACGTTTTATTTTTTCACTATAAAGTTTTTTATTATTTATTGTTCAGCAATATGTAAGTTATTATTAGATGATTAAGTAAAGTATGCAGATAACACAGCCATATATTTAGATGTTCTTATCACTCTGGTTAATCTCACAACAAAATGATAGCCATAACTACTGTAGTACTTCTATATTGTACTTATCACCCTTCTACGTATTCCCTTATTAATGTATCGACTCCTCTCCCAATTTAGGATCCTAATGCGAGTACCGATATCAACGAAGGGGACTCAGATCCTCAGCCCCGCTACGACTATTCCAACGAGAACAGGTTCCTTCGATTGCCAACCTCTACACAATTCTACCCATTAACCTATTTCTATATGGAGTAATCTACAACGGCTACACATATTTCATCCATTTCTACTTTGGCCACATTTACGTTGACCACATTTACGTTGACTTCATTTACGTTGACCTCATTTAAGTTGACCTCATTTACGTTGACCTCATTTACGTTGACCTCCTTTACGTTGACCTACTGCTACTCGTCTCCTCTACATCTCAAACAATTTGTAGACATGGAACAAGGTGCGCCGGAGAGGTGTCCGCTGAAGCCAATAATGATGTCTGCGGAGTGGGCATCGCTTACCACGCGTCCATTGGAGGTCAGTAGTTATTGCGACGGTCAGTAGTTATTGCGACGGTCAGTGGTTATTGCGGCGGTCAGTGGTTATTGCGGCGGTCAGTGGTTATTGCGACGGTCAGTGGTTATTGCAGCGGTCAGTGGTTATTGCGACGGTCAGTGGTTATTGCGACGGTCAGTAGTTATTGCGACGGTCAGTGGTTATTGCGGCGGTCAGTGGCTATTATGTCAGTCAGTGGTTATTGCGACGGTCAGTGGTTATTGCGACGGTCAGTGGTTATTGCAGCGGTCAGTGGTTATTGCAGCGGTCAGTGGTTATTGCAGCGGTCAGTGGTTATTGCGACGGTCAGTGGTTATTGCGACGGTCAGTGGTTATTGCGACGGTCAGTGGTTATTGCGACGGTCAGTGGTTATTGCGACGGTCAGTGGTTATTGCAGCGGTCAGTGGTTATTGCGACGGTCAGTGGTTATTGCGACCGTCAGTGGTTATTGCGACGGTCAGTAGTTATTGCGACGGTCAGTGGTTATTGCGACGGTCAGTGGTTATTGCGACGGTCAGTGGTTATTGCAGCGGTCAGTGGTTATTGCAGCGGTCAGTGGTTATTGCAGCGGTCAGTGGTTATTGCAGCGGTCAGTGGTTATTGCGGCGGTCAGTGGTTATTGCGACGGTCAGTGGTTATTATGTCAGTCAGTGGTTATTATGTCAGTCAGTGGTTATTGCAGCGGTCAGTGGTTATTGCGTCGGTCAGATCCCGCGGTCGTTGTCGATCTCATTGTCCGTACTATGTAGGCCGAGCAAATTCTACGTTCGGAATGCGAGGAGGACATTCTCTATATGTGAGATAACGTGTGGCTTGTTTACATTCCTATTATTGTCGGTTTATTATTCTCTGTCTCCATTGTCATCTGTCATTATTATCTGTCATTGTCATTGTCATCTGTCATTGTCATCTGTCTTTGTCATCTGTCTTTATCATCTGTCTTTGTCATCTGTCTTTATCATCTGTCATTGGCATATGTCTTTGTCATCTGTCATTGTCATCTGTCATTGGCATCTGTCATTGGCATCTGTCATTGTCATTTTCATCTGTCATTGTCATCTGTCATTGTCATCTGTCTTTGTCATCTGTCATTGGCATCGTCATCTGTCATTGTCATATGTCTTTGTCATCTGTCTTTGTCATCTGTCATTGGCATCGTCATCTGTCATTGTCATCTGTCATTGACATTGTCATCTATCATTGTCATATGTCATTGTCATCTGTATTTGTCATCTGACATTGTCATCTGTCTTTATCATTGTCATTGTCATCTGACATTGTCATCTGACATTGTCATCTGTCTTTGTCATCTATCATTGTCATATGTCATTGTCATCTGTATTTGTCATCTTATTTGTCATCTGACATTGTCATCTGTCTTTATCATTGTCATTGTCATCTGGCATTGTCATCTGACATTGTCATCTGTCTTTGTCATCTGTCATTGTCATCTGTCTTTGTCATCTGTCATTGGCATCGTCATCTGTCATCGTCATATGTCTTTGTCATCTGTCATTGTCATCTGTCTTTGTCATCTGTCATTGGCATCGTCATCTGTCATTGTCATCTGTTATTGGCATCTGTCATTGGCATCTGTCATTGGCATCTGTCATTGTCATCTGTCATTGTCATCTGTCTTTGTCATCTGTCATTGGCATCGTCATCTGTCATTGTCATCTGACATTGTCATCTGTCTTTGTCATCTGTCATTGTCATCTGTCTTTGTCATCTGTCATTGGCATCGTCATCTGTCATTGTCATATGTCTTTGTCATCTGTCATTGTCATCTGTCTTTGTCATCTGTCATTGGCATTGTCATCTGTCATTGTCATCTGTCATTGGCATTGTCATCTATCATTGTCATATGTCATTGTCATCTGTATTTGTCATCTGACATTGTCATCTGTCTTTATCATTGTCATTGTCATCTGACATTGTCATCTGTCTTTGTCATCTATCATTGTCATATGTCATTGTCATCTGTATTTGTCATCTGACATTGTCATCTGTCTTTATCATTGTCATTGTCATCTGACATTGTCATCTGTCTTTGTCATCTGTCATTGTCATCTGTCTTTGTCATCTGTCATTGGCATCGTCATCTGTCATTGTCATATGTCTTTGTCATCTGTCATTGTTATCTGTCTTTGTCATCTGTCATTGGCATCGTCATCTGTCATTGTCATCTGTTATTGGCATCTGTCATTGTCATCTGTCATTGTCATTTTCATCTGTCTTTGTCATCTGTCATTGGCATCGTCATCTGTCATTGTCATATGTCTTTGTCATCTGTCATTGTCATCTGTCTTTGTCATCTGTCATTGGCATTGTCATCTGTCATTGTCATCTGTCATTGTCATCTGTCATTGTCATTTGTCATTGTCATCTGTCATTGTCATCTGTCATTGTCATCTGTCATTGTCATCTGTCATTGTCATCTGTCATTGTCATCTGTCATTGTCATCTGTCATTGTCATCTGTCATTGTCATCTGTCATTGTCATCTGTCATTGTCATCTGTCATTGTCATCTGTCATTGTCATCTGTCATTGTCATCTATCTTTGTCATATGTCATTATCATCTGTCATTGTCATCTGTCATTGTCATCTGTCATTATCATCAGTCACTTCGTTATCATATCTGCTTTGTATGCCACTCCTTTACATTTTCCCTTTTTCTTTTTTATTCACCACTTTAGATCAACTCGACCTCTCCTCTCATGTTGGTTGTCTAACTACACCCCTTCCCCCTCCCCACCTATTGACAGGCGTGCGTATGCTAGACGGTGACGTCACCGACGCAGTCGAAGCAGCCTCCCTGTCCCTGAATCCTAACCACATTGACATATACTCTGCTTCTTGGGGTCCAGATGACGACGGAAAAACTGTAGATGGTCCAGCGAAGATGGCAAAAGAAGCTTTTATTAACGGCATTACGAAGGTTAGTGAACACCCTTACACCACTAGCATTTACCTACACATCACTACCACTAGTGTGTACCTGTACATCACTACTACTAACGTCTACCTGCACATCACTACCACTAGCGTATACACACACATCACTACCACTAATGCACACCTACACATCACTACCACCAGTGTGTACATGTACATCACTACCACTCTCACACAATCACTTATTTGCCTCCAAACTCACATCCACACTTAAATTACTTTCTCAACCAGACATAGACCAATCCCCATGCCCACATTCTCACCTAACAACTTGCACATTAATGCCTAGTAATTCCAACACTCACACCCACACACCAACATTCAGACCCACACCTTCACCTGACACCCCCCATATCAAACCCCATATAAACACCACACAAGCGCACACCTGCACCTGACACCCCCCTTATCAACCCCCATATAAACACCACACAAGCTCACACCCGCACCGGGCAACACCTAGATGCATACCTTACAAGATCCACACCTCAAACTACATATTCATATATTAATATATACATTTACTTGTACTCCATTATGTAGGGCCGCAATGGAAAGGGTTCTATATTTGTATGGGCTTCTGGTAATGGTGGCAAAGATTTTGATAATTGTAATTGTGATGGTTTGTATGTAATCCTAATTACCCTTATTAAGTATCCTTACTAAGTACCCTTAATAAGTATTCTTACCAATTACCCTTACTAAGTGCTTTTACAAAGTACTCTTCTAAGTACCCTTAATAATTAACCTTACTAAATACTCTTACTATGTACTCTTACTCAGTAATTTTACCCAGTACTCTTAATAATTACCCTTAAGTATTATCTTTACTTGGTATCAGTTACTTATTTTGTAATTTGTTTATTGTGAAAGTTATTTTATTAAATGCAGTTAACAATTTTATTAAATTTAATTTTATTACAATTCAAAGTTTCTAGATTTAAATTGTTATACTTGATAACCTAACTCGATAACTCACTTGATAACCTCACTTGATAACCTCACTTGATAACCTCACTTGTTCATCTCACTTAATAACCTCACTTGATAACCTCACTTGTTCATCTCACTTAATAACCTCACTTGATAACCTCACTTGTTCATCTCACTTGATAACCTCACTTGTTCATCTCACTTGTTAACCTCACTTGATAATCTCACTTGATAACCTCACTTGATAACCTCACTTGATAACCTCACTTGATAACCTCACTTGTTCATCTCACTTAATAACCTCACTTGATAACCTCACTTGTTCATCTCACTTGATAACCTCACTTGTTCATCTCACTTGTTAACCTCACTTGATAATCTCACTTGATAACCTCACTTGATAACCTCACTTGATAACCTCACTTGATAACCTCACTTGATAACCTCACTTGATAACCTCACTTGATAACCTCACTTGATAACCTCACTTGATAACCTCACTTGATAACCTCACTTGATAACCTCACTTGATAACCTCACTTGATAACCTCACTTGTTCATCTCACTTGATAACCTCACTTGTTCATCTCACTTGTTAACCTCACTTGTTCATCTCACTTGATAACCTCACTTGATAACCTCACTTGATAACCTCACTTGTTCATCTCACTTGATAACCTCACTTGTTCATCTCACTTGTTAACTTCACTTGATAATCTCACTTGTTAACCTCACTTGATAACCTCACTTGATAACCTCACTTGTTCATCTCACTTGATAACCTCACTTGTTCATCTCACTTGTTAACCTCACTTGATAATCTCACTTGTTAACCTCACTTGATAATCTCACTTGATAACCTCACTTGATAACCTAACTCGATAACTCACTTGTTCATCTCACTTGATAACCTCACTTGTTCATCTCACATGTTCATTTCACTTGTTCATCTCACTTGATAACTCACTTGTTCATTTCACTTGATAACCTCACTTGATAACCTCACTTGTTAACCTCACTTGTTCATTTCACTTGTTCATCTCACTTGATAACTCACTTGTTCATTTCACTTGATCATCTCACTCGATAACCTCACTTTTTCATCTCACATGTTCATCTCACATGTTCATCTCACATGTTCATCTCACATGTTTATCTCACATGTTTATCCCACATATTCATCTCACATGTTCATCTCACATATTCACTTCATACACAGGCTACACAGGCTCCATATTCACTGTGTCTATATCATCTGCTACCCAACATGGTAATGTTCCTTGGTACTCTGAATCCTGCAGTAGTACTCTTGCAACTACTTACTCAAGTGGACATGGTGGCGAGAAGAAAGTGGTATGACTCTCTCCATCTCCCATCCCTCTCCATCTTCCTTCCCTCTCCATCTCCCATCCCTCTCCATCTTCCTTCCCTCTCCATCTTCCTTCCCTCTCCATCTTCCTTCCCTCTCCATCTTCCTTCCCTCTCCATCTTCCTTCCCTCTCCATCTTCCTTCCCTCTCCATCTTCCTTCCCTCTCCATCTTCCTTCCCTCTCCATCTTCCTTCCCTTCCCTCTCCATCTCCTTCTCCCTCTCTCTCTCTCTCCCTCCCTCCCTCCCTCCCTCCCTCCCTCCCTCCCTCCCTCCCTCCCTCCCTCCCTCCCTCCTTTCCTCCCTCCCTCCCTCCCTCCCTCCCTCCCTCCCTCCCTCCCTCCCTCCCTCCCTCCCTCCCTTCCTCCCTCCCTCCCTCCCTGTCCCTCATCCTATCATATTTTACTATTACATAAACAGATTACCACGGACTTGGAAAAGAAGTGCACAGAAACTCACACAGGAACTTCTGCTTCTGCTCCAATGGCCGCTGGAGTTCTAGCACTAACTTTAGAAGCAAAGTTTGTGCTCTAACATATTTAATATTTTGTGTGTTTTCCAGATCATTTGTGCTAATAAGAACCTTAAACACGCCTTTATTACTTTCAGTTCCTATTTGACGTGGAGAGACCTTCAACACATAATTGTGCGAACCTCGAAACCTCGTAAATTACAATCCGATGATTGGATCGTCAATGGAGTTGGCAGAAAGGTTTGTTTACAATGAGTAGAATTCTATTTATAGCCTGCTATTGTCACTAGTGAACATTTCATGATCTATAGATCATATCTTCTTTAAGAATTCAATTGTTTATACACATAGTATTACTTCTAATTATAGACTATCCTATTTATCAATACTCCATCTTCTACTCTACTATACCCTATCCCCTACCCTCTATTATATCTTCATAAATATTTATTGCTTTTGAAATTCGTGTCACTCAAGATTAGTGTAAATAACTCAATAACTCTACTCAATAGTGAACACCTCTCAATAACTACCCAATAGTGAACACCTCTCAATAACTACCCAATAGTGAACACCTCTCAATAACTACCCATTAGTGAACACCTCTCAATAACTACCCAATAGTGAACACCTCTCAATAACTACCCAATAGTGAACACATCTCAATAACTACCCAATAGTGAACACTACTCAATAACTCATAAAGTTACTCATAAACTATACCTAGTTGTGGGTAGAATAAAATCATGTAGTTAAAATACTTTATTCTACTCACCCATGCAAATGGAATGTAAATGATACTCTATGTGATCCCTTATCTATATTTATAGTATTATCTATATTTGTAGTATTATCTATATTTATAGTATTATCTATATTTATAGTATTATCTATATTTGTAGTATTATCTATATTTGTTGTATTATCTATATTTATAGTATTATTGAATTGAATTGAAAAGTTTATTTATTTTATCTATATTTATAGTATTATCTATATTTATAGTATTATCTATATTTGTAGTATTATCTATATTTATAATATTATCTAGATTTGTAGTATTCTCTATATTTATAGTATTATCTATATTTATATTATTATCTATATTTGTAGTATTATCTAATATAGAAATTTTTAGTATTATTGTTATTGGAATTTCTATCTATTTTTACTCTTATGCTAATTACTACTCCTATTTGAATATTTATGGGATTTCTACCAAATTAATTTTAATGTAATAAGGAAATCTTAATTTACAAAAATTGTGTTTACTATTTTGCAAAAATAGAATAAGGGATCACATACAAATTAATCATCTGATAAAATAATCTAAATATATTTCTACATATTTAAAATATAATTATTTGAGATATTACTATAATAAACAATCTGTGAAAATATTTTGGACCTAAACTAAAATGTTAGAATAGAATTTGTATTCTAAAATTTCTTAATACTTAATCAAATCTAAAGTTTTATTTTGAAATTATTTACACATTAAAAGTAAATAAAATATGATATGTATGAAAGAAATGTAATGAAATTGAATTAAAGAAATGATATAATGAATAAAAATCTTTATTATCCAGTATACTCATAATTCTATATTAAATATCATAGTAAATAATATACTCAAATGATACTGATACTATATCTATATGATACTGATACTATGTCTAAGATAAATTTATTATAATCAAAGATTTCATCCATGATGATTATCTGAGGGGAGCTGTTCAAAAGGTTGATGTATTATCTTAAACTCAATATTATCAAATTTTAAGATCATTCTTATTCATCATCAGAAGATACATCATACACATATAAACAATCTTTTGTTTGTTCATGAATATAGTTGATGATCAATTAAAAAAAAATGTTAAATATATTTTTTTGCATTCGTTAAATAAATTTATTTCAATTCAAAATCACAAAAATCATAATTTATTAACAATTAGAAATTTATTATAAGCATGATAAATGAATCATTCATCTGTAGTAATAAAAAATCTAAATTAACTATAAATAATTTTTATAATAAATGTGTAATAAAATAAGATAAAATTACAAATACTTATAAAATAGTAATACAATTAAATTTAGTAAATATTGGATTTTATAATTTAATATTTTTATAATTAAATATTGATAAATAAAATACTTATTGTCATGCAATCTTATTTGTATTGCTAAAATTCTTAGTACAAGTTTTTTTTAAAATTTAAATTGAACTATGAAATAATTAATAATGTAACAAATGCATTAGTTAATAAACATTGAAATAACAGGAAGAGTAAATGACTTTTTAATATAAATATAAAAAATTCATTTTAAGATATAATTTTAAAAAATATTAAAATTATTAAACTCTAATTTAATGATAACAAAATTACATAAATAATCACTAATATATTTTGTGACTTTTAAAATAACCGAATAATTTATATTTAATGTTTTTATAAATTCGAACCATTACTTAATAATATTCTTTTTATCTTTGTAATTATATTAATATCAGTTAATTTGTGTGTATTGTTTATTTATAATCAATAAAAGTATCTATTTGTGTAGAATTCAAGTATTTGTTTCATAGATTAGCTCTCGGGATAACTAAAGTTATAATGGGTTGTTTGTGCACACAATATCACTTTCTATTACGTTTATTACATTAACTTCATTACATCCCTTATTTGTTTTCAAAATAGCTACACCTATCTTAACTACCAAACCCCGTATCCACTTGCAACATCACCTCTAACCTCTAACCCTCTCCAATCCCCAATCAGGTGAGTCATTCGTTTGGCTACGGGCTATTGGATGCTGACGCTATGGTTGTCGAGGCACTAAACTGGACCAATGTACCAAAGCAAAGCATCTGCAGCATTCCATACAGAGGAAAAGCCTGGTTTGTTGTTGTAATATCCTACCTACTGGGTCTGGTGACCTATTGCTCCAACTACCACCACCATATCGCTATACTCTGTCCTAACCTCCATGTACATAAACATATTCTAATGCAATTCTCTAGTTCGGTATTACCCCATCCCATGCAGAACCTCTCTCGTACCTACCACTCACACCCACACCTCTATCATTACTTCATCATATCAATAGCACACCCATTACTTGACCCCCAAACCCCATCCCCATCACGTTACCTTCTTTAACACGCGCCATCACCCCAAACCCTTACCGCACTCCATCTCCCCACTACCATCTCCCCACTCCCATCTCCCCACTCCCATCTCCCCACTCCCATCGCCCCACTCCCATCTCCCCACTCCCATCTCCCCACTTCCATCTCCCCACTCCCATCGCCCCACTCCCATCTCCCCACTCTATTGACACACAGGTTTATTGAAAGGAACAAAAGATTAGTGGTAAACATCACCACCAATGGTTGTCACGGAAGTCATCAAATCGTCAATTACTTGGAACACGTGCAAGCCATTATCTCTCTGAAGACTGGCTTCAGGGGCGATGTTCAACTGATTCTTGTTTCGCCGGCGGGAACTAGGTAGGCCACACCCACTAATAGCCTAGCCACGCCCACTAATAGCCTAGCCACGCCCACTGACAGCCTAACCACGCCCACTAATAGCCTAACCACGCCCACTGACAGCCTAGTCAAACCTATTAATAGCCTAGCCATACCAAATATTAATATAAACATTAGTTAACAACTCTGTTTTCTATTTTGACCCCTATATTTATAATCTAGCCACTCCCACATGTAGTATCAAGCCACTCCCACATGTAATATCAAGCCACTCCCACATGTAGTATCAAGCCACTCCCACATGTAATATCAAGCCACTCCCACATGTAGTATCAAGCCACTCCCATATGTAGTATCAAGCCACTCCCACATGTAGTATTAAGCCACTCCCTCATGTAGTATTAAGCCACTCCCACATGTAGTATTAAGCCACTCCCACATGTATCAAGACAACATAATCGCGACCCCACGACTTACAGATCTAAATTGCTTGCTAAAAGGAAGTATGACTATAACAAAGACGGTCTGAATGACTGGCCATTCATGACCACACATTCGTGGGGTGAGAGGGCTTCAGGTCAATGGCAGCTCGAGGTCATCTCTGGAGATTATGAGAGTTAGTTTAGTACGGCTCTTCCCCTTAATACCCTCCTCTCCACCTCCCCTTCCCTCCCCTCTCCACCTCCCCTCCCCTCTCCTCTCCACCTCCCCTTGCCTCCTCCTCCTTTCCCCAAACTGCCAATAACGTCGATTATTCTCATTGCGAGTTTGACTGTACGTCATGACAATCTGAATTGTCTTTGTCTCATCAGCTCCAACACTGCAACACTACTCACAAACACATTCACAATCACTGGCTGTATCTACACTTTTGATTTGAAACACACAAATTAATGTATTTTATTATTCAAATCATTAATCTCGTAATCTTGACACTACATTTTTATTGTTTTGTCGATGATTATAAAATCTCAAATACGAAATTTACATATCTAATAATTCGATTGTTCGAAACAATGGAAATTATTAGATTGGCAAATTACCATTTGACATTTTGCTAGTTACTTGTTACACGGCGACATACTTTTGGCAACAAAATTCTTTAGTCCTGTTCGCTTCGATCCAACTCGTGCTCTACGGAACCAAGACTGAGGTGTCGCCTGGCGGTGGCGCCACACATACCACGAACCCGACTGACCTACCACCAGGTGGCCATCAGATTCGTCGCGCCACTCGACGTCCGCCCGGTTTCTACCCTTCGCTGTTCCACGCCGTTCCCAGAGTCGTGAAAATTCTCTGCAAGCCTACGAAATCTTAACTCTTCCCAGGCAAGCGGAACTACCCCCTCCCCTCTCTCTTTCCCTCTCTTTATCTCTCTCTCTCTCTCTCTCTCTCTCCGTGTTTGTCGTATCGCTAGTCGCTGAACTCTTTTGCTGGACCGTCTGTAGACCAATTATTCAGAACCGGATGAGAAAGTAACCCGATGGCGAATTCAAACATCCGTACACTATTTCTATTGATTACCGTGATTACCTGCGATGTTTGTATTGTTAGTAGTTTTTCTTCTCGCTTGTTTCCACTCTTGTTACCGCGGCTTGTTCCCAACTGCTAATCGCAGAAGTTCTTTGAGAATGCGAGTAGAGCTTCGATTTAAACATGACATTGTCGATGTTTCTACATTAAACCTTACTACGCTTCTCTACAACTGATTATATAATTCATTTGACCATTTTTCTCACTCTCGCCACAACCCACCTCACCTCGCCGACCTCTCCCACCTTCCTCCCCCAATCCCACCGCATCTCCTTCCATTGCCGCGATTCGTAAGATTAACCTCCCCCCACCCCGCCGCCCCACTATCGCAGTTGAATTCACGTCGGTGACCTTGACCTTGTACGGCACCTCTTCGGACCCGATGGCACCCGACCACACCCGCCGTACTTCGCTGCTGGGCACCAGTCACCGCGGCGGCTCCAGTAGTCTGCCCGACGGCCGCAATACCAATAAAGGTAGTAGAAATGCGCCGTTCGATGACCGGGGCGGGGGTTGGGGGGGCGGCGCTGGACCCACCAGCCTCCTACCACCCGCTGTGTACGCCATATTGGCGTCGTTCGTGTCCCTCATGATCACGTGACCGTAGCCACTACTTCACATTACTATTATTATTATTATTATTATTATTATTATTATTATCGTTAACCCAATGTCATAACCCCCGACCCCTTAGTACTATGCAATTTAGCCGATGAGACTGGCGCTCCGAGCGTAATCGCGCGACGTCTCCGCTCCCAGAATGCACCTGCATATTTTATACACACACACACACACACACACACACATACACACACACACACACACACACACACTTCACACCTCTCGAATACTCGACGCATACAGACCTCGTCCTTTATTTCATATTTGTTTGTATATATACGTCACACTCCCTCCCAGATTACATCCCGTATTACATAACGACGGCCCCGATGATTTGTATTCATTTCTATTTTCGACTCGCGTATATACCGCAAACGTACTCACGTACGTACTCACGTACTCACGTACGTACGTCTGTCTGTATGTCTGTATGTATGTATGTACGCTCATCGGTTATTCGTTTATAATGATTTTACGCTGCGCACGTTACAAATATTAAATACATTCTTTAAACATTCGCCAACCCTCCGTCTTTTTACTTTCGGAGACGCCTCCGCAAAGTGCCGTGCTTTGCGCATTGCTCCTCCTCTCGCGTAGTCGAGCGTATAGTGGATACTCCTTGCGAAGTCGCCGGAGACGGCTATATACAGCGCCCCGCTATCCCCCCCTTCCTTCCGAACAGCGGTGAGTGTCTCTCTCTCTCTCTCTCTCTCTTCCTCTTCCCTTTGCATGCTCTAGGCCGCTTGCTCTCTAGAGTTGCATGCACCTTCGTGTTTTCTTTTCCCTAACCCCCCGCCGCGTTAACCGTGAGTCTACATACAGCCACACACACGCACACACACACGCGTCCTAGCTCCTACACCCCCTTAACACCGCCCGATACATGTACGTTTACACCGATTATTATTTGATTTGATTCAATGTTTGTTTACGTGCAATTACGATATCTGAACATATATATTTGAACACCTGAGGGATATATATATATGTATATATATATATATATATATATGTGTATATATATGTATATATATATATATATATATATATATATGTATATATATATATATATATATGTTACTTTTGTTTTTGTGGCCAATTGTTCACGTGTGTTTGCGTTTAGATTGAAATCCTAAATCCTAAACATTCGTCAATATCTAATATTGTGCGTTTTTTTACTTTCTGTTCGTATTTTCTTAGTCGGTGTATAACATTAGCGCCAAGTTCTGGTTCTTAAAGTAGTAGAAACCCGTAGACCTTTATTCAAAACTGTACATTCTCTATTAGTTATAGGCACCGTTACTTTTTCTCTGTTGTAGATCTCCATTATTGACCGGCTACTTTCTGCTCATAATTCTTTCATTCACTAAATACTACTTACTAAATTGTGGCTTCAGTTTTACTATGGGTTCAACATTTCCCTCTCTCTCTCTCTCTCTCTCTCTCCGCAATACACAGCTTTCGCCGTCTCCCTCGCTTAAGCCCCGCCCCATTCTAACTACGCTCGCGACCACCCGCAGCCGAGGTCTCCAAGTGCGAGCTCGGGGAGTACTTTTCGCCGGTGGAATCGCGTTGCGTACGCTACTGCCCCGACCACTACTTTAGAATGTACAACGGTAGCACCAGCGTAAAGACCACGCCCAGCACCGGAACCCCGGTTTGTATTGCCCACGACCCTTCGGTGGAATCGCTACGATATTCTATTACGTAAACAGGTGCATTACGCATTACGTAACACCGTTACCTCAGACTTTCAAGTGCGGAAGCTGCAGCTCGAATTGCCTGCTGTGTTCGGGGTCGTCTTTTAAGGACTGCTATCGGTGTACTTCGGGCTACTTAAAGTCGTCTTCGGCCGACGGGTGCATTGCGGCTGACCGCACATTGACCGCTAAGGCGTTGGTGGGTAATAGTAGCCGAAGCTGGCCATTGTTCTTCATCGTGGTGTCGTTAGCCGTCCTCCTGTTTGGAGTATTGTTTGCGGCTTCCTACGCTTGCGGCCAATCGAAGGTGAAAGGTGATTTTGAGAAAATTCCAACTAACAAAAAGACGAACAAAGTCCACCAATATAAAAGTGAGTTCATATTAAATCAATTAAATTAATTAAATTAATTAAATATTTTGATATATCGAATTAAAATTATTGAACTTTTGTAAACAGGATATGACAAAGATGATAGTTTGTATTTAGATATTCTATTATTATCTTATTACCGATTTGATCTTCTAATATTTTATAATTTACAGTTAGAACGCCGTGTTTATACAATTCGAAACCTGCTACTTCCTATATAAAAGACCTAGCCCGAGAAGACAACGAAAATCTGCTGTCCGGTGATAGCGATTGAAATACCAGTGATTCCCTGAATACATTTACATCTATACATTTATATTCAATTCATACATTTCCTATACTTAAGATATAGTTACAAATGGCATAGCATTGGACGGGCAAATTTTAACATTCAATAAATATTGCAATCGGTTTTCTTTATACATTTTATATTCAAGGAATACAATTTAAAATAATATCAAATATAGTTTATGTCTACAACTTAATTACTTTACTCATATGCTTACAACTTAATTACTTTACTCATATGTTTGCACTTAACTACTTTACTAATATGTTTACAACTTATTTACTTTACTCATATGTTTACACTTATTTACTTTACTCATATGTTTACACTTATTTACTTTACTAATATGTTTACAACTTAATTACTTTACTCATATGTTTACAACTTAATTACTTTACTCATATGTTTACACTTAATTACTTTACTAATATGTTTACACTTAATTACTTTACTCATATGTTTACACTTATTTACTTTACTAATATGTTTACAACTTAATTACTTTACTCATATGTTTACACTTAATTACTTTACTAATATGTTTACACTTAATTACTTTACTAATATGTTTACAACTTAATTACTTTACTCATATGTTTACACTTATTTACTTTACTCATGTTTACACTTAATTACTTTACTAATATGTTTACAACTTAATTACTTTACTTATATGTTTACACTTATTTACTTTACTCGTATATTTACACCTTAATTACTTTACTCATATCTACACTTAATTACTTTACTCATATGTTTACACCTTAATTACTTTACTCATATGTTTACACTTAATTACTTTACTCATACAAAGTAAAAAACACACTAAATAACAGTTGAATGAGGAAAAGATGTTGTTATGATAAATTAGTTTATTTAGGAGCTCGTCCTCTCTCGCCAGGTGGAGCTACATATTGTTCTTCCTCCAAAATATCTTCTATCGATTCCATCTATTTTGCAACATTGTTTTCAAAATATAGTAGATCAATTACATCAAAACTAAATAGCTACATTTAAAAATATATAAAAATATGAATTAAAAAAACAGAAAAGAGCTACTCTATTAATATTCAATATTTACCATACTAATGAATTAATTACCATATTAATGAATTTAAAATAATTATATTAAGTGTAATAAAATGTAAAAAGTTACTAAGAATTAAACACTATTATAAAACAATGATAAACAATGAAATATAAATTCTCTATATGGTGAGGAATCAGATTCTGGAGATTGAAATTCTTATGGATACTGATATTTATATTCTATTAAAATATGTATTAACTACTACTTAAGTATACAAACTCAATAGTATTTAGATAGACTACAAATAAGTTATCACTATTTTTGGCTTTTACAATTCACATACAGATAATCTTTAAAAGTAAGTCGACAAATTATTGACCTGCTTATGATCCTTGATCATGATATTGATTTGATCTTGTTGTTCAAAGAACTTCAATGGTTCCTCTTTGGCCTTCAGCTGTTGGAGTCTATCTAATATTGAGACCTTCAATTGTGTCCTTCGAACCTATATTGTCAAAAAGGGTTAAATCGCAGAAAATAATAAAGATTAACAAAATATATTAAGAATTTTCTTAAAATTTATAAAAATAAATCGATATTAATTTAATCAATTATTATAAAAAATCTATAATGTTTATTTAGACATAAGTAATATTGGTAGTCAGTAAAAATATATTCTATAATAATTATCTATTAAACAATTTAAAACTCAGTAAATCAGAGTTTTAGTTTGACCACTTGTAGTCGAAAACCTTTTCAACCGCGACATCAAAATTCTTCTGTCTCTCCTCATTCCATCTCATCAAGGTGTTCCGATGTTCTTGAATGTCTGACGTCTCAATAGACTGTAGTCTAGTATTCGCTAGATCCTGAAATGTAAAACAAAGTACTCGAGTCAATACGCTACCCACTGAATAAATTCATAATAGATTATCGACAAATAACTCGAATTGAAATAGTTGAAAAATAAATGAAATTCGCTATAATACCTTAACGATTATTACTGAAACTAATGTATTGTAGGTATAATTTATACGGTATTCGGGAAGCAGTAGTTGGTATGGATAATAAATCATCAAGCGATACAACTGTTTGAACAAAAAAGACCAAATATTCGCACCTGAAGTTGCAGACGGACATCTGTGTCGGTGGTTTTTAATTTCGACGAAGCAGAGTCGAAACTACTCAAAAGCCTCATTTGTTGGTCGGCGGTGTAGTGCGGCGTTACGTCCAACATTGTCAAAATACCATCTTCCTTCGACTCCGAGGCCGGTTCCCGAGTCACCACATGTTCCAGGTAGGGTCTGCACTGCGACAACTAGAGCGGACGGGCGGGGTGGGGACGGTCTAATGGATCTTGCGATAGTAGGTGCGAGTCGACGAGGTAGGGGCTGGGAGGACGATTGGCCGAGGGCAGGAAATGTGCGTACGGGGGGTTAGCGAGGGTTAGCCAAACGAGGGCGGGGCTAAAGGTTTGCGACCCGAGTAGAGGCACGCAGTTAAACCATTTCCGAGGAGACATCCAGTCCCTTGGAGGCCCATTCGTCGAGGCAGGCGACGAGGTCTTCGAATTTCTCGTACATCGCAAGTCCTATCATGTGATAGCTTCTCGCCACCGCTGTATCCAGGTACTCGGAAGTCAGCTACAAATAACGGACGAGGGTAGAACGTTTGGAAGTGGAGTTGTCGCGTATCGCAACACGAGACCGACATGCTTTACTTCTATACATTTATATTCAATTCATACATTTCCTATACTTAAGATATAGTTACAAATGGCATTGGACGGGCAAATAGTCTTCAGACCAACTTAACCAATATTAAAGCCGCCGTTAACCATTTTCAGTGATTTGCCGAGCTTTAGCGATTCTCTTTCGATGTCGAAATGATCGTCGTAAAAAGGTTTCTGAATATAGTCCACAACAATCCACTTCTGTTGCTGTGAGCGTTCAGTGCGCGGTTGGTTATAGTTTCAACTAATTATAGATATTATGCAAGTGCTACTGTCATATACCATGCCATCACGAATATATTTATGAATATAAAAAAATGCACTATTTTAAATTATTTTTAAGGGTTTAACGCATTTGGTTACATATTTTACTTTTAATTAGCAGAATTGAATAATAGATTGAATAAAGCCTATTCGTGAAAATCAAATGCAAACTTTTATTAACAAATATTATATTAAATCTTTTGCAATCGTTAAGTTTTAGATATTAACTTCATCTTCGTTTTCTTGAGGCTGTGGAGAGGCGGAGACAGATGTGGGTGCTTCTAGTTGTTCGAGCCGTCGACTTGCTGTTAACCACGCCAGAGTACAAGCGACGCCTCCGCCATACAATTCCTCTTGCAGCATAAGGTCATAGACTACCTGAGCGCCCTCTAGTGGTGAATTAGCGAGTTGAAAAGGGTTTGAGAGGTTATTAGAATATGATTTAAATAAAAAATTAAATTTAATATTGAAATTAATTTCAATATAAAGAAACCTTTATACAAATTCTTCTCAAAAAAGTAATCTAGTATCAATGCAGACGAGAATTTATCGAGAAAAATTCCATATTTGATCTATATATGAAATTAATTATCAAATTATAGGTGAAATTTGTCTATTGTTGTTTATACACTATTGATTATTGAAAGGTAATAATTTATATTTATAAGATGACAAATATAATACATATAATACATATATTATAAAATATTAGAAAATTAATATTTGACGACTGCAACTTCTAATGGCAGCTCTAAAATGCAATATGAATACAACTCGCTGAAGTGGAACCTTATCCGTCAGTATTTCAAGGAGCCTTGTGGTCTCTCGACGCTGCAAGAGTACTCGCAATAGACCATACGAAGTCGAAGCTAGCGTCAACAAGCTTTCGCTGGTGCCACGAAATCTGCAGACGGTCTTCAATAAACCGATAATTTTCAAATTTATATAATATCCTAAATCATCATATCTTAATTTTTTACTTCGTAATATGTATATAGCTAACTATATAACTATATATTTATAAAGCTAACTTTTCAAACTGTGATTTTAAAAATTCCATTTGAATTACATCCAAAGAATCGGATTTATTAGCGAGCTGTTTTAAAATGTATCAAATATTTGAATTATATAAAATATATTACATAATATGTAATTTGATTTCTTTTAAAATTTGTTTAATCAATTCTTTCTTCTACAATCGAATATAAGGAAAATAACTTATTACTCATATGGTTTTTATTTCTTATTAGAGAATTTCAAAAACTAACAATATCCATATCCACTGATGATACAGA
>OZ038312.1:34197269-34212269 GCA_964035775.1 Osedax frankpressi | reverse complement strand
TATATATATATATATATATATATATATATATATATATATATACTATTAGTATACATGTAGAGATATACTAATATATACTAACTCACCTCTAAATTAGCACTCCATCATATGGTGTCAATTAAAATAGTAAATTCAGTTAGCAATTACTAGTAACGGGTTACTAGATACGTGAAGAGATTTATAAAATATATTTTTCATTGTAACCGTTCTATACGTAATCAGAAACAACTAATCGACTCATCGCCACTCGTAAAATTGGACCACGGTACACTTCACTACCGATATAACGATACGGAGAAAGTGGGCCGCGGTACATCCGATGAGAAGCCGCACGAAGGGGAAGAGAGGTCACGTAAACTGAATTACTTCTACCACGCTAAGCTGACCGACTACGGTCGAGGTTTTTAATTTCCCGATATCGATAGAAAATTTAATCTCGTTTCCTGTTTTTTTCTAGAGTATTTGCGATTTTCTCATTTATAATTTAATTACTACCATCTCTCTTCTATTGTTGTTAAAAGTTGCATTTGTAAAAAGGCACCAAGGAATATATATCAAACAATATGTACTTAGGAGTATGTACCTAGGAATATATATCAAGCAATATGTACTTAGGATTATGTACCTAGGGATATGTATCAAGCAATATGTACTTAGGATTATGTACCTAGGGATATGTATCAAGCAATATGTACTTAGGATGTTGTACCTAGGAATATATATCAAGCAATATGTACTTAGGATTATGTACCTACTTTAGTCCCTATTAAAGATCCTATTATAGACCTTAATGTAGAACACATTGTAGAACTTATTGTAGATCTTACTGTAATCCCTATTAAAGAGGAGTGTGTATTCATACTACTTGGTATACCATGTAGCAGTTGCCAAGATGTGTGTAGCTAGGAGTGATTATATAGGAGTATATACCTATGAATATGTACCAAGGAGTATGTACCATATAGTAGTTGCCAAGATGTGTGCAGCCATAGCTACTCCTATAGAAGTATGTACATAGAAGTATGTACCTAGGAGTGTATACCTAGGAGTGTATACATAGGATTAAAGTACCAATAAGTATGTACAAAATAATTCGTAAAAAGGAATATTTATCATGTAATTTGTTAAAAGAATATTAATATCACACATATTTTAAAAGGTAATTAATTAATTAGAGCGAATCCCGCATATAATATTATGTAATATATCATATCCTTTAAATCACATATATATATATATATATATATATATATATATATTATATACAATTTACTAATATACTTTTATTCTGTATATTGAGCATTTTAATGTCGTTAGATGAATCAAACGCATTAACATATTAACCTGTTGAGTAGTTCCTATCATATGCGTAGAATAACCATTACTAAGTCATGGATAGTGCTCGCCATAACATTTAACGTAGTGACGTCATTCCGAACATATTCTGATCTGGAATCAACATTATTTACAGGGGCCGACTACGATAAAGAAAACGACTGGAAATTCAAATACGTTAGCGAAGTTCCGGAGAGTTCTCGAAAGAAAAAAGTCTTCTACATTTATGGAAAAGGAATGTAACTGCCGTATTACGTGTTGCGTATGCGAATTCAATGCCTGCGTATACGCAACCCTATAGGGCTAAGTAAACATGAACTAGAAGCAAGCGGATATGACATCCGTACGTACGAGTGCCTATTATATTTGATTTAGTATTTTAAAAAATTACATTTAATCCTCATAACCTGAAACTTTGTATGTGTGCTGGACGGAAATAAATAACTAAGTACATAATGTAGCAATATTAGTTAATACTACATACCGTCTTATTATCGTTAATATCACAGTTGACTAAATACGGATAGTAACCATGAATGCTAATAATGTTGAAATAATGTAATAATAACAAATAATATTTATTGTCAATATATTATGTATGGTACCTCGTACATATATATATATATATAAACTTGACTATAATGATATATATAATATTGACATATTAATGTTCTATATATTATTAATGATTTATACGTATTTAATATCCGATTTCAATATCCGATTTCAAATTTACGCATTTATTTCTATGGATATGTTATAAATTATTAGCGAATACTGCTAAATAAATAATATTTTATACAATTAATTCACTTTTAAGTTTTATAAAATCTTATTACAATTATTATACTAATACACCTTTACACGATATATATATGTATATATATGTATATATCCAGAATGTATGGCGAAAACAACCTATTCGCTGTACATCACATTTTATAATTCATTTCTCCATTAATAACTAATTGAATATAAATAATTTATAAATTTAATTAGATTTATATATGAGATATATTCTATAGTTGAATACTTTAAAATTGTATAAGATAACCATATATTAATTGTATTACTCTCTATTTTTATTATATTACAATGGATTATTTCAAAATTTTAAGATAAATATTTCAGTAATAATAAGTCCGTAGATTAGATTAAAACGTCTTTAAATTTGTTTAAATATAGGTAGGATTTAGTCGTAGTTTACCATATGTATTGTATACATAATGTTCAGATTGATCTTATGATGTTTTGGTAAATATATGTATGTAAATTGAATTATATGTTTAAATTTATTTTGGTAAATATATATAGGTATGTTAGTCTCGTTTATAAATACAGTCAATCAACTATTCATGTTAAAAGATAAACAATGTAATGCTAATTAATCAATATAAAATATAGTAGTATGCACTATGATATAATATAAGATAGTGGTTATTTCTGAAGCATAATCTCTAATAATATGATATTTACATACGAAATTCAGTATCATTAAAATTCACCTGCTTAAAGTTTGTAGAATAGAAAACTTCCTTGCAACATAATTGACAATTAAATAGAGGAATTAACGAGTTATACTTACCACGTACTACTATTCAATTAATATGTATTATTAACACAGTTAGAACAAATAACACGTATACTGTGTTGGTATATAAACCTAAACTGAATAAACACACATCGCAACCAAGTTTATAAAGAATACTAACGATTTAGACAATACATTTAACCCTAGTATTTTAGGAAATAAGCCACTCTTTAAACATACTACTCTTATCGAATCTAAAAACAATAAAACTTACCTGATACCACTGACAACAATCATATTATTATTTCATAAATTGTTAGCAATGCCAAGTATACCATCCAGGTTATGTGTTTATTTTATTATATAATAAAAGTGAACATATAATTAATTTGCATTACATATATATTATGTATATTTTTATTTTAAATAATTATACAAGATTATATAATATTTGCATCATCTGGCTTCTTTGACTACAAAAATAATCGTTTACATAATACAATTATCAAATTATTTTTTAATAAATATAGTACGTAATCATTTCGACATTAATAACGATATGTTTAGAATATATACTTCACGTTTGACATTACGGACTGGATCTATCATAAGTAATAACACCTCATAAAACCTAACTGGAAGAATCTCTTTCTAATCGGTATCGCACGTTCTATTAATATAAATAAGACATATATATATATATATATATATAAATATATATAAATATATATCACAAAGCAAACATACCGCGTAAAGATTACTATAATTAATAAACATTATTAAAAACAACAATATTCATACAAATGACGAACTATAAAAACCACAGAATTCACACAAATATAACTCTTATGCAATATTATACTTACATTAGTATTACACTCTACCTGGATATACAGGTGACTTACTACAATACTTACATCGCAAACCAATACCACTTGTTTATTTTAATATAGCATACATATGGTAAAGAATAATAAACCAAGAAGAATTGAATTGCATTGAGGTTATACGTCTTTAAATTCAATTGATCTTACGTCTTAATAAATTTAACTTGACTCGGTATGTTATCTAGCCGATGCATATCGATGATAATATATTAAATATATATAACAAACTATATATTACAAATTCAATCGAAATCGTATCTCCCATAATGAACTACTTCACTATGTAAACTCACATACATCTTCCCACAGGAATACATAATATCTATGTATTGTCTATGTCTATGTTATGTATTGAAGATACATATAGGAATGGTAATCTCTAACCATTTGATATAAAAATGCTAGTTATCCTCACCCATAATACGTAGTACTGTAAAAAGCAATAATATTTCTTGTATAGCTATCGATGCCCCAATCGTATATAACAAGTTCCTATTATCTATAAGAATTTAAAATACTAAAATAGTTTCAAAAAATGCTAAAATGTGTAACAATATGTAAATTTGTATCTATAATTTATTTCTACAATCTCTACCTGTCTAAAAGGAGGTTTAATTATTGTCGAATACAAATGTATAAATAAATTAATTTTATAAGTGTAATAATATATTAATAATTATATTAAATTAATAACTCAAGCATAGTAATGCAGTTGTTTAAATTGTATTCGAATAAACTACAATACGTGTATAATATATATATATATATATATATATATATATATATACATATATATATATATATATATATATATATATATATTTATATATATATATATTCAATAATACGGAATAATATATTAAATTACATATTAATTAGTTAGTTTTTAACATTATACTCACATATAATTATCTATAGTTCGAAATAAGAATTAGAATATCATTAAGTTAGCGCTAGGCAACTAAAGTAAATAATAACAATAATAATATTTAGTAATCACGCTTGAATTCCCATGAATAATTAAAAGATGTCAACTCTATCAAATGAAATACAATTAATAACACAAGAAAGTACCCTGACAGATCTCAAAGACGGAAGAGTTCCAAAATGTATATTTTGGAGTGTCCAGGATGTTGTTGTATGGATACAAAATATAGGATTTCCAGAATATGAGGTTAGTGAAAATAAACATGATCTACTTTAAATTCATTTAATGCTATTAGAACTAAACATGTATTGTGTTTATTATGATTAAGCATTATCAGTAGTAATCCTTACCTATAGAGTTGTTTCACTTCTAACGGTATTGATGGACGCAAGTTAATACGATTATCAGTTAACTCGCTTCCAGCGATTGGTATAACAGACTTCGACCATTCCAAGGTCGGTAAATTTAGTGATTAATAATAATACCTGATAAATTATTATTTTATAATATGTATTTACTAAATACATATTAGTATATAAAAAATGACTAAATAGTATTTAATCATTTTTGAAATAAGTATTTAATAAATACTATTTATCCTACGTAATATGTTGAAATTTATTTATTTCTAAACGTAGATATGTAAAATGTCCTCTATATTCACGAAATATACAAATTATTTATATATCACACATATATTTATATATATATATATATATATATAAATGAATGCATCACTAGATCAATGGTTTAGATATAGAATGTCAGGTATAAGGGTTAAGGGACATTTATCTCGCGGAACAAAACAAAATTGTCTTAAAATGTTATATAGAGGTGGTGGATTCATTTACCGTATGTTTACCATTTAATATATTCGAAGGTTTTCAATTAAATATGACATGTTAGATAGTTTACTGATTATATCAACATGATATACGATTAAAAAATGGTGTCACAAAATTGGATAATAAATTGTAGGGGTAACATTATGATTTATACATACCTAAGGATTAATACGTGAGTAAAATTAAGATTATATGGTTAAAGAGGAATTTCATTACTCCAACAATAATTTAACATAATATGCCTATAATAATAAGAACTAGTGTGAAGGCCTCTTGTTCACCAAGCCCATAGAGGAGGACCAAGTTTCTAAGAGATGGAAAGTACTTGTAGTTTGAGTGTTGAAGTCAGATGGAACTAGATTATTATGTGCCGAGACGATACGTCATTGTCTTCGTTAGTGTATAGTTTGGGAGAATAAAGTTTAATCTTTGACTAATTAGCCTAATTTCGCGAAGAAGTTAACATAGGTTAACTTGAGGTACACTCGTCTAGAAGCTATTTATCGATGCCCACCAGATTGTTTAGTAGTCTGTATACCAGTACAAGCTTGCGGGGTTGTATTGATAGTAGAGATAATATCAACATAAGTAGTATTTAGTTATAGTTTAGATCATTAATATTGCCTTTATGGAATAATCGTATAGTAAATATTAATTATACAATTAGTATCGATAGTTACAATTTCACTTCATCAAATTTCCTAATATGCGATGAAAGGATTCCACTGAATATAAACAATGCAATATAATAAAATACACTATAATACAATATATACATAGTTACTCTTTCGAATTAGAAAATATTGAAATCCTTATGGGAAATAATGAATCTAGCTCCAATAACATGGGATAGAAGAATTGCCGATACCCCAATGGAAAGCCTGGGTTAGAATTTAGCTTATACTATGAAATATAATACACATTTATGTTGTCATTTTCAATACAATGTCATTTATGAAATACTTCATGGTTAATACCAATTACATTATTATTCTCTTACAGGTATGTACTTGTTACAGAAATCCATGTCTGGTACAAAGGCAGAAGCCCTCAGCTACGAGGCTTTCATGCGTGACTTCGAAAATAAAAA
This sequence comes from Osedax frankpressi, assembly GCA_964035775.1. NCBI lineage: Eukaryota > Metazoa > Annelida > Polychaeta > Sabellida > Siboglinidae > Osedax > Osedax frankpressi. The sequence continues at coordinate 34,205,653 of OZ038312.1, read as the reverse complement.
ATGGCAGCCGCCGCTTTCCAACCAGATAGCTCTTCTTCCTAGGGAATAAAATCCATGTACGAAAACGAAATTCAATTGATTATATAGCAAAAACGAAATTCAATTGATTATATAGCAAAAAATAAATGCAATTGATTTATTTCATAAAACTTATATATTCTTATAGAGAATTAAACTCCTCTCATTAGTAACTTAATAAATTTCGAATATATATTATATATTAATTGTTCTATAACGTGATCATTTTCATATTCGACTATTTATTGTATCCGTTTATCTTCTTAGTATTATATTAGGTATGCTATATAGTATATACCCTATATAGTATAACTATCTCCGATATTGACATATTGATTCATGTTTTTAGATAATTGTGAATTTGTTAATTATAAATGTATTGGCCATATATATATGTATATATATTAGTCGTATTAAATCTATGTGATAGCTGAATAGCCAAAATTATCTGATATTCTTAGAATAGAGTACATTTTTTATGCAAGGAATTATTATAAATATTTAAATAAATTATTCAATATTTTTAAAAAAATATTTATTGTTTATTTATTAAATTACTCCAATAGATTTGGATTACTCGATAAATGTTCATAATCTAAATCTACTATTACTCCATATATTTTAAATAAACATTTTGCAAACAATAATAATCTAGTGACACAATTCATAATTGTGTTTTGTAACGTTTTAACGTGTGTTCAACTTTGTGAAATTCATATTCATTTTTGCCAGTCATTGTATGTCATGTCGGTGTCAAAGGACCTAGTCGAAATTGAGAACCTACATTCAGCCTTGACATATTACACTTGATTGATTATATGGTTGAGTCGAAACGCATATGAATTTTGAATGGCTACTTGTAATGGCTCACAAATGATGCTAAGTAGAAGTCTAGAACATATGCGTTTGACATGTCATAGTTTAGTGTAATCATAATGTAGAGTACAGGTATATAAAATATAGATATGTTTATTAATAATTACACATTTAGTTCTGAATAAGATAATTCTACTGCGTTTTACGTGAATTGTTGATAGTATTTCCTGGTAGTATAGAATAATGAATCATTATATGATATATAATAATTATAGTAAACAAATTATAATATATCCCTACATCTATGACAATATAATTAAATCCTACTAACATTATCATATATCATTATATCATTATCATATAAACTGATACTAGCCGACTCTTTTTTCCGCCAACAGACTACAATAATTAATTACAACTAAAAACAGTAATCCATATTAAGGCTATATCTAAAACAGACGTAAATAACCTTAAAACTCTTGATTCGAGATTATATAATGCATATATAAATATATATATTCAATTTATTAGATGGGTATATGATGTAATGAATCAAAAGCACCTGTTATTCTATGTAACTATCTAAATCCAGAATGTGTTGCGACAATCCAAATACTGAAGATATACAAGAACAAATAAGAATATTATCAAGAAAATGATAATAATTTTAAAATTAATTAATTAAAGTATATATATATATATATCTGGTATACTTATTGGAGTATTTGTGGTAATGAATTAAAGCTATTTCTTTTTTAGGTAACTATTTAGTAATAACTTCGAAAAAAGTAAAGAAATAAAAAAGAAAGAAAATCACCATTAAAATCTATGAGAAAACTGTATACTTATACTACAAAAACTAGAAAAAAAGGGATTTTTATATAATTTATAAAATCAATATATAAACTTGTCTATCGTGGTCTTCTAAATTTCTAATTATTTTTAAAATATTTATAGATATGGGTATTGTCTGTGAGAAAAATATTATATTATAAATCTAAAAAGTTATCACCATTCTAGTAGACAATTGTTTCACTATATTTTACATGCAAATACCGGGAAGGTTATGCCGGTGTCGTATAATAAAACATCGCCGTATAATAAAACATCGCCAACGGTCACGTGACTTTATAAATTCATATAACTCGTTAAATATAACTTTAAACGACATAAATATGTACGTGGTTATAGAGTATATGCATATTCATATTGTATGTAAATATTAAATTATAATTTTCTGTAACTATCGAGTATTTTTTAATTATTAAAAATAAAATTGTAATTAAATTTACAATTTTTTAAAGTATTTTAAATATTACTATACTATTTCAAGGCCACGAACTCGTAACCTTATATATGGACCTTTACACCATTACTTTAAAATTGAAAATTATTAAAGTATATTTTTAAAATTAAAAAAAACTCTCTATAATGTCTTATTTAAATATATATATACTAAATGTATTGGTTAGTATTAACTTTATAAAATATGTATTACAGATAAATGAATCATTATTAAAAAAATTGGTGTAAATAGATTATTACATCTGCTTACCACCCACAGATTAATGGCCTATGTGAGAGAATGAATGGTCAGATAGTAATGAGATTAAGCAAAAATTGTGTGAATGAGAATAAGAATGATTGGGATGAATGCCTAGATAAAATATTATTTCCATTAGAATTTAAAACAAAAAAGTACGAAATTTTCACCATTTATTTATTATTTAATAGAAATGCCAAAGTGCCAGTTGAATTATTAGAAGAAAATGATAATGTGTATATGGTAGATGAAAGTATGACTGTTAATGAAATAAATGGATCTGGTGAGCATGAATGGATTGTTAATTCAAATTTAGTTAATCAATTTGGTAAAATAGAGGATAATTGTATAGATATTAATGATAGTATGAATGTAATGATGTATGAAAGTAACAATATAACAAAAAAGACAGTATGAATATATTAATAAATAAAAGCAAGAGTTTAAATATTAAATTTAATAATGATAGCAATATTACTCAAAATGAAGGAATAATTATAGATGATTTGGATATAAATGATAATGTAAATAGACTGAATACACATATTGACCAGTTTGTTATTTAAGGTAGAAAATAAGTCTAGACTAAAAATAAAAGAAATTGTAAATGATAATGTCAAAAAAGCTCATGAAAAGTATGACAATGATTTAAAAAAAAATTAAATCAATAAAATTCAATTCATTTGAAATTGGAATGACCGTTTTAAAAAAACTCTAGAGATAGTGAGAGAAAAGTTGGTAAATTGAATGCAAAGTGGTTAGGTAAGTACATAATCACTGATATAAGGAGAAATTGTGCAAAAATACAAAATAGCGATGATGGAAAAACAATAAAATATTTAATTAACATAAATAAAAAATATAATATAGGTCCATATATAATTAATAAACAAAGTATATTATCGATTGATTCATAGTTAGATGTTCAGATTATTAATTCGTATCTGTATATTTTAATAAATCGATATAAAAATAATTGTCATTATATTGATTCTTATATGCTTACCCATTGGAAAAATTATAATTATGGTAAGTGTTAATCCAATGGTGATATAAATGTAGTACTAATGGGTGTGAATATCAATAATTCTCATTGGTGCCTGTTAGACGCAAATTATAAAAAAAAATTTATAATAGATAGTTTAAATAAAGACAATTGGGATACTATACATAATTTTATGTTAGTATAATTGTTGTAGAATATCCTGAGTAGTTGTTATCATTTTTTAATATATAATTTAATTATTTATATATAAGTAATAAGTATACTTATTACTTATAACAAATATTTATTATCTAGGATATATGAATATAACTCGAATCCCAGCAATAAATGGACTATTAAAACTATAATGGTGGGATTCAGATATTTATTAGTTCACGTGGATTATTTACATTGATGCATACAGAACAATTTTTAAAGAATGAAGATAGGTTTCAGTAATCAGGATCAAGTCAATGAATAATATGAATATAAATAATAAAAAGAAAGTATTTGAAAATAGTACGCAAAATAAAGTATAGATATTCAATAAAGTATGTTTACACTTTTAACTAAACGTTATATTGGTACTTAAGTAGATACATTTTAAATATCAATTAAATTAAAACTTTAAAATGTATTTAATATACATATCAATCTTGAGATATAATAATTGATACTATCCCTTAATTCCTATACTTATATTTACAAATAATACTACTTTTTCTGTTAAGATGTTGTTATGATTAAGGATGGTTTATAAATTTAAATACAAATTACACCCGCCTATTGCCCTTAATGATGAACAATGTTCATTGAACATACCCGTATTAGATCATCTGTATACAGACATAATATATTAGACATAATACTTTTGGATTAAATACTATCTATATTCGTTATTTTTCCAAATTTCCACTTATCTTAGTCAACCCATATGCTGAAGAAATGCCTCTCCCTATTACTAAAATAGTCAAATAATAATCCAATTATTGTTAATAGTTTAAAAATAATATCCTCATGATATATATCTATATGGATTGTTGACTGTTCTTCGTTATGGCAACACTTCTTACAATTATCTTGCGAACTGTAAATGCTCACAATTACTTCTTAATATCATTCGTGATTCACTTTTCTTACATGTTCTAATGATATTGTTTCATCCAATATATTAGCCCTCCTTTATTAATTTAGTATACCTATTTATTCGCTGCCAAATTATAAAATTACAACTGATAAAATTATGGAATTATCTAGAATGTTCACTTGGCATGCCATTACATTATAAATCGTATCACTTATACTCACAGTATCTCTATTAAACTGTTGACATAGCTAATAATGAAATACCATATACTATAAAATATCTTAATCCTAACCTATAGGTTACATATTTCGGAGTACCCGTAGATATATATATATATATACTCTTTTAGACATCGTTATAAAAAACAAGTATTGTGCTTTCTAAAACTACTTTCCTAACCACAAAATATAATTGCAAACTCCAGTTCTTACCTTCTAAACCTCCCTATAAAATACAATATGCATTCTTCCAATATAAATAGAATTAACACAGCTATTTATTTATATTAATATAGGTATAATAATTACCTCAATTACGACTTACAATATATTAAAGTAAAAGATAAATATAATTTGATTAAACCATATGGTTGTATATATAGAATAAAATAAACAACACAACAAAACAAAAGAAAAGCATCCGTAATATGTAAAATGAGAGTAGTTGGTTATAATTCAATATGACAATGTTGTGTACAACATATATCAAACATTGTAAGGTGTACAACGTACGTTATCTAATGGTATTGTTTATCGCTCGACCTCACACAATGAGATATTAATGTATTGAGAAATTAATGTATAGCCGTGCCTAATAAACATTAATTCATTTATATATAAATATAATAAATAATTTTATTAACATTATTTCTAAATTCATATGATATATGTTAACTGTTTATAAGTGATTATATGTTTACACTATAGTCATAATTATTACAATTTTAAATTGGCATTCACATTAATGATTATTTACGTTATTATAAAATAGTAAGGTCTCTCCTATAATAGTAGTATTTTCATTAGCTATAGATAATCCCTAAAATTATTTAGAAAATAATGTTCTACTGGTTTATCAGACTCATATTATACTTAACTTTCCACATGGTAGATTTATTTATATTTCATCATTACATACTGTTATGATCTATATTAAATAATCTATATATATTTAAAATAAATCAAATTAACTATGTTATATAAATATAAATGTATATAATTAATAAATGTATAAAATTATAAATAAATGTATAAATGTATAAAATTACCTTTTCATTAATTTTAATATGATAAATAGGATATCAAAACTATATATTAAATTACAAACGAATTTTAATACTATCTATTATTCGACAAATGATCAAATCTGATTAAAATATTGTTTGCATATATTTCTAGAGGTTAAAGTTCAGATATACTTCAAATATTCAGGTTTATAATATATTGTTAAAATGCATTTTGTGTTATTATGTCAATATTTTATGCTAATCTAAAATACAATATTTGTGCATTTATAAATCATCTCTAATATTAACTAAAAATAGATATGTAAAAATATCATGTCAATATGCATTTTAGTGTCAAATAATCACCATTTTGACTTCATTGATTGTCAATCAACTTGTCATATATCATAATTTGACATATACAAACTTAATAATGATTATATTATTATATAGTAGCATATTATTGTAATCAGTATAATATCTTTATTACATTATAATGTTAAATTAGTAAAACAATTTGATAATACTAAACATGACATTCGACAATAGGTACAAAATATATATAAGTCAATATCTGACTCCGTAATTTATGTCAAAATTTATTAAATTTCATGATATATTTTAATTTTTTTGTACCTTATATTACAATATGTACATTGTTAATTCAGAATTCCTAATCATTATATTATATAACTTCTAATTGTAATAAATATTTATATTTATTTTATATTTTTATAAATTTTATATATGAATACCATTTTTATAATAAATAGATTGCACCTTTCAGCTATATATTATATAGTATACTAATTTATCAATACAAAATATATTTATAAATAGTAAGTTAGTAAAACATGATCATTTGTAAATCTAATTATCTCAAATTATAATTTGTTATCAATACAATTTTAAAAATATATTTAATAAATTCTTTTATTTATATATTACTCCTCTATTTAAATCCAAACTGTTATACTATGTGTTCTCTGGAGATAGTGTAATGTTTACATTATAGTACATACATATTTGTAGACATCTTACTTAAATAATATTTTATATATTTTACACAATTATTTATATATTATATTACAGATTATTTCAAATCAGTGATGTTTTCAAAACTTAAGTTGTATAAATAACTGAGAAGAAGTTTAAAACATAACTAAAATGCAAATGATGGAAGAGGAACAAACACGGCTTTTGACACTTGTTCGAGAGTCATTGAATACCATGTGTCGATCCTGTTTGCATTACGACAAATCAATTTCCATAGAAGGTTTTCAATTTATATGCGACCAATATCCAGTGTAATCTTTATTTATTTATATATTTATTTATTTACTTAAAATATTTCACTTAATATATATTCCACTGTCTATTCTTAGTGTATTTCGAACTTTTTTCTTAATATTTACCATGTATATAAATTTTATATATTACTTATTTACAATATTATATAACTTTTGTATAAAATGTTACATAAGTAATGAACACTAAGTTTTTAGTTTGTTAATATATCATATTAATAATCTACACTGTTCAAATTTAATTAATTACCTGAAATGATTTTATACATTATAATAAATATAACATTAAAATAGTTAATGTATATTTATAGATTTATAATATTAGCGAGATATTTGTTCTGTATTAATTTCTCTAGTTATTTATAAATCATTGGATCACCCTAGAACAGAAGATTATTACAAATCATATTAACAAGATAGAGGGTGTGATATATGTCCTTCAAACAGTCTTTATATGTGCTTTGTTTCTTATATGTATTGCATTTTTTTTCTCTTTACACATTATTTGAACAGTTTTTCGCCAAGTATCACCTTTTGATTATTTGAAATATTGAACTATAGGAAATACATTTCAGGTTTAATTGCCGTGACTGTGGATACGACACGAGTGATTCTAATACCATTGGATGAATCAACAAACAAAAACCAAATTAAAATAAATAAAAAAAAAAAAAAAAATTCAAAAAAAAAAAAAAAATTCAAAAAAAAAAAAAAAAAAAATTCAAAATTAAAAAAATTAAAAAAAAAATTTTTAATAAAAAAAAAATTAAAAATTAAAAAATTTTTTTTTAAATTAAAAAAAAAAAAAAAAATTACAAAATTTTTTTTAAATTAAAAAAAAAAAAAAAAATTAAAAAAAAAATTAAAAAAAAAAATTTAAAAAAAAAAAAAAATTTAAAAAAAAAAAAAAAAAAAAAAAATTTAAAAAAAAAATTTAAAAAAAATTAAAAAAAATTAAAAAAAAAAAAAAAAAAAAAAAAAAAAAAAAAAAAAAAAAAAAAAAAAAAAAAAAATTAAAAAAAAAAATTAAAAAAAAAAAAAATTAAAAAAAAATTAAAAAAAAAAAAAAAATTAAAAAAAAAAAAAAATTAAAAAAAAAAAAAAAATTAAAAAAAAAAAAAAAAATTTCAAAATTAAAAAATTAAAAACAATTTTTTTAATTAAAAAAAAAATTAAAAATTTTTTTTTTTAAAATTAAAAAAAAAAAAAAAAAAAAAAATTAAAAAAAAAATAAATAAATAAATAAAAAAAAAAAAAAATTTCAAAATTAAAAATTTTTAAAAAAAATTTTTAATTAAAAAAAAAATTACAAAATTTTTTTTTTTAAATTAAAAAAAAAAAAATTAAAATTTTTTTTTTAAATTAAAAAAAAATTTTAAATTAAAAAAAAAAAAAAAAAAAAC
>OZ038312.1:34136908-34197069 GCA_964035775.1 Osedax frankpressi | reverse complement strand
GTGAGTATTTTTGTGAGTGCGGCTGTGTGTATGGGAGAGTATGTGAGTGTTTGTATGCGTGCGGCTGTGTATATGGGAAGAGTATGTGAGTGTTTGTGTGCGTGCGGCTGTGTGTATGGAAGAGTATGTGAGTGTTTGTGTGCGTGCGACTGTGTGCAGGGAAGAGTATGTGGGTATTTGTGTGCGTGCGGCTATGTGCAGGGAAGAGTATGTGAGTGTTTGTATGCGTGCGACTGTGTGCAGGGAAGAGTATGTGGGTATTTGTGCGCGTGCGGCTGAACGGACTTAATATGCCACGCATTAATAGCGTTCGTGATACGGTCGAAGCTGTACGGTGCGCGATATTCGTCACGTGTCCGCGTATTACGAGTCACCGTATTTATTATATCCCCGTAATCCGTATTATGAAATAGCACGACTATTTAATAATACGGATTACGGGGATATAATAAATACGGTGACTCGTAATACGCGGACACGTGACGAATATCGCACGCTGTGCGTTAGAAACAGAACTTCGCGGACTTCGGCGAGATCTCCGTCCGGAGTCAGCTTCCGCTACCCGCTACGACTAACTGTCGACGATTCCCTCACGCAGACGAATACACCTGCCCGATGGTACTCCACTACCTGATGCAGTCGAAGAACGTGAAACTGTGCGAGTTATTACGCGTGAATGTAGTACATAAACGTTAGTCGGTGAACCTCGTAGCCACGCCACCTGGGCGTCCGTTAATTAGCCGTGCGAAAACTCCAGAACGCCTGGAACCGATGACGTAAGTAGCGGCGCGAGTGTCAACTTCCATTTATTCGCTAGCCAACAATTTATTAAACAAATATACCCACGGATATCATATTTATTTATTTATAAATATAGTAATGGAATATTTATAATGTAAAACTGTTTCAATAACATCTTGTAGTACATTAGTTGGTATATATTTATTTAGAGAAATATCAATCAAATTTAATTATTAATTTTTATTTAAATTTATAAAAATATATTATAAAGTTTTTAAATATCTAAGTATTTTGAATGTTCAAAATAAATTTTTTTCGAATACCATAATGATTTCTCTAGTAATATGTTAAATTTGATAAGGGATACACTTCAGCAATCATTTCAATTTTAATCTTACTTATCAATATACTTAACTTATAAATATATTTGTTACGAGGATTATTATATATCATACATAAGTATAATTACAGCATGGATTTTGTGCATTTTTAGCTTTATCCTATATAGATTGTATAAATTAATATGCCCATATATAATTGCATATATTTATAGTCAATTTAGTTTTAGCTTCTAACCGTGAATCATTTTTATGTAGAAATAGTTGGGACACCTTTTCTTAACTTATTTCAAATATGTGCAATCCATAAAATCAAACAATAATACAATAAATATAGGGAATTAATGATTACATATATTATTCAGTAATTTGGGTTTTATATGTTGTTAATTTAAAATAATACTAATTCCCATTTATAGTAACCTAATACCCCTTCAATATCAAGGCAATACTTACTTATTCAAAATCCTCAGTATAACTACATTAACCCAGTTATAATTCAACCAATACATTACAACACATACAATACTCAATACGTTACACAGATAATGTCAAGTCTCGTAAGTCGACAGCCAGAAAGAATTTCGCTGCTAAAATAAATTATCCTGACATTGAGGTTATGTTCTTTATTCGATATTTATTAAATACATACAAATCGTAAATATCCGATATAAAACTGTTTCTTCCCCTTATCCAACTTTTATTAGGATATCAAAAAAATATCATCAATTTAAAAAATTACAGTATAACATATTTGTAATTAATTTGTCTTAAATCTAATTTAATCAATTTTGTTATCTGTATTTTTTATTTCTAGTTGAATGTAATGGGTCATTACTTTATTACAAAGATATGGTTTAGATCTAAACTATTTATTATATTAACACATATCATTAAATATTTAAAATAAATGTACTAGATGTTAGAAAACTAAGATGGTTATGAATTCTAATGCAAATTTAACAACCAACCGTATTCTGTATTTAAGGATGTTAATGATAATTTCATTATTGAGATATGTTTATTATTCATGACTAGAGTACAAATAGGAATGTATTTTAAATTTAATTAATTATATTTCATGGGCATTTTGGACTTATATTCCTTTTAATTTTTGTGTGTAAAAAATAATTTTCAGGAACTTGAGAGTATAGCTGATAATAGTGCTGCTATTTTAGGTTTAATGACTAATCAATCATCTCCTAGCAGGTGAGTTATATATATATTTATATATATTAATATTTATAGAGTAATGTTTATTATACACTAATATAAATAATGTAGTAATACAAATTAAAATATGGTTAAAATAAAAATATTTTTATAGTTTGATTAGATTTTGACTAGATATATAACACAATATATATAACACAATGTATATATTTTATCAATTTATATAATACATAATGAATATGGGTTACACTCAATAATTTTACTTTAATTTCAACACTAGGTTATACCCATATTCTCTTTATTAGGATTTCAAATTCCCTAATATATTATCTTTATTATTTGAATATGTTTGTCATGATTTCTAATATTAGTGGGATTCAAACAATCTCAAATAACGAGTGATTCTTTTCTGTTATTGACAATGTAAAAATATTAATCAGTAAACTAATACAACACACAACTACAATGTTTATCATTTATATTGATAGTGTAAGTATTTTATTTTTTGATTTATACATCGAGTTGATTTTTATGCGATAGAACAAATTTCTTTACTTTATTATTTATCCTTTACTCCCCTGACTCTATATATGCTATATTTGGACCCCTTGCATTACTGCTCACGCCATAATCTGTTCGACAGTCTCCCAGCCCATCACGGTGGCCATTTTTCGACGTCTTTCGCTCAAACCACGCCCCCTTCCGCGTCTTCGTCGAAGCCATTTGTGTCCGGCTTGACACCATTACTCCCCAAACCCATACACCGGCCGGCTCCGACCTTTACAAGTGACAAGAAGCGTTTTGCTCCGATCCTTTTCTCAATGAAAAATGAATCCACGAGTCCTAATCACATTGTTGGTAATTAGAAATTATATAAACAATTGTCGGCGGTAATATTTCAACTCTACGATGACATGTGTTTTATTTTATCCGTTACCAAATTTATTATTAATTGTTTAATGTATGAAAAAACTGTATTAAATCATGCAATTGAATTTCTGTAATAAATATAGAATTTCTAGAATAAAAATCAATTGTATGCAAATTATGATTTTGATTAGAAACTTTTTTCGCCGTCAGAAAAAAGTTGCTTGGCCCGTCACTAAGGACATTGTTACGACTATTGCAAAATGTGTAATCAAGGAAAGTGGCTGTTTTGTAACATCTAGGGTGCTATCTAGGGGATACGCCTCCTATCACAAGGTAAATAAACCATCCCATCATCTACTCACGCTAGGGGATTCGCTCTTTACTATGTAATTACACCAGCCAATCTACCTATTCACACCATGGTTTGTTTACCCTATTACTAGGTAACTAATAGTACCAACTGCTACCTACTAATTCCAGGTGTTTTCATTGTTTTACTAGGTAACTAAACACTACTCGCGAGAGTAACCACTTTTATAACCTCGCCATGAAAACCCCGTCGTGCTAAAACCACAGATTCCTTCATCTCCTTCTATTTAAATGCTTATCCGTAAACTTTATTCTCTCTTTAACGCACGACCCAATTTAATTTACGTTTCTCAGAGCCAAGATATTATCACGGGCATGCAATCCATCTGTAAACCAATGGACGATCCCCATCACATCGGACTTTTTCGTCTCATCAACGATAGAACCAAAGTACGCACTGCAATTAATTCAGTTGACAATTTATTAATTACAATTTATGAGAAATGTATTGATAGAGTATATAATTTTAATTATTTCTAGAAAATTCCATCGTCTAAACCTTGATAAGTAATTCGCATGTAAACATTATATAAACATGTTTTATTGATAACAACTTTATTATTGATTTTAATAATCATTTCTTATTTTATCTTTTTAATCCAGCGACTACGATTTAATCTTTATATTTCTCCCTCTTCCGTTACCCCCTTACCCATCTCAGTCGATATAAACCTAATTGTTAGCGAAAACAACTAACCTCTCCACTAACCCGCCGTAGGTATTCTATAAATGTCCACCTGACCTGATTTCGCCGACTGCCCTCCAACATTTTGGAATGACGCCTGCCCAGTACCAGGAACGTTTTTCACTTCCGCCTCGGCCGAATAAGAGCATGCGAGATGAACGTTGGCTTCCCTACATCACATCGATGAGACAGTTGTCGCCGTACTACAACTCTGGTTAGCTAACGGCGACGACCTCTTCCTTTCACCCCCACCCCCGCCCGCCCGTCTCGGTTGCCGTCGTACCGTTTTAATAGGTGGGAGAACTGACTTCCTGATGGCTAAAGTGATTTGGGATGATCGTAATCCGACAACTTCGCAGGAGAAAGAAATGCTCATCACGCAGGCCACGCCTCTTCCTGCTGTTCAGACTAACCTAATGCTTAGCAACGGCTGTTATGTGAACCTAGAAATGTCAGTGGGGATACGCAGGATTGGCGTCCTCGTGTAGTCATAGTGATTTCAGTGAGATTTGTATGCATTTAAATTAAAGGGATCGATTACATTCGTATTTTTGTATTCCATTATTTTGAGCAGTTTTTTTCTCTATATTCCGAAATAATTCTTAAAATTTGTGTGTGAACTTAATGTGATTAATTTCAATATCCAAAAAAGTTTATTATTAAATTTAAGTATTAATAAATTGCTATATATATGTTTACATATTTCATAGGGAACTAATTATGGATTGTATAATATTTAGAATTTAGAAATTATTGAGTTCTTATTTAACTTTACTTTAAATACTTTAAAATGTACACTTAGGTATATATATGTATATGTATATATGTATATATATATATATATATATATATATATTTATATAAAATAATAATAATAATATATGTAAATTTATAAATTAAATACAAATATATTATATAATTTAATTTCCTATTTCACTAGAAGCGACGATAACATGGAGAAAATCAGTCAAATGGAATTAATGTCTAGAAGAAATAAAACTGATCCCCTATACTATGGGCATTTTGTGTCTTTATCGAATAAATTAAATGTTTGTATCACTTTATCCATACGAGTAATTTGTAGAGTGGTTTCTATGGTAACCTTGAGGTATCCAGGCTTCTAATGGATTGCACACTGCCTCGAATTCGCAAAATATGTGTTTTAATGACTCCAATTTCTTTAAGAATTTTGTATTTAATTGAGGTAATTTAAACATGTGGAATATGTTCTTCATATATAAGAGGATTACAGATTCTGTTTATTATAAATAATTCCTCATTGTTTCAAATTATTATTGAAATATATTTACTTAAAAATTATATTATATTAGAAATTATTCATCAAATTAAAAATTTCTTCAGTCTGAGTTCTGAACTAAATGAAATTATATTAATTTATAATTGATGATTAATTATATATAGTCAATTATTAATTTAAGCAGTGATAAATAAATATTGTAATTCGCCATTATTTTGTGTCATATATATCCAACTTATTATCTTAATAGTAATTAGTAATATTTTTCAATATAACGTATTATACTTCTACCTAGAAGTAAGTAAGTAAGTAAATCATAAATATTTAGTAACAACATTGTTTTATTTTTAGAAAAAATAATGTTTTTTTTAAATTATAATTGATAAATGACAATATTTTCTATTGTTATTAAAGAATAGAATAATTTAAAGTTGTGAAGCCATTTTTTGAAAAAATTATATAATTTAAAAAATTTTAGTAACATGATTCAAATAATTAGAAACAATATTTCTTATACGAGGCAGTAAACAGTGAACACCCTTTTAGGGTCATATAAAGACAATAAATCTGATGTTTTATCAGTATTTTATAAATATATTAAAATTTAACTTATCTAATTATAAATTTGTATTCACTTGGTAAAATGTGTATTTCATATAAAATGATAGACAAATGTATGCTTTGAGAATGTATTAGAAATATTTATTTTTTGAATGACATTTTCGTGACTTCTGTCTCACAATTGCAAACCCTCGAGCAGATCTTCTTCAAAGTTCCTCCGTCGGTGATAACGGAAACCACGTTGGCGTCTATAGATCAGACTCTCGAGCAGTACGACTTCACGTATAAGTACTGCCCTGCAGGCGACCCAGAAGTTGCGCCAAAGATTTTAAGCAACTGGCCATACGAGTACAACGATATCCCTTGGCTGGCCTTCGCTTTCACCCAGGACGTGGTAACTCAGGTTAGACAGCATCGTTTGTGCAGTTCGTCGACTACAACGAATTCATTATAGATTAAAGAAAACTAAAAGAGAATACCAGAAATAACTTTAGAAAATATTGATTTAAAAAACACTTTGTAACAAATTTGTATAATTCTAAAAAAATTATTATAGTTGCTTATAAATTTTTATATTTTTTGAGTTCATATCCAATTTTACATACGAGTTACCTGTGATTACCTGTGTTTACCTGTGATTACCTGTGATTAAACTGTGATTACCTGTGATTACTTGTGATTACCTGTGTTTACCTGTGATTAAACTGTGATTACCTGTGATTAAACTGTGATTACCTGTGATTACCTGTGATTATAGCATAATTTTACTAAATATATGTTCCTGCTTATACTATTTTTCTATTTGCAAATTTTTTGTATTAACTTTTATTTTTCTATCCAATAAATAATTCAGGTTATTTAAATTTATATTATTTTTAAAATATATTTTCTTTATATTGCATTTTATATAATAATTTTAATACTCGGTTTAATAATGAGATAGAATTATTATATTATATATAATGGATATATTATTATATTATCATAATTACCTACATTTAAATAACAGTTTATATTAATATAAACTAATCATTTCATATTGATGAAATTTAATAATAGTTTATATTTTGAAATATCAATTTGTAATTGATTAGAAAGTATAAATTTTGTTTTTTTACTTTTTATAAAAATTAAGTATTACATTTATTAAAAATTAAATAATATTTAATAGTAATATAATTGATAAATTAAAATTCGATTAATAAGTTAAAAGTAAACCCATGTAATTAGTTATTAACCGAATATTTATGTTCTTCAAATTCAAATAAATAATTATTTGCATATTTTCACATTTCTTCTGAAAATATGTTCATTTATTGAAAAAGAATTAAAATCTCTTACAAGAGGAGAATACACATTAATGTCTACTAATCTTTAATAACTAAACAATTGTTAAGTAAATAGCTAATTGGAAATGTAATTAGCAGTTATAGTAGAATGAATCAAATATTTCTAAGATCTTAAAATTTTCGTTAGTTGACCATATTTTCCATATTAGCGTGAAATTTTCAGTATTAAAAAATAATCAACTTATTTATGTGATATCCAATTTTTTTAAAATATGAACTACTGTTTATAATCCAAAATGTATTAAATGTATTAAGTTATTTACGAAATAAGTAGATTTTAAAATTTTGCATGTAGCCCAGCCTATGTCCATATAGATGCACTTATATACGCAAATTAGTCTAGATGCTGTAAGAGTATATCAGTATTGTCGTAATCTCTTCGAGAGTGTTTGCTATTCGATATAATAATATATTTAGATGTTTACTTTTATGTGACCTATGACCTCTTTACAGATTGAATCTTCCCTGGGCATCATGTGCGCAAATGACATTGAAATAATGGACACGCCCACAGTTTGTAGATAGATCTCTATGAATATGTTGCATACTTAGATTATCTTTGATACAATATTAATATTTAATCAATAATAACTATTTTGTAGAAAAAGAAACCTAAAAAGGACAACGATATCATGGATCACTTTTCGATTCTCGTTGGTACACTATATTTTTTATGTTCATATTTCTTAGATATAAAATAAGGCCTCGATAGATCAAAGAAATACGTGAGATAAATTGCATCTAAATATATATTTTATATATAATTATATGATTTAAATATCTAGTTTGATTCTTTGTTATGATTGAATTTTGAGAAAATATAAAATTAATATTCGTAAAAATAATTTGTACATTTAATTTCTTAATTTAAAATGAGTTTTTTAAAATGTTCGCATTGAAATTATACTTTAAATATTCACTTGTATCGTCAAATTAATTTAAATGTTTCAATATTTACCTAGAAATTATTTTATATACATCAAAAATAAGTTACATATATTAAACTATATATATACATTTATATTATTAGTAAAATTGAATTTCTGAATTCATTTTGGTGATTATTAACACCACATAAATATTATATAAATATTATATGGTTATGATTAAAATTCATGTTAACAAAATAACAAATTAATTTTATTTCTTTTATATTATTAACCTATTCATTAAACTTCTGTTTTGTATGCAAGTTTTTTGTTGTAATTTTATTTAAATTATTTTTATTAAATATGATAATTAAATATCTATTATTTTATTTAAATATTATATAATAATATAATTGGTAAATGGGGTTTATTTTTTTTGTATACATTTTTATATCTCCTTGATACAGGACCTTGATAATATATTACCTTGATGCAAATATTCAACTTTATTGATTGATCTACTATTAATAATTTTAAAAATGTATTTCAATCTATTTTATCAACTTTAATCTATATTTTTTGTTATTTTCTTATTTGTATATTTTTAGTTTCCATTTAATATTTTATATTCATTCGACTCGCTAAACTACTCCAAATCCCATTCCATTATTATAATGTTTATATAATCTATGATAATTGCAGCAATGTACATCATCCAATGCATCAATTTCGTTGCCTTTCGACATCGACTTGTCGAGTCCGATGATTCATCAATTGTCGGACAAGGACGGAATTCAAGATGCAACCGCTTTTATTGAAGATGACTTAGCTACTCACAGCGATGATGGTGAGTTACCCTTCATCCCGCGTATAACTAAATAATTATACTAACTGCGCCTTTTTAATGTACAATTATTTATGTTTCACTGAACACCTTTTTATTTTACAGTAAATGAAACACTTTGTGTAGCCGAAATAAAAAAGGAGTTTTGTCCGTGCTAGCATCTGTCCGACCTCTAGAAAACCTTAAAAACCTTTTCCTTGTTATATTTTACCTTCAACCCATTGTATTTAAATCCGATACATTTTATATAAGTCGTTTAATAATGAATTCTCTCTCTACTGGGCACGTTATATATAATATACAAAAATATTGTTATCGTGGGTCGGGGGGGGGGCTTGCGTTCTCAAGTAATACGTTTGGATGGATTTGGATTGCCTTTCGCCGACGTCACACCCAATACTTGTCTTCCGACAGTACGGGCATTTTATTCTCAGTATTCGACGCAGCTCCGACAGTTTTCACTCTCGACGCCGTTACGCCCGAGTCGATGCTAGTGTTGTCCAAGTCGCTATGGTAACCGCCCAACCTGGACGCCACGCCCACTTCTCCGTATTTCCTGTCGATTTAGATTTAGCGTAAGGCGATTAACGATGTAATTCATTAACGTCGGCACAATTTACTGCAATTATTGTACATTATTCATGTAATTTTTATATTATTTTACCAATTAATAAAAAAATACAAATACACCGCGCATTTTATTCGGAGAGATAGTGAGTCGATTAACCTATGAACCGATAACCTCTAACCTATAAACATTGTCGATTTGGCGGTCATCGTGTATCGTGGTAACCACTCGAGGAAACTTCTGTTGATGACGATGGCAGCGATAAGTAATGAAGATGGAGATCACCAGGGCTGTTACAATACAGACAATCACAATCACAATAATGTGCAGATTCTTTAACTGTCGAAGTTATATAATAGGCGAATAAGGTTAAACTTATAAATGAAATTTCAGGAGAGGTGGATGTTATATTTGATGACATTTATATATAAATAATGATTGCGAGGAGAAATTCGGAGTAAAGGGATGCAGTTGTTTAGTGGAGTATATGCTTTTAACCTTTGACTTTTCTACGCTTTCACCACTAGGTGGCATGCTGCCATCCATCGATGGCACTGTAGAAACTTTAACACTGGCCATAGACATCGTTGTTACATCCATGGTTATCTTGTTTTCGATTATTATTGGTAATATCACCTGAATTAAGTAGTTCGGTCTTAATAATGGAAACATATTACTGCGGTAATAATTATTTTAAAAAAATAATTAATTATCGAATTACATAAACAGGATTATTAATAATTAGTATTTGTTAGCGGATGTATTTATTTTAAGATGCAAATAATTGTTGTTTATAATTCCAACGGGAACAGGTTGAGCTTTACGCGCAGTCAGCAGAAGTTGAATGCTATCGCGTTTCACCGATACACCACCAGGCGGCGATTGGAATCTATATTCAATTCGCTCATCCACAATGTCTTGGTGAGTGAAATTCGACAACATCGCAGTGCCCTCTATGTAGCGCTTCTCGCGGTCGAATAACTAGGGCAAAGGTCAACGTGTTCATTGCAAATTATATGTAGCATTATACGAGTTTGTGCAATGTCATTATCAAGGAACGGCATCGACCTTTTCACTTCGACGCAATGTACACTGTACAGACGATACGGGAACTACCCTGTAACCATAGTTACAGGCTAGTCGTTATACAATATATCGTTACGCATACAACCCAACCAAACGGCAATATGCGAAATGCTGACGTAATACTCACTTTAACGAGGTTACCATGTTTCGGCGGCTGCAGAACTGCGTACATCGGGTTACTTCCGGTCGTGGCTGCCAAGGGTCCGGCGTCCATTACGTCGACGGTGAGTAGTGCAGAGATACCGACGGTTACAATGAAATCTGTTGACGCGACGTGAAATTTGTGCGAAGGAAATATAATATATATAAAGATAAAGATCTGTAGTAGTGATGAAATATAATTTATAGTAGCTATTGAAGGTGATGAAATATAATTTATAGTAGTTATTGAAGCTAATGAAATATAATTTATAGTAGTTATTGAAGCTGATGAAATATAATTTATAGTAGTTATTGAAGGTGATGAAATATAATTTATAGTAGTTATTGAAGCTGATGAAATGTAATTTATAGTAGTTATTGAAGCTAATGAAATATAATTTATAGTAGTTATTGAAATTGGTGAAATATAATTTATAGTAGTTGTTGAAGTTGATGAAATATAATTTATAGTAGTTATTGAAGCTAATGAAATATAATTTATAGTAGTTATTGAAGCTGATGAAATATAATTTATAGTAGTTATTGAAGCTAATAAAATATAATTTATAGTAGTTATTGAAATTGGTGAAATATAATTTATAGTAGTTATTGAAGCTAATGAAATATAATTTATAGTAGTTATTGAAGCTAATGAAATATAATTTATAGTAGTTATTGAAATTGGTGAAATATAATTTATAGTAGTTATTGAAGCTGATGAAATATAATTTATAGTAGTTATTGAAGCTAATGAAATATAATTTATAGTAGTTATTGAAGCTGATGAAATATAATTTAAAGTAGTTATTGAAGCTGTATATAGACTTTAAGAACCTTTTCTTTCTTTTGCCAACAAAGCTTTTACTACGATTTCCACTGTCCTACCGACAATCACATTCAATGAATCGTAGACATCAAACTAATAAATAGGTGGTCAAACTAACAGTCAGGTGGTCAAACTAACAGTCAGGTGGTCAAACTAACAGTTAGGTGGTCAAACTAACAGTCATGTGGTCAAACTAACAGTCAGGTGGTCAAACTAACAGTCAGGTGGTCAAACTAACAGTCAGGTGGTCAAACTAACAGTCAGGTGGTCAAACTAACAGTCATGTGGTCAAACTAACAGTCAGGTGGTCAAACTAACAGTCAGGTGGTCAAACTAACAGTCAGGTGGTCAAACTAACAGTCAGATGGTCAAACTAACAGTCAGGTGGTCAAACTAACAGTCAGGTGGTCAAACTAACAGTCAGGTGGTCAAACTAACAGTCAGGTGGTCAAACTAACAGTCAGGTGGTCAAACTAACAGTAAGGTGGTCAAACTAACAGTCAGGTGGTCAAACTAACAGTCAGGTGGTCAAACTAACAAATAGGTGGTCAAACTAACAGTCAGGTGGTCAAACTAACAGTCAGGTGGTCAAACTAATAAATAGGTGGTCAAACTAACAGTCAGGTGGTCAAACTAACAGTCAGGTGGTCAAACTAACAAATAGGTGGTCAAACTAACAGTCATGTGGTCAAACTAACAGTCAGGTGGTCAAACTAACAGTCGGGTGGTCAAACTAACAGTCAGGTGGTCAAACTAACAGTCAGGTGGTCAAACTAACAGTCAGGTGGTCAAACTAACAGTCAGGTGGTCAAACTAACAGTCGGGTGGTCAAACTAACAGTCAGGTGGTCAAACTAACAGTCAGGTGGTCAAACTAACAGTCAGGTGGTCAAACTAACAAATAGGTGGTCAAACTAACAGTCATGTGGTCAAACTAACAGTCAGGTGGTCAAACTAACAGTCAGGTGGTCAAACTAACAGTCGGGTGGTCAAACTAACAGTCAGGTGGTCAAACTAACAGTCAGGTGGTCAAACTAACAGTCAGGTGGTCAAACTAACAGTCAGGTGGTCAAACTAACAGTCGGGTGGTCAAACTAACAGTCAGGTGGTCAAACTAACAGTCAGGTGGTCAAACTAACAGTCAGGTGGTCAAACTAACAGTCAGGTGGTCAAACTAACAGTCAGGTGGTCAAACTAACAGTCAGGTGGTCAAACTAACAGTCAGGTGGTCAAACTAACAAATAGGTGGTCAAACTAACAGTCAGGTGGTCAAACTAACAGTCAGGTGGTCAAACTAACAGTCAGGTGGTCAAACTAACAGTCGGGTGGTCAAACTAACAGTCAGGTGGTCAAACTAACAGTCGGGTGGTCAAACTAACAGTCATGTGGTCAAACTAACAGTCAGGTGGTCAAACTAACAGTCAGGTGGTCAAACTAATGGTCAGGTGGTCAAACTAACAGTCAGGTGGTCAAACTAACAGTCAGGTGGTCAAACTAACAGTCAGGTGGTCAAACTAACAGTCAGGTGGTCAAACTAACAGTCAGGTGGTCAAACTAACAGTCAGGTGGTCAAGCTAACAAATAGGTGGTCAAACTAACAGTCAGGTAGTCAAACTAACAGTCAGGTGGTCAAACTAACAGTCATGTGGTCAAACTAACAGTCAGGTGGTCAAACTAACAGTCAGGTGGTCAAACTAACAGTCATGTGGTCAAACTAACAGTCATGTGGTCAAACTAACAAATAGGTGGTCAAACTAACAGTCAGGTGGTCAAACTAACAGTCAGGTGGTCAAACTAACAGTCAGATGGTCAAACTAACAGTCAGGTGGTCAAACTAACAGTCAGGTGGTCAAACTAACAGTCAGGTGGTCAAACTAACAGTCAGGTGGTCAAACTTACAGTCAGGTGGTCAAACTAACAGTCAGGTGGTCAAACTAACAGTCAGGTGGTCAAACTTACAGTCAGGTGGTCAAACTAACAGTCAGGTGGTCAAACTAACAGTCAGGTGGTCAAACTAACAGTCATGTGGTCAAACTAACAGTCAGGTGGTCAAACTAACAAATAGGTGGTCAAACTAACAGTCATGTGGTCAAACTAACAGTCAGGTGGTCAAACTAACAGTCGGGTGGTCAAACTAACAGTCAGGTGGTCAAACTAACAGTCAGGTGGTCAAACTAACAGTTAGGTGGTCAAACTAACAGTCAGGTGGTCAAACTAACAGTCAGGTGGTCAAACTAACAGTCAGGTGGTCAAACTAACAAATAGGTGGTCAAACTAACAGTCAGGTGGTCAAACTAACAGTCAGGTGGTCAAACTAACAAATAGGTAGTCAAACTAACAGTTAGGTGGTCAAACTAACAGTCAGGTGGTCAAACTAACAGTAAGGTGGTCAAACTAACAGTCAGGTGGTCAAACTAACAGTCAGGTGGTCAAACTAACAGTCAGGTGGTCAAACTAACAGTCAGGTGGTCAAACTAACAGTCAGGTGGTCAAACTAACAGCCAGATGGTCAAACTAACAGTCAGGTGGTCAAACTAACAAATAGGTGGTCAAACTAACAGTCAGGTGGTCAAACTAACAGTCAGGTGGTCAAACTAACAGTCAGGTGGTCAAACTAACAAATAGGTGGTCAAACTAACAGTCAGGTGGTCAAACTAACAGTCAGGTGGTCAACCTAACAGTCAGGTGGTCAAACTAACAGTCATGTGGTCAAACTAACAGTCAGGTGGTCAAACTAACAGTCAGGTGGTCAAATTAACAGTCAGGTGGTCAAACTAACAGTCAGGTGGTCAAACTAACAGTCAGGTGGTCAAACTAACAAATAGGTGGTCAAACTAACAGTCAGGTGGTCAAACTAACAGTCAGGTGGTCAAACTAACAGTCAGGTGGTCAAACTAACAGTCAGGTGGTCAAACTAACAGTCAGGTGGTCAAACTAACAGTCAGGTGGTCAAACTAACAGTCAGGTGGTCAAACTAACAGTCAGGTGGTCAAACTAACAGTCAGGTGGTCAAACTAACAGTTAGGTGGTCAAACTAACAGTCAGGTGGTCAAACTAACAGTCAGATGGTCAAACTAACAGTCAGGTGGTCAAACTAACAGTCAGGTGGTCAAACTAACAGTCAGGTGGTCAAACTAACAGTCAGGTGGTCAAACAAACAGTCAGGTGGTCAAACTAACAGTCAGGTGGTCAAACTAACAGTCAGGTGGTCAAACTAACAGTCAGGTGGTCAAACTAACAGTCAGGTGGTCAAACTAATAGTCAGGTGGTCAAACTAACAGTCAGGTGGTCAAACTAACAGTCAGGTGGTCAAACTAACAGTCAGGTGGTCAAACTAACAGTCGGGTGGTCAAACTAACAGTCAGGTGGTCAAACTAACAGTCAGGTGGTCAAACTAACAGTCAGGTGGTCAAACTAACAGTCAGGTGGTCAACCTAATAGTCGGGTGGTCAAACTAACAGTCAGGTGGTCAAACTAATAGTCAGGTAGTCAAACTAACAGTTAGGTGGTCAAACTAACAGTCAGGTAGTCAAACTAACAGTCAGGTGGTCAACCTAATAGTCGGGTGGTCAAACTAACAGTCGGGTGGTCAAACTAACAGTCAGGTGGTCAAACTAACAGTCAGGTGGTCAAACTAACAGTCAGTTGAGGTCAAGTAATCTTATGGAATGTTTTTTAATATATAATAACTGAGAAACTATATTTGATTAGTATTTCAATTAAATTATAATTATTTTTTATTTAAAATAATTATATAAGATTCTATAATAGTTACATAATCTTATTTCTTTGTTAATATCAAATAATTAGTACCTTGTTTTAAGTTAGTAAAACTTTGATAAGCACTTTCATAATTATAAATATGATTGTATTATTATTTCTAGGATAATAGTATTATTAAATAACATCGGGTTAATCACCTTGAAACTGTCCATCGAGGCATCGAGATCTGTCTGCACATAAATCACACGTCTCTCGTCGATATCAGTCTGACTGAAAGTAACTATTACGGCATTGCCCAGGTACAATTGACCTCTCGAAGGAGGCTTAGTTATGTTGTAACGTATCTGCAAGTCGAAGTGTGTCGACTTATGATGTAATAGCTTATGATGTAATATATTATGAAGTAATAGCTTATGATGTAATAGCGTGGTTGGTTTGTTTTAAGTAAATTCAAGTCGGCCAGCGCAGCCGCGATACAAACCAGCGAAGCGTTACCGTTGGTCAAAGCGGTCAGTTGACCAGCAGTCAGAACGGCCGACGAATGGCTCTGCACAACCTCGAGTGGATGCATCGCTGCTAGGTCTAATGATAACGCATCCACTTGTATGTTCATCACCTGTAGCCGCCGTGGAGTTATTATGGGGGTAGATGTGGTGATGGTGGTGGTGGTGGAGGTGGTGACAGGAATAGGGGTGGTGATGCTGGTGGAGGTGGAGGTGGAGATAATGGTGGGGATGATGGTGATGGTGGTGGAGGTGGTGACGGGAATAGGGGTGGTGATGGTGGTGGAGGTAGAGGTGGAGATAATGGTGGGGATGATGGTGATGGTGTCTATAGTACTGGTGCCAATGGTGATTCTATTGGTGAAGATGGTAGCCGTCAGTGTTAATGATGATTGTGGTATTACAAAATGTTGTTTGCAGTATTTATGTTGGTAATGGTTGTGGTATATGTTGTTAGAGAAGCAGGCATAAATATTACACCAAACAGTTACATTAAAATTGATATTTATTCGATCAATTTTGAATATTGATAACAATTTTGTTATTGTAAAAAATTCTTAAAAATAGAATTAGGGAAAATGATAATGAAAAATCATAGATATTAAATTAGAGTCATATTATATTAAAGGTCAAATCGGAGAGATAATACAAATCGTATAAGATTCATAGAAACATTATATTATTGTCATACTAGAATTTATATAAGCAACCTTGTACAGGGGTTTGGTTTGTCCATCCGTGATGAAGAAATAAAAAGCACCAGGAACAGTTCCTCCTTTGTGTTTGAAAATTAATTTACCTTCGTTGACGTCTTGCTGCGTAAACTTCTGATAGGGAGTGGTTATGTAACCTATTGTAACCTATTGTAACCTATTGTAACCTATTGTAACCTATTGTAACCTATTGTAACCTATTGTAACCTATTGTAACCTATTGTAACCTATTGTAACCTATTGTAACCTATTGTAACCTATTGTAACCTATTGTAACCTATTGTAACCTATTGTAACCTATTGTAACCTATTGTAACCTATTGTAACCTATTGTAACCTATTGTAACCTATTGTAACCTGAGTCAAATTAGTAAGACAATGTCTATTTCACCGACAAGAAGATCTATAGGTTTACTGATTACTCTTTGATTATCTATAACTTACTTTACGATTGAGAGAACGCAATCCGAGACCCGTCAATAACCTGAGTTACAACGTCGACTCCGTCATTCCGTAACACCAGGACGCCATTGTTGGGCTGACTCTGCACTCCATAGGTCAAAAGGTCAGGACCGGTGTCGGGGTCATATGCTAACAGATCATCTTCGGTTATTGCTTTATCTTCACCTGCGAGTGGTTTCAGTGTTATTGAGTGGTTTTTCTTTTAATGAGTGGTTTTAACTATTAAGGAGTATTATTAAGTATTAATGAGTGTTATTAAGGAGTGGTTTTAAGTACTAAGGAGTGGTTTTAAGTACTAAGGAGTGGTTTTGAGTATTAATTAGTGTTTTTGGTTTAAATGAAATTCTAGAATGAATTATAAATTAATGAGAAAACACATTTTTAACTAGAAATACAAATATAGACTAAATATGTGAGGTATCATTACTAAACCAGTTAGACCTTGCCAATAGTACTACCACTAAGCTTAATTATTAAAAAACCATCGATTACATCATATTACATCACGATTGCATAACATAATACATGAAATGCGAGCTACAATTCGCATACAGCCGAGACTGCAGACCTACCTTGGATAACTTTCAAAAGCGGATATCTGGTGATCATTTGAAACGTTTCGTCGTTTACCGGCAATATCGAGATGGCGAACCTTATCGCCGATGACTCATCACCGAGTTCGTCAGGATTCTCCGAACTCTCGTCAACGGAGGAAGAGCCAGAATGGGAGACGTGAACGCGAAAACGAAATTCATCCGACGTGGAATCACCACCGGAATGACGATATTCAAAAGAGCCGGAGGAAAGTAGTTTCATGGTGATGCTGCGAGTAGAGGGAGCATATAGAGGGAGAGGGAGAGGGAGAGAGAGAGGGAGAGAGAGAGGGAGAGAGAGAGAGGGAGAGGGAGATGGAGAGGGAGAGGGAGAGGGAGATGGAGATGGAGATGGAGAGGGAGAGGGAGAGGGAGATGGAGAGGGAGAGGGAGAGGGAGATGGAGATGGAGATGGAGAGGGAGAGGGAGAGTGAGAGTGAGATGGAGATGGAGAGGGAGATGGAGAGGGAGAGGGAGAGGGAGAGGGAGAGGGAGAGGGAGAGGGAGAGGGAGAGGGAGAGGGAGAGGGAGAGGGAGAGGGAGAGGGAGAGGGAGAGGGAGAGGGAGAGGGAGAGGGAGAGGGAGAGGGAGAGGGAGAGGGAGAGGGAGAGGGAGAGGGAGAGGGAGAGGGAGAGGGAGAGGGAGAGGGAGAGGGAGAGGGAGAGGGAGAGGGAGAGGGAGAGGGAGAGGGAGAGGGAGAGGGAGAGGGAGAGGGAGAGGGAGAGGGAGAGGGAGATGGAGATGGAGAGGGAGAGGGAGAGGGAGAGGGAGAGGGAGAGGGAGAGGGAGAGGGAAAGGGAGAGGGAAAGGGAAAGGGAAAGGGAAAGGGAGAGGGAGAGGGAGAGGGAGAGGGAGAGGGAGAGGGAGAGGGAGAGGGAGAGGGAGAGGGATAGGGAGATGGAGAGGGAGAGGGAGAGGGAGAGGGAGAGGGAGAGGGAGAGGGAGAGGGAGAGGGAGAGGGAGAGGGAGAGGGAGAGGGAGATGGAGAGGGAGAGGGAGAGGGAGAGGGAGAGGGAGAGGGAGAGGGAGAGGGAGAGGGAGAGGGAGAGGGAGAGGGAGAGGAAGAGTGAGATGGAGATGGAGATGGAGAGGGAGAGGGAGAGGGAGAGGGAAAGGGAGAGGGAGAGGGAAAGGGAGAGGGAAAGGGAAAGGGAGAGGAAGAGGGAGAGGGATATGGAGATATAGAGGGAGAGAGATAGGGGAAGGGAGATGGAGAGGGAGAGGGAGAGGGACATGGAGAGATAGAGGGAGAGAGATAGGGGAAGTGAGATGGAGAGATAGGGGAAGGGAGATGGAGAGATAGGGGAAGGGAGATGGAGAGGGAGAGGGAGAAAGAGAGGGAGAGGGTGAGGGTGAGGGAGAGGGAGAGGTAGAGGGAGAGGTAGAGTGAGAGGGAGAGGATGATGGTGAGTGAGAGGATGAGGGAGAGGAAGAGGGAGAGGGAGAAAGAGAGGGAGAAGGTGAGGTAGAGGGAGAGGATGATGGTGAGGGAGAAGGTGAGGAAGAGGGAGAAAGAGAGGGAGAAGGTAAGGTAGAGGGTGAGGGTTAGGGTGACTGTGAGGAAGAGGGAGAGGGAGAATAAGAAGAAGAGGGTGAGGGTGAGGGTGAAGGTTAGGGTGACTAAGAGGAAGAGGGAAAGGAAGAGGGAGAGGGAGAGGGAGAGGGTTAGGGTGAGGGAGAGGGAGAGGATGATGGTGAGTGAGAGGGTGAGGGAGAGGGAGAATGTGAGGTAGAGGGAGAGGGAGAGGTAGAGGATGATGGTGAGTGAGAGGGTGAGGGAGAGGGAGAATGTGAGGTAGAGGGAGAGGGAGTAAAAGGGACTAACGTATCTTGACTGGTAACATTTTTATTGTTCAAGAACAAATTTCCATGTTTTGGAAATTTCACAACATTGTATGAAATCTTCACTCCGTGAATATTTGATATTTTCAATTTCTCAATCAATTCATCTGTTTGAGAATAGAAATATAATTACAGGTACGAGAAACTTGCATTCAAGTTAAGAGATAAGTGTAAAATAGAGGGAATAGATATTGACTTATTGTTTAGTAGATATTGACTTATTGTTTAGTAGATATTGACTTAGTGTCTAGTAGATAGTGACTAATAGTGTAGAGAGTGTAGAGAGTGTACTATAGATATTGATAAATAGAAATAAATATATAGAGGTGATGATAACAGAAGAACATTTGAAGAGTTTTTCAGTAGTGGAGAAAGAAGGAGTAATCACTATCTGAATAAGAGAGAGAAGTAGACAAAGATGAAAGAACGAGATTTAGTGGAGGAAGGAAGACTGAGAGATGTCCAAACAATAAAAAGATTAAGAGATTCGAGGAGGTAAATACCTGCAGTAATGAAGTGATTGGTAATTTTTTCAGTGGCTCCTTCCTTAACTACAAGTACATTCAAAGTCAGTAATTGTCGATAATTTCTTTCATTGATTTTTTCGTATCCAATATTTATTTTCAATGATCTGTAGAAAAATACAATAATTTCATTAATATTGATATTAGTGAAATAGTACAATTTGAATGGTTAAATCTTTAATTTCGTTAGAAATTGGTATTAGAAGTTTATAAATGTAAATTACAGTAAAATGGGAGAGAATTGGTTTTTTTTATTCACCATGAATATTAACCAAGATCATCCTAAGCTAACTTGTATAGAATCGGATCAATATTCATAAGTTGTACATCGAAAACGAATGAATCGTGCATTAACCAAGAATCCATGATTGAATTATGATGGTATCCAATCATGTTATTATTTATCTACAAAATAGACATACTTAGTTAGTTGTTAATAATTGTTGTACATGTTGAATTTACTTATAATCAATATATAGATAAACAAAATACAAATTGTAATATTAATATTGATTCTATAATATTTTTATAAAACCACTAATAAAATATAAAATTATATAGAAAATAATTATGTTAGGTTGGAAAATCAATTCAAATAGATTCTAGATATTCAAACACTAAAAAACTCACTTTTACACATACAAATATTCTTCTACCTACTTCCTTCTGTTTCTACCTTCCTCCTTCTGTTTCTACCTTCCTCCTTCTGTTTCTACCTTCCTACTTCTGTTTCTACCTTCCTACTTCTGTTTCTACCTTCCTCCTTCTCTTTCTACCTTCCTCCTTCTATTTCTACCTTCCTACTTCTGTTTCTACCTTCCTACTTCTGTTTCTACCTTCCTACTTCTGTTTCTACCTTCCTACTTCTGTTTCTACCTTCCTACTTCTGTTTCTACCTTCCTACTTCTGTTTCTACCTTCCTCATTCTCTTTCTACCTTCCTCCTTCTATTTCTACCTTCCTACTTCTGTTTCTACCTTCCTACTTCTGTTTCTGCCTTCTTACTTCTGTTTCTACCTTCCTACTTATGTTTCTACCTTCCTACTTATGTTTCTACCTTCCTACTTCTGTTTCTACCTTCCTACTTCTGTTTCTACCTTCCTACTTCTATTTCTACCTTCCTCCTTCTCTTTCTACATTCTTACTTCTGTTTCTACCTTCCTCCTTCTGTTTCTACCTTCCTACTTCTCTTTCTATCTTCTTACTTCTGTTTCTACCTTCCTCCTTCTCTTTCTACCTTCCTCCTTCTCTTTCTACCTTCCTCCTTCTCTTTCTACCTTCCTCCTTCTCTTTCTACCTTCCTCCATCTGTTTCTACCTTCCTACTTCTCTTTCTACCTTCTTACTTCTGTTTCTACCTTCCTCCTTCTGTTTCTACCTTCTTCCTTCTCTTTCTACCTTCTTACTTCTGTTTCTACCTTCCTCCATCTGTTTCTACCTTCCTACTTCTCTTTCTACCTTCCTACTTCTGTTTCTACTTACCTCCTTCTGTTTCTACCTTCCTCCTTCTGTTTCTACCTTCCTCCTTCTGTTTCTACCTTCCTACTTCTATTTCTACCTTCCTACTTCTGTTTCTACCTTCCTACTTCTGTTTCTACCTTCCTCATTCTCTTTCTACCTTCCTCCTTCTATTTCTACCTTCCTACTTCTGTTTCTACCTTCCTACTTCTGTTTCTTCCTTCCTACTTCTGTTTCTACCTTCCTCATTCTCTTTCTACCTTCCTCCTTCTATTTCTACCTTCCTACTTCTGTTTCTACCTTCCTACTTCTGTTTCTACCTTCCTACTTCTATTTCTACCTTCCTCCTTCTCTTTCTATCTTCCTACTTCTGTTTCTACCTTCCTATTTCTGTTTCTACCTTCCTACTTCTGTTTCTACCTTCCTACTTCTGTTTCTACCTTCCTACTTCTGTTTCTACCTTCCTCATTCTCTTTCTACCTTCCTCCTTCTATTTCTACCTTCCTACTTCTGTTTCTACCTTCCTACTTCTGTTTCTGCCTTCCTACTTCTGTTTCTACCTTCCTACTTATGTTTCTACCTTCCTACTTATGTTTCTACCTTCCTACTTCTGTTTCTACCTTCCTACTTCTGTTTCTACCTTCCTACTTCTATTTCTACCTTCCTCCTTCTCTTTCTACATTCTTACTTCTGTTTCTACCTTCCTCCTTCTGTTTCTACCTTCCTACTTCTCTTTCTATCTTCTTACTTCT
The DNA here is from genome assembly GCA_964035775.1 of Osedax frankpressi. NCBI lineage: Eukaryota > Metazoa > Annelida > Polychaeta > Sabellida > Siboglinidae > Osedax > Osedax frankpressi. The sequence goes on along the minus strand of OZ038312.1, from coordinate 34,174,824 downwards.
GTTTCTACCTTCCTCCTTCTCTTTCTACCTTCCTCCTTCTCTTTCTACCTTCCTCCTTCTCTTTCTACCTTCCTCCATCTGTTTCTACCTTCCTACTTCTCTATCTACCTTCTTACTTCTGTTTCTACCTTCCTCCTTCTGTTTCTACCTTCTTCCTTCTCTTTCTACCTTCTTACTTCTGTTTCTACCTTCCTCCATCTGTTTCTACCTTCCTACTTCTCTTTCTACCTTCCTACTTCTGTTTCTACTTACCTCCTTCTGTTTCTACCTTCCTCCTTCTGTTTCTACCTTCCTCCTTCTGTTTCTACCTTCCTACTTCTATTTCTACCTTCCTACTTCTGTTTCTACCTTCCTACTTCTGTTTCTACCTTCCTCATTCTCTTTCTACCTTCCTCCTTCTATTTCTACCTTCCTACTTCTGTTTCTACCTTCCTACTTCTGTTTCTACCTTCCTACTTCTGTTTCTTCCTTCCTACTTCTGTTTCTACCTTCCTCATTCTCTTTCTACCTTCCTCCTTCTATTTCTACCTTCCTACTTCTGTTTCTACCTTCCTACTTCTGTTTCTACCTTCCTACTTCTATTTCTACCTTCCTCCTTCTCTTTCTACATTCTTACTTCTGTTTCTACCTTCCTCCTTCTGTTTCTACCTTCCTCCTTCTCTTTCTACCTTCCTCCTTCTCTTTCTACCTTCCTCCATCTGTTTCTACCTTCCTACTTCTCTTTCTACCTTCTTCCTTCTCTTTCTACCTTCTTACTTATGTTTCTACCTTCCTCCATCTGTTTCTACCTTCCTACTTCTCTTTCTACCTTCCTACTTCTGTTTCTACTTACCTCCTTCTGTTTCTACCTTCCTCCTTCTCTTTCTACCTTCTTACTTCTGTTTCTACCTTCCTCCTTCTATTTCTACTTACCTCCTTCTGTTTCTACCTTCCTCCTTCTCTTTCTACCTTCCTACTTCTGTTTCTACCTTCCTACTTCTCTTTCCACCTTCTTACTTCTGTTTCTACCTTCCTCCTTCTGTTTCTACCTTCCTCCTTCTCTTTCTACCTTCCTCCATCTGTTTCTACCTTCCTACTTCTCTTTCTATCTTCTTACTTCTGTTTCTACCTTCCTCCTTCTGTTTCTACCTTCCTCCTTCTGTTTCTACCTTCCTCCTTCTCTTTCTACCTTCCTCCATCTGTTTCTACCTTCCTACTTCTCTTTCTATCTTCTTACTTCTGTTTCTACCTTCCTCCTTCTCTTTCTACCTTCCTCCTTCTCTTTCTACCTTCCTCCTTCTCTTTCTACCTTCCTCCATCTGTTTCTACCTTCCTACTTCTCTTTCTACCTTCCTACTTCTGTTTCTACTTACCTCCTTCTGTTTCTACCTTCCTCCTTCTCTTTCTACCTTCTTACTTCTGTTTCTACCTTCCTCCTTCTATTTCTACTTACCTCCTTCTGTTTCTACCTTCCTCCTTCTCTTTCTACCTTCCTACTTCTGTTTCTACCTTCCTCCTTCTCTTTCTACCTTCTTACTTCTGTTTCTACCTTCCTCCTTCTATTTCTACTTACCTCCTTCTGTTTCTACCTTCCTACTTCTGTTTCTACTTACCTCCTTCTGTTTCTACCTTCCTCCTTCTGTTTCTACCTTCCTCCTTCTGTTTCTACCTTCCTACTTCTATTTCTACCTTCCTACTTCTGTTTCTACCTTCCTACTTCTGTTTCTACCTTCCTCATTCTCTTTCTACCTTCCTCCTTCTATTTCTACTTACCTCCTTCTGTTTCTACCTTCCTCCTTCTCTTTCTACCTTCTTACTTCTGTTTCTACCTTCCTACTTCTGTTTCTACCTTCCTACTTATGTTTCTACCTTCCTACTTCTGTTTCTACCTTCCTACTTCTGTTTCTACCTTCCTCCTTCTCTTTCTACATTCTTACTTCTGTTTCTACCTTCCTACTTCTGTTTCTACCTTCCTACTTCTGTTTCTACCTTCCTACTTCTGTTTCTACCTTCCTACTTCTGTTTCTACCTTCCTCATTCTCTTTCTACCTTCCTCCTTCTATTTCTACCTTCCTACTTCTGTTTCTACCTTCCTACTTCTGTTTCTGCCTTCCTACTTCTGTTTCTACCTTCCTACTTATGTTTCTACCTTCCTACTTATGTTTCTACCTTCCTACTTCTGTTTCTACCTTCCTACTTCTGTTTCTACCTTCCTACTTCTATTTCTACCTTCCTCCTTCTCTTTCTACATTCTTACTTCTGTTTCTACCTTCCTCCTTCTGTTTCTACCTTCCTACTTCTCTTTCTATCTTCTTACTTCTGTTTCTACCTTCCTCCTTCTCTTTCTACCTTCCTCCTTCTCTTTCTACCTTCCTCTTTCTCTTTCTACCTTCCTCCATCTGTTTCTACCTTCCTCATTCTCTTTCTACCTTCCTCCTTCTATTTCTACCTTCCTACTTCTGTTTCTACCTTCCTACTTCTGTTTCTACCTTCCTACTTCTGTTTCTTCCTTCCTACTTCTGTTTCTACCTTCCTCATTCTCTTTCTACCTTCCTCCTTCTATTTCTACCTTCCTACTTCTGTTTCTACCTTCCTACTTCTGTTTCTACCTTCCTACTTCTATTTCTACCTTCCTCCTTCTCTTTCTACATTCTTACTTCTGTTTCTACCTTCCTCCTTCTGTTTCTACCTTCCTCCTTCTCTTTCTACCTTCCTCCTTCTCTTTCTACCTTCCTCCATCTGTTTCTACCTTCCTACTTCTCTTTCTACCTTCTTCCTTCTCTTTCTACCTTCTTACTTATGTTTCTACCTTCCTCCATCTGTTTCTACCTTCCTACTTCTCTTTCTACCTTCCTACTTCTGTTTCTACTTACCTCCTTCTGTTTCTACCTTCCTCCTTCTCTTTCTACCTTCTTACTTCTGTTTCTACCTTCCTCCTTCTATTTCTACTTACCTCCTTCTGTTTCTACCTTCCTCCTTCTCTTTCTACCTTCCTACTTCTGTTTCTACCTTCCTACTTCTCTTTCCACCTTCTTACTTCTGTTTCTACCTTCCTCCTTCTGTTTCTACCTTCCTCCTTCTCTTTCTACCTTCCTCCATCTGTTTCTACCTTCCTACTTCTCTTTCTATCTTCTTACTTCTGTTTCTACCTTCCTCCTTCTGTTTCTACCTTCCTCCTTCTGTTTCTACATTCCTCCTTCTCTTTCTACCTTCCTCCATCTGTTTCTACCTTCCTACTTCTCTTTCTATCTTCTTACTTCTGTTTCTACCTTCCTCCTTCTCTTTCTACCTTCCTCCTTCTCTTTCTACCTTCCTCCTTCTCTTTCTACCTTCCTCCATCTGTTTCTACCTTCCTACTTCTCTTTCTACCTTCCTACTTCTGTTTCTACTTACCTCCTTCTGTTTCTACCTTCCTCCTTCTCTTTCTACCTTCTTACTTCTGTTTCTACCTTCCTCCTTCTATTTCTACTTACCTCCTTCTGTTTCTACCTTCCTCCTTCTCTTTCTACCTTCCTACTTCTGTTTCTACCTTCCTCCTTCTCTTTCTACCTTCTTACTTCTGTTTCTACCTTCCTCCTTCTATTTCTACTTACCTCCTTCTGTTTCTACCTTCCTCCTTCTCTTTCTACCTTCCTACTTCTGTTTCTACCTTCCTCCTTCTCTTTCTACCTTCTTACTTCTGTTTCTACCTTCCTCCTTCTATTTCTACTTACCTCCTTCTGTTTCTACCTTCCTCCTTCTATTTCTACCTTCCTACTTCTGTTTCTACCTTCCTCCTTCTCTTTCTACCTTCTTACTTCTGTTTCTACCTTCCTACTTCTGTTTCTACCTTCCTACTTCTGTTTCTACCTTCCTACTTCTGTTTCTACCTTCCTACTTCTGTTTCTACCTTCCTCATTCTCTTTCTACCTTCCTCCTTCTATTTCTACCTTCCTACTTCTGTTTCTACCTTCCTACTTCTGTTTCTACCTTCCTACTTCTCTTTCTACCTTCTTACTTCTGTTTCTACCTTCCTACTTCTGTTTCTACTTCCTACTTCTGTTTCTACCTTCCTACTTCTGTTTCTACCTTCCTAATTCTGTTTCTACCTTCCTCATTCTCTTTCTACCTTCCTCCTTCTATTTCTACCTTCCTACTTCTGTTTCTACCTTCCTACTTCTGTTTCTACCTTCCTACTTCTATTTCTACCTTCCTCCTTCTCTTTCTACATTCTTACTTCTGTTTCTACCTTCCTCCTTCTGTTTCTACCTTCCTACTTCTCTTTCTATCTTCTTACTTCTGTTTCTACCTTCCTCCTTCTCTTTCTACCTTCCTCCTTCTCTTTCTACCTTCCTCCTTCTCTTTCTACCTTCCTCCATCTGTTTCTACCTTCCTACTTCTCTTTCTACCTTCCTACTTCTCTTTCTACCTTCCTACTTCTGTTTCTACTTACCTCCTTCTGTTTCTACCTTCCTCCTTCTCTTTCTACCTTCTTATTTCTGTTTCTACCTTCCTCCTTCTATTTCTACTTACCTCCTTCTGTTTCTACCTTCCTCCTTCTCTTTCTACCTTCCTACTTCTCTTTCTACCTTCTTACTTCTGTTTCTACCTTCCTCCTTCTATTTCTACTTACCTCCTTCTGTTTCTACCTTCCTCCTTCTCTTTCTACCTTCCTACTTCTGTTTCTACCTTCCTACTTCTCTTTCCACCTTCTTACTTCTGTTTCTACCTTCCTCCTTCTGTTTCTACCTTCCTCCTTCTCTTTCTACCTTCCTCCATCTGTTTCTACCTTCCTACTTCTCTTTCTATCTTCTTACTTCTGTTTCTACCTTCCTCCTTCTCTTTCTACCTTCCTCCTTCTCTTTCTACCTTCCTCCATCTGTTTCTACCTTCCTACTTCTCTTTCTACCTTCCTACTTCTGTTTCTACTTACCTCCTTCTGTTTCTACCTTCCTCCTTCTCTTTCTACCTTCTTACTTCTGTTTCTACCTTCCTCCTTCTATTTCTACTTACCTCCTTCTGTTTCTACCTTCCTCCTTCTGTTTCTACCTTCCTCCTTCTCTTTCTACCTTCCTACTTCTGTTTCTACTTACCTCCTTCTGTTTCTACCTTCCTCCTTCTGTTTCTACCTTCCTCCTTCTCTTTTTACCTTCCTACTTCTGTTTCTACCTTCCTCCTTCTGTTTCTACCTTCCTCCTTCTCTTTCTACCTTCCTACTTCTGTTTCTACTTACCTCCTTCTGTTTCTACCTTCCTCCTTCTGTTTCTACCTTCCTCCTTCTCTTTTTACCTTCCTACTTCTGTTTCTACCTTCCTCCTTCTGTTTCTACCTTCCTCCTTCTCTTTTTACCTTCCTCCTTCTGTTTCTACCTTCCTACTTCTGTTTCTACCTTCCTCTATCTGTTTCTACTACATCACATACTCATTCTCTAATAACTTGCCGAGTGAAACAGTCTAGCTTATTGGCAATTCATATAGTTTACCAGAATCTCTCATCCCCTCCTTACCTACACTTTTTAAATACTTTTCCCTTCCCTCTTTCTCTCTTAATACTTCCTCTCCTCCAACTCTCTTTCTCTCTAACGTCTGCTTGGCTGAAACAGTCCACAGAAACTAGAGATCCGTTGCTCCAATTCACCAAAACACCCTTCTCCGGTTTCATGCGCACTTTAAACACGAAATGGAGGTCAAGAATTTCCGCATTATTGCTGGTTGCAAGGAGGTGCTGCGAGCCTATTGTCTGCATTAATCCCGGGAATACCTGGTGGCCGGAGCGAGTACTAAATAGGTCGGAGGATATGATGCGACATATAATGTCATCGTAAACATATTTGCCGTAGAACGAAGTGACGGAACTAATGACATTGAATAATATACTGATTAAACAAAAATAACTTTCAAAAGTATCTTTGTGCTACAATTAAATATAGTGTATATATAGTGTATATATAGTGTATATATAGTGTATATATAGTGTATATATAGTGTATATATAGTGTATATATAGTGTATATATAGTGTATAAATAGTGTATATATAGTGTATATATAGTGTATATATAGTGTATATATAATGTATATATAGTGAATATATAGTGTATATATAGTGTATATATAGTGTATATATAGTGTATATATAGTGTATATAGTGTATATATAGTGTATATATAGTGCATATATAGTGTATATATAGTGTATATATAGTGTATATATAGTGTATATATAGTGTATATATAGTGTATATATAGTGTATATATAGTGTATATATAGTGTATATATATTGTATATATAGTGTATATATATTGTATATATAGTGTATATATAGTGTATATATAGTGTATATATAGTGTATATATAGTGTATATATAGTGTATATATATTGTATATATAGTGTATATATAGTGTATATATAGTGTAAATAAATTAATAAAAACTACAATTTCGAGACAATCACTGAATTTGAATACTTACATCTAAATCCATTTTAGTGGTAACGTTCATCGTAATTGGTTCGGCTATAATGTCTAGGCTGCGTTTCAAGTCATAATTGATGCCATCATTGACCTGCAGGTCAAAGGTCACCATTGTCTCATCTGCGATCATTAGCATCAGACAATTAGTAGATAGCTCAAACAAAGAAGATTATGAGTAAGCGTGTTTATATAATGTTTTCTAAACATGTGGTGATTCAAGGTGATAATGAAATAACGAATTTAATAAAAGAAATGTTATCTAATTACAAGAAGATAGGTGGAAGTGATGAAAAAAGAGAGTTCATAATATAAATACATTAATTAATGAATACTTTATAATAAAAAAGGAGATAACCTCGATGCACAAATATGATTTTATGTTCGTCGATGTCAAGTTGGGTAAAATTTCGAATCATTTCATTTCCACGATCTTTATGAATCAATTTCGAATGAACTGAAATTCATGAAAAGATGAGATCTACACATTTTCCACTCTCCACTCTACTCACTACTCTACTCACTACTCTACTCATTACTCTACTCATTACTCTACTTGCTACTCTACTCTCCACTCTACTCACTACTCAACTAACTACTTTACTCACTACTCTACTCGCTACTCTACTCGCTACTCTACTCACTACTTTACTCACTACTCTACTCACTAATCTACTCACTACTCTACTCATTACTATACTCGCTACTCTACTCTCCACTCTACTCAGTACTCAACTCACTACTCTACTCACTACTCTACTCGCTACTCTACTCGCTACTCTACTCACTACTTTACTCACTAATCTACTCGCTACTCTACTCGCTATTCTACTCACTACTTTATTCATTACTCTACTCACTACTCTACTCACTAATCTACTCACTAATCTACTCACTACTCTACTCACTACTCTACTCACTACTCTACTCAATACTCTACTCACTAATCTACTCACTAATCTACTCACTACTCTACTCGCTACTATACTCGCTACTCTACTCGCTACTCTACTCGCTACTCTACTCGCTACTCTACTCACTACTCTACTCACTACTCTACTCAATAATCTACTCACTACTCTACTAACTACTTTACTCACTACTCTACTCACTAATCTACTCACAACTCTACTCACTACTCTACTCACTATTCTACTCACTAATCTACTCACTACTCTACTCGCTACTCTACTCGCTACTCTACTCGCTACTCTACTCACTACTCTACTCACTACTCACTACTCTACTATCTTTTCTCAATTATACTCCCTACTCTACTGTCCAGTCTACTTACTTTTTATTATAGTAATTATTATATTAAAGTATGTTTAATAATAGGTTATATTACTACAAAAGTTTACAAGTTCTATAATTATTGGTGAGAGCTAAGGTGGGTGTTAGAGAGAGGTTAGTTAATGAGAGCTAAGGAGGGTGTTAGAGAGAGGTTAGTTAATGAGAGCTAAGGAGGGTGTTAGAGAGAAGTTAATAATATAAATATATATTTATTTGTATATAAAATGTTTCTGGAAAAACCTGAGAAATATATTATATTATAATCATTCTAACTGTACAATGTACAGAGTACATTAACCCATTGGTCATTACCTTAAACCACTGGTCACTACATTAAACAACTGGTCAGTACACTAACTGATACCTCGGTACGAATGTACATTGTAAAGAAGGTCGCGTGGTTCGGTGTCAAGATCTTTGGTGTACAGATCTTTATTGGATATCGCAGTTACCGAACCACTCCATACGTGCACTGTTCGCATTCTCACCACCAGGGGAGGTTCATCGTTGACCGGCTGCACTTTCACCTGAGTGGGGCGCGTCGAAGTAACGCGATGGCCCGGAGAAGCAAGCGACGAGACAATGGGGGCCGGTCATTAACAAAGGACAAGAATATAGTGCAATAGGGTTAACGACGACGGGTGGCGTTGAACTCTGACCTCGATGACGCTGGGCAGACTTCGTCTTATGGCGTGACTCGCCTCGGGCAGTTCCTCTTGCCCGGGTTCGTGCCAAGCCTCGGCCTGCGAAGACGACAACGCCATCAACGAGAAGCAGTCGCCGGCGTCGCTCGACTCCGTTCCGTCGTGAACGTACCAAACGCGACCTTCGACGAGGTCGCGTCGCGTGAAACCTTGAATGCCGGCGAAAGGTCGAAGGGCATTCTCGAGGCGACCGTGCGACGGCCCTTCCACCAACACGAAGTGGAGACGGCCGCTGATGGCTTCGACGTATCGGCGGTTAGTTACCTGGGGTGAGGTCAAAGGTCACAGTTATCATGCCGTGGCGACTAGGCTACTGGGATCGCATTAGGTTCGCTGTTCCCACGTTAAGGTTCACCAAAGATCTTTATTCGGACAAGAGTTCACATCCGGGGTTACTGGGGGTCAAATTCATGTTAATGGTTACAAATATTTCACGACAAGGTAAACAAAAAATTAAACATTACGAGGACATCTTAAATATTTGGACCTGAAAAGGAGGTTTCTGATGTCACGTTTATATGCAAAGCGAATACCTGAATGAACTGCCTGGTGAGTTGCATTCTGCCTCCTTCTAGGACACGAATTGCACGAGTTTTCACGGGTATCACCTCGGGCAGTACGATGATTGCCATGGCGATATCTGTTTACAGAGTTTCAGAGTATGAATCGTTTCACTTGAATGTCTTAATCGCGGTAACTAAAGAATCACCTTCAATACTTCTTATGCCATTGGTTACGGACATCACGAATTTATCTGATATCGTGTTCTCTTTTGTATGCGAATAGTAAACATGACCATTATTGATATCATCCTGAACAATATTATATCAAATATTATATAAAATATTATATAAAATATTATATAAAATATTATATAGAATATTATATAAAATATTATATAAAATATTATATAAAATATTATATAAAATATTATATAAAATATTATATAAAATATTATATAAAATATTATATAAAATATTATATAAAATATTATATAAAATATTATATAAAATATTATATAAAATATTATATAAAATATTATATAAAATATTATATAAAATATTATATAAAATATTATATAAAATATTATATAAAATATTATATAAAATATTATATAAAATATTATATAAAATATTATATAAAATATTATATAAAATATTATATAAAATATTATATAAAATATTATATAAAATATTATATAAAATATTATATAAAATATTATATAAAATATTATATAAAATATTATATAAAATATTATATAAAATATTATATAAAATATTATATAAAATATTATATAAAATATTATATAAAATATTATATAAAATATTATATAAAATATTATATAAAATATTATATAAAATACTATATAAAATATTATATAAAATATTATATAAAATATTATATAAAATATTATATAAAATATTATATAAAATATTATATAAAATATTATATAAAATATTATATAAAATATTATATAAAATATTATATAAAATATTATATAAAATATTATATCAAATATTATATCAAATATTATATAAAGCATATAATATTTACTTATTGGAATTTAAAAGCTTGAAATCTGAAAAGATTTCATTCATTCAAAGTATCGATAAAAACTTGAGTGAATTTCTGAACGCCAATTCGGGATTGTCTACGATTTGCAGATTTCATGTTGATTTCCCCGGCAACCGGAGGCATGGTAACAGTGAAAACAATATGGGAAGCAGAACTGCCCGTATGTTTTACCTGGGAATTTGTTACACTGTAGAAATTCTACGCTGCCTTTGTTACATTATATGAAACTTATTTTATATCACCAAACTTCAAAAATCAGCTAAACACATATACAGACAGAGGTATAGATAGACAGACAGACATACATATAGATAGACAGATAGACAGACATACAGATAGATAGACAGACAGACAGACATACAGATAGACAGATATATAGACATACAGACATACATATAGACAGACAAACAGACAGACAGAGAGATATATATAGACATACATACAAATAGATATACAGACAGACAGACAGAAATACATATATAGACAGACAGACTGACAGACTGACAGATATATAGACCGAGATACAGACATATAGACAAATATACATATATACAGACAGACATACATACATAAATACAGACAGACAGACAGTCAGACAGACATAGAGACAGACATACAGACAGACAGACAGACATACATACAGATAACCAGACAGACCAGTAAAGTATTGGGGCGTAGAGTCGTCGATTGCATTTCGTTAACGATGAGGTCATGCAAGGTCACAAGTCGAGGAGGTCGCCGGTAATTATCTGAGATCACTCGCACCGACATGACAAGGTCAGTGATGACGTCATCGTGAATACCTTCCACATGCACGCGCAACACAAACGTGTCGTGCTGCGACTCTACAGGGGTCAACTGGGGGTCAACGGGAAATTAGATACAGGGTCAATTATTTAGAAGGATTATATTAGAACAGGTTCAAAATAGAAACATAAGATCACTTCTGCGATCATTTGATGTAATAAAGTTCATTATGGCGATGGCGTAAATGTTGATTAGTATTACATCGACGCTATCGGGGTAATGAGTCAGCCACACTTAACATAATTAGGTTAAGGCCAAGGTTTTAATGATTAATTGAGGTGAGTTAAGGTTAAAGGTCGTATGAACCTTTGCCGTTGTGTTTATATTCGATATAGTTGAGTTCGACGTCTTCAAGGCTGAAACGATGTACGGAGCGACCTCTACGTCTCAACATTCCGTAACGAGGGGAGATGGATACGGTGAAGCGCACAGCAGCTAATACACTGGACAAGGTCGCAGCGGCAAAGGTCAGGGGTCAAGGTTATTAGGCGCGGAGTTGCTGGTAGGAATAATCTCAGTCGATGTCGGAAATTGCGGTCGAGAGTTATTATAGGACATTAATGGAGATGAAGTAGATGTAAGATGGTCAGATGCTAGTATCAGGGGTCAAGAGTTATTATAGGACATTAATGGAGATGAGGTAGATGTAAGATGGTCAGATGCTAGTAGCAGGGGTCAAGAGTTATTATAGGACATTAATGGAGATGAGGTAGAAGTAAGATGGTCAGATGCTAGTAGCAGGGGTCAAGAGTTATTATAGGACATTAATGGAGATGAAGTAGATGTAAGATGGTCAGATGCTAGTAGCAGGGGTCAAGAGTTATTATAGGACATTAATGGAGATGAGGTGGATGTAAGATGGTCAGATGCTAGTAGCAGGGGTCAAGAGTTATCATAGAACATTAATGGAGATGAGGTAGATGTAAGATGGTCAGATGCTAGTAGCAGGGGTCAAGAGTCATTATATGACATTAATGGAGATGAGGTAGATGTAAGATGGTCAGATGCTAGTAGCAGGGGTCAAGAGTTATTATAGGACATTAATGGAGATGAGGTAGATGTAAGATGGTCAGATGCTAGTAGCAGGGGTCAAGAGTTATTATAGGACATTAATGGAGATGAAGTAGATGTAAGATGGTCAGATGCTAGTAGCAGGGGTCAAGAGTTATTATAGGACATTAATGGAGATGAGGTAGATGTAAGATGGTCAGATGCTAGTAGCAGGGGTCAAGAGTTATTATAGGACATTAATGGAGATGAAGTAGATGTAAGATGGTCAGATGCTAGTAGCAGGGGTCAAGAGTCATTATAGGACATTAATGGAGATGAGGTAGATGTAAGATGGTCAGATGCTAGTAGCAGGGGTCAAGAGTTATTATAGGACATTAATGGAGATGAAGTAGATGTAAGATGGTCAGATGCTAGTAGCAGGGGTCAAGAGTCATTATAGGACATTAATGGAGATGAAGTGGATGTAAGATGGTCAGATGCTAGTAGCAGGGGTCAAGAGTTATTATAGGACATTAATGGAGATGAGGTAGATGTAAGATGGTCAGATGCTAGTAGCAGGGGTCAAGAGTCATTATAGGACATTAATGGAGATGAGGTGAATGTAAGATGGTCAGATGCTAGTAGCAGGGGTCAAGAGTCATTATAGGACATTAATGGAGATGAGGTGAATGTAAGATGGTCAGATGCTAGTAGCAGGGGTCAAGAGTCATTATAGGACATTAATGGAGATGAGGTGAATGTAAGATGGTCAGATGCTAGTAGCAGGGGTCAAGAGTCATTATAGGACATTAATGGAGATGAAGTAGATGTAAGATGGTCAGATGCTAGTAGCAGGGGTCAAGAGTTATTATAGGACATTAATGGAGATGAGGTAGATGTAAGATGGTCAGATGCTAGTATCAGGGGTCAAGAGTTATTATAGGACATTAATGGAGATGAAGTAGATGTAAGATGGTCAGATGCTAGTAGCAGGGGTCAAGAGTTATTATAGGACATTAATGGAGATGAGGTAGATGTAAGATGGTCAGATGCTAATAGCAGGGGTCAAGAGTTATTATAGGACATTAATGGAGATGAGGTGGATGTAAGATGGTCAGATGCTAGTAGCAGGGGTCAAGAGTTATTATAGGACATTAATGGAGATGAGGTAGATGTAAGATGGTCAGATGCTAGTAGCAGGGGTCAAGAGTTATTATAGGACATTAATGGAGATGAGGTAGATGTAAGATGGTCAGATGCTAGTAGCAGGGGTCAAGAGTTATTATAGGACATTAATGGAGATGAGGTGGATGTAAGATGGTCAGATGCTAGTAGCAGGGGTCAAGAGTTATTATAGGACATTAATGGAGATGAGGTAGATGTAAGATGGTCAGATGCTAGTAGCAGGGGTCAAGAGTTATTATAGGACATTAATGGAGATGAGGTAGATGTAAGATTGTCAGATGCTAATAGCAGGGGTCAAGAGTTATTATAGGACATTAATGGAGATGAGGTAGATGTAAGATGGTCAGATGCTAGTAGCAGGGGTCAAGAGTTATTATAGGACATTAATGGAGATGAGGTAGATGTAAGATGGTCAGATGCTAGTAGCAGGGGTCAAGAGTTATTATAGGACATTAATGGAGATGAGGTGGAAGTAAGATGGTCAGATGCTAGTAGCAGGGGTCAAGAGTCATTATAGGACATTAATGGAGATGAGGTAGATGTAAGATTGTCAGATGCTAGTAGCAGGGGTCAAGAGTTATTATAGGACATTAATGGAGATGAGGTAGATGTAAGATGGTCAGATGCTAGTAGCAGGGGTCAAGAGTTATTATAGGACATTAATGGAGATGAGGTAGATGTAAGATGGTCAGATGCTAGTAGCAGGGGTCAAGAGTTATTATAGGACATTAATGGAGATGAGGTAGATGTAAGATGGTCAGATGCTAGTAGCAGGGGTCAAGAGTTATTATAGGACATTAATGGAGATGAGGTAGATGTAAGATGGTCAGATGCTAGTAGCAGGGGTCAAGAGTTATTATAGGACATTAATGGAGATGAGGTAGATGTAAGATGGTCAGATGCTAGTAGCAGGGGTCAAGAGTTATTATAGGACATTAATGGAGATGAGGTAGATGTAAGATGGTCAGATGCTAGTAGCAGGGGTCAAGAGTTATTATAGGACATTAATGGAGATGAGGTAGATGTAAGATGGTCAGATGCTAGTAGCAGGGGTCAAGAGTTATTATAGGACATTAATAGAGATGAAGTGGAGTAAGATGGTCAGATGCTAGTAGCAGGGGTCAAGAGTCATTATAGGACATTAATGGAGATGAAGTGGAGTAAGATGGTCAGATGCTAGTAGCAGGGGTCAAGAGTTATTATAGGACATTAATGGAGATGAAGTAGATGTAAGATGGTCAGATGCTAGTAGCAGGGGTCAAGAGTTATTATAGGACATTAATAGAGATGAAGTGGAGTAAGATGGTCAGATGCTAGTAGCAGGGGTCAAGAGTCATTATAGGACATTAATGGAGATGAAGTGGAGTAAGATGGTCAGATGCTAGTAGCAGGGGTCAAGAGTTATTATAGGACATTAATGGAGATGAAGTAGATGTAAGATGGTCAGATGCTAGTAGCAGGGGTCAAGAGTTATTATAGGACATTAATAGAGATGAAGTGGAGTAAGATGGTCAGATGCTAGTAGCAGGGGTCAAGAGTTATTATAGGACATTAATAGAGATGAGGTGGATGTAAGATGGTCAGATGCTAGTAGCAGGGGTCAAGAGTTATTATAGGACATTAATGGAGATGAGGTGGATGTAAGATGGTCAGATGCTAGTAGCAGGGGTCAAGAGTTATTATAGGACATTAATAGAGATGAAGTGGAGTAAGATGGTCAGATGCTAGTAGCAGGGGTCAAGAGTCATTATAGGACATTAATGGAGATGAAGTGGAGTAAGATGGTCAGATGCTAGTAGCAGGGGTCAAGAGTTATTATAGGACATTAATAGAGATGAAGTGGAGTAAGATGGTCAGATGCTAGTAGCAGGGGTCAAGAGTCATTATAGGACATTAATGGAGATGAAGTGGAGTAAGATGGTCAGATGCTAGTAGCAGGGGTCAAGAGTTATTATAGGACATTAATGGAGATGAAGTAGATGTAAGATGGTCAGATGCTAGTAGCAGGGGTCAAGAGTTATTATAGGACATTAATAGAGATGAAGTGGAGTAAGATGGTCAGATGCTAGTAGCAGGGGTCAAGAGTCATTATAGGACATTAATGGAGATGAAGTGGAGTAAGATGGTCAGATGCTAGTAGCAGGGGTCAAGAGTTATTATAGGACATTAATGGAGATGAAGTAGATGTAAGATGGTCAGATGCTAGTAGCAGGGGTCAAGAGTTATTATAGGACATTAATAGAGATGAAGTGGAGTAAGATGGTCAGATGCTAGTAGCAGGGGTCAAGAGTCATTATAGGACATTAATGGAGATGAAGTGGAGTAAGATGGTCAGATGCTAGTAGCAGGGGTCAAGAGTTATTATAGGACATTAATGGAGATGAAGTAGATGTAAGATGGTCAGATGCTAGTAGCAGGGGTCAAGAGTTATTATAGGACATTAATGGAGATGAGGTGGAAGTAAGATGGTCAGATGATAGTAGCAGGGGTCAAGAGTTATTATAGGACATTAATGGAGATGAGGTAGATGTAAGATGGTCAGATGATAGTATCAGCGGTCAAGAGTTATTATAGGACATTAATGGAGATGAGGTAGAAGTAAGATGGTCAGATGATAGTAGCAGGGGTCAAGAGTCATTATAGGACATTAATGGAGATGAGGTGGAAGTAAGATGGTCAGATGCTAGTAGCAGGGGTCAAGAGTTATTATAGGACATTAATGGAGATGAGGTAGATGTAAGATGGTCAGATGCTAGTAGCAGGGGTCAAGAGTTATTATAGGACATTAATGGAGATGAGGTAGATGTAAGATGGTCAGATGCTAGTAGCAGGGGTCAAGAGTTATTATAGGACATTAATGGAGATGAGGTGGATGTAAGATGGTCAGATGCTAATAGCAGGGGTCAAGAGTTATTATAGGACATTAATGGAGATGAAGTAGATGTAAGATGGTCAGATACTAGTAGCAGGGGTCAAGAGTTATTATAGGACATTAATGGAGATGAGGTAGATGTAAGATGGTCAGATGCTAGTAGCAGGGGTCAAGAGTTATTATAGGACATTAATGGAGATGAGGTGGAAGTAAGATGGTCAGATACTAGTAGCAGGGGTCAAGAGTTATTATAGGACATTAATGGAGATGAGGTAGATGTAAGATGGTCAGATGCTAGTAGCAGGGGTCAAGAGTTATTATAGGACATTAATGGAGATGAGGTGGATGTAAGATGGTCAGATGCTAATAGCAGGGGTCAAGAGTTATTATAGGACATTAATGGAGATGAAGTAGATGTAAGATGGTCAGATACTAGTAGCAGGGGTCAAGAGTTATTATAGGACATTAATGGAGATGAGGTAGATGTAAGATGGTCAGATGCTAGTAGCAGGGGTCAAGAGTTATTATAGGACATTAAAGGAGATAAGGTGGATGTAAGATGGTCAGATGCTAGTAGCAGGGGTCAAGAGTTATTATAGGACATTAATGGAGATGAGATGGATGTAAGATGGTCAGATGCTAGTATTAGGGGTCAAGAGTTATTATAGGACATTAATGGAGATGAGGTAGATGTAAGATGGTCAGATGCTAGTAGCAGGGGTCAAGAGTTACTATAGGACATTAATGGAGATGAGATGGATGTAAGATGGTCAGATGCTAGTATTAGGGGTCAAGAGTTATTATAGGACATTAATGGAGATGAGGTAGATGTAAGATGGTCAGATGCTAGTAGCAGGGGTCAAGAGTTACTATAGGACATTAATGGAGATGAGATGGATGTAAGATGGTCAGATGCTAGTATTAGGGGTCAAGAGTTATTATAGGACATTAATGGAGATGAGGTGGATGTAAGATGGTCAGATGATAGTAGCAGCGGTCAAGAGTCATTATAGGACATTAATGGAGATGAGGTAGATGTAAGATGGTCAGATGCTAGTAGCAGGGGTCAAGAGTTATTATAAGACATTAATGGAGATGAGGTAGATGTAAGATGGTCAGATGCTAGTAGCAGGGGTCAAGAGTTATTATAGGACATTAATGGAGATGAGGTGGAAGTAAGATGGTCAGATGCTAGTAGCAGGGGTCAAGAGTTATTATAGGACATTAATGGAGATGAGGTAGATGTAAGATGGTCAGATGATAGTATCAGCGGTCAAGAGTCATTATAGGACATTAATGGAGATGAGGTGGAAGTAAGATGGTCAGAGGCTAGTAGCAGGGGTCAAGAGTTATTATAGGACATTAATGGAGATGAGGTAGATGTAAGATGGTCAGATGATAGTATCAGCGGTCAAGAGTCATTATAGGACATTAATGGAGATGAGGTAGATGTAAGATGGTCAGATGCTAGTAGCAGGGGTCAAGAGTTATTATAGGACATTAATGGAGATGAGGTGGAAGTAAGATGGTCAGATGCTAGTAGCAGGGGTCAAGAGTTATTATAGGACATTAATGGAGATGAGGTGGGTGTAAGATTGTCAGATGCTAGTAGCAGGGGTCAAGAGTTATTATAGGACATTAATGGAGATGAGGTAGATGTAAGATGGTCAGATGCTAGTAGCAGGGGTCAAGAGTTATTATAAGACATTAATGGAGATGAGGTAGATGTAAGATGGTCAGATGCTAGTAGCAGGGGTCAAGAGTCATTATAGGACATTAATGGAGATGAGGTGGATGTAAGATGGTCAGATGCTAGTAGCAGGGGTCAAGAGTTATTATAAGACATTAATGGAGATGAGGTAGATGTAAGATGGTCAGATGCTAGTAGCAGGGGTCAAGAGTTATTATAGGACATTAATGGAGATGAGGTGGAAGTAAGATGGTCAGATGCTAGTAGCAGGGGTCAAGAGTTATTATAGGACATTAATGGAGATGAGGTAGATGTAAGATGGTCAGATGATAGTATCAGCGGTCAAGAGTCATTATAGGACATTAATGGAGATGAGGTGGAAGTAAGATGGTCAGAGGCTAGTAGCAGGGGTCAAGAGTTATTATAGGACATTAATGGAGATGAGGTAGATGTAAGATGGTCAGATGATAGTATCAGCGGTCAAGAGTCATTATAGGACATTAATGGAGATGAGGTAGATGTAAGATGGTCAGATGCTAGTAGCAGGGGTCAAGAGTTATTATAGGACATTAATGGAGATGAGGTGGAAGTAAGATGGTCAGATGCTAGTAGCAGGGGTCAAGAGTTATTATAGGACATTAATGGAGATGAGGTAGATGTAAGATGGTCAGATGCTAGTAGCAGGGGTCAAGAGTTATTATAGGACATTAATGGAGATGAGGTAGAAGTAAGATGGTCAGATGCTAGTAGCAGGGGTCAAGAGTTATTATAGGACATTAATGGAGATGAAGTAGATGTAAGATGGTCAGATGCTAGTAGCAGGGGTCAAGAGTTATTATAGGACATTAATGGAGATGAGGTGAATGTAAGATGGTCAGATGCTAGTAGCAGGGGTCAAGAGTTATTATAGGACATTAATGGAGATGAAGTAGATGTAAGATGGTCAGATGCTAGTAGCAGGGGTCAAGAGTTATTATAGGACATTAATGGAGATGAAGTAGATGTAAGATGGTCAGATGCTAGTAGCAGGGGTCAAGAGTTATTATAGGATATTAATGGAGATGAGGTGGATGTAAGATGGTCAGATGCTAGTAGCAGCGGTCAAGAGTTATTATAGGACATTAATGGAGATGAAGTAGATGTAAGATGGTCAGATGCTAGTAGCAGCGGTCAAGAGTTATTATAGGACATTAATGGAGATGAGGTGGATGTAAGATGGTCAGAGGCTAGTAGCAGGGGTCAAGAGTTATTATAGGACATTAATGGAGATGAGGTAGATGTAAGATGGTCAGATGCTAGTAGCAGTGGTCAAGAGTTATTATAGGATATTAATGGAGATGAGGTAGATGTAAGATGGTCAGATGCTAGTAGCAGGGGTCAAGAGTCATTATAGGACATTAATGGAGATGAGGTGAATGTAAGATGGTCAGATGCTAGTAGCAGTGGTCAAGAGTTATTATAGGATATTAATGGAGATGAGGTAGATGTAAGATGGTCAGATGCTAGTAGCAGGGGTCAAGAGTCATTATAGGACATTAATGGAGATGAGGTGGATGTAAGATGGTCAGATGCTAGTAGCAGGGGTCAAGAGTTATTATAGGACATTAATGGAAATGAGGTGGAAGTAAGATGGTCAGATGCTATTAGTAGGGGTCAAGAGTCAATAGAGATAGAAACGTACTCGGGATTTTTAATATTTACGAAATATAGTTTACTAAATACAGTTTACTAAATACAGTTTACTAAATACAGTTTACTAAATACAATTTACTAAATACAGTTTACAAAATACAGTTTACTAAATACAGTTTACTAAATACAGTTTACTAAATACAGTTTACTAAATACAATTTACTAAATACAGTTTACTAAATACAGTTTACTAAATACAGTTTACTAAATACAGTTTACTAAATACAGTTTGCTAAATACAGTTTACTAAATACAGTTTACTAAATACAGTTTACTAAATACAGTTTACTAAATACAGTTTACTAAATACAGTTTGCTAAATACAGATTACTGAATACAAGAAACATGCTAACAAACCTATAGTCAATGTTTGTATCTAATGAGAAATTAGACCGAGTGAATTTCACATCTGCTCCTCTCTCCACAGTTAATCCGCTGATATTACTCGCAGAAATAAATGCTTTCCGAACTAGTATCTGTTGCGAAAAGAAAAAACTTGTAGTAGAGTTTACGATCAACGCGAGGTCGAAAGGGGTCACCTGTAGTCTGCCTTTGGTGGTCAGCGAACCGTCGGACACCTTGAACCCTAGGCTGCCGTCGTGACCTTTGCCCTCGTGGCTAATGCAGATGAAACGCGCGAGCACATTTTCCTGCGAGAAGGTCGTCAAAACTTGCGAACGATTCGAGCAGTAAACAAACTTGGCGACAGAGCCTAGAGGGGTTTAGGTTTAGGTTTAGGTTTAGGTTTGGGCTTGGGTTTAGGTTTAGGTTTGGGTTTGGGTTTGGGTTTGGGTTTGGGTTTGGGTTTAGGTTTAGGTTTAGGTTTGGGTTTGGGTTTGGGTTTAGGTTTAGGTTTAGGTTTAGGTTTAGGTTTAGGTTTAGTTTTAGGTTTAGGTTTGGGTTTAGGTTTAGTTTTAAGTTTAGGTTTAGGTTTAGGTTTAGGTTTGGGTCAATAAATAGTAATAATAATTTAGCACTAGAAAATATTCTATATATATTATCTTAAAAAAAGTGAGTTTTGAAAGGAATATAAAGATTTAATATCTATTAATACAATTAAAACTTTTGATGATAAATTTGTAGGCCTATATTAATAACATATCCAGATGAGCTAAAGACATTCTATTCACAAACAATAGAAACTTTATAAGCATGACATTGATATGCTTCATATTTAATAACTACTTTGTCTTGAATTTCATAATTCCTTGCTACATATTATCTCTATTTGGTAATGTTCTTACCAAATTAAATTGTAATCTTCCCAAATCTGACTTTTACACCTCTATTTGATAATGAATTTATTTCTATATCACTCATACCGACACATAAATGAATTAACTCTAAACATCTACATTATGTATCCAACATGCCAAACCAATTGTCACCAATTCATCTCCGAGTTCTGCTAGATGCATCTATCATAATGAATGATAAAGCCTCGATATCCCTCACATATTAGAATACCCTCCCATTTAATATTGGAGATACTGTAGGCTTATTAGCGTTATTATATGTAGAGCATTATTATATAGTACCAATACATATTGGAACTATATAGAGCAAGGCTTCAATTTCATTCATTTATTTATTTATATTTACTGCAATAACAATTACAATTACATCCATATATCCTGATCAATATATTGACCTATATCCTGACCTATATCCTGACCTATATCCTGATATATATCCTGACCTACATACTGACCTATATCCTGACCTATATTCTGATCTATATCTTGACCTATATCCTGACCTATATCCTGACCTATATAATGACCTACATTTTGACCTATATCCTGACCTATATCCTGACCTATATCCTGACCTATATCCTGATCAATATATTGACCTATATCCTGACCTATATCCTGACCTATATTCTGATCTATATCTTGACCTATATCCTGACATATATCCTGACCTATATAATGACCTACATTTTGACCAATATCGTGACCTATATTCTGACCTGTATCAGGATATAAATAATGACATGCAATTGAACTACTAACTGTCAAAGGCGTAGAATGTAAACTTAGTGTCAGTGGAATCAGCATCGGTGTACAACAACTCTTCCCCTCCTATTGGTCGAACTTTGCCGTCGATGACGTATATTGGGCGGCGTAAGAGGCGGGCCGAGGGGGCGTGGCTATTGCGCGGTAGTATCTTGATCAAGAATTCACCCGAGAACGCCGGCATCGCAGTTGGGGTGTTAAAAGGGGTCATGGAGGTCACGCGGAACTGGAAGTCATCGCGGAGAGTCTCGGAACCGTCGTGTTGGTAGCGGATCTTACCGGAACCTGAGAAAGGGGCGTGCCTTAGGAAGGACTATAGCGAAATGATAAAGGCGATTTTAATAACAATTTATATTGATCCGCAAACGAAATTGAATTTAAATCCATACTTTCTCTTTGCATCATGCCCCAGCAATCACGAAGTTAATTTGTTAAACTTTAGACCATCTAAGTCTATGTTTACGTCTCTAAGCGAATGAATTATAATAGTGAATGTGTATAATGACATTTTGTTCACATATCACTGAAGTCTAATACACTAATTAGAAGCATAGTTTGGTGGAAATCACTGATTATAGACTGGATCTAGGTTTAAGGATTTATTTCAGATTTGCATGGAGAGGAATGGGCTGAGTTCGTAGGGGTTTCTCTTAAACGTGGTAACAACGTGCTAAGGCCTACTAGAAGGTGTGTCTACGGTGTACGGGTGCGCCGTGGACCCGTTACATCCGGGGCGACTTTACCAACCGATTTCGGAGTCGGTGAAGAACGACACGTTTACGAGTGCAAATCCAGACGGCGCCACTCGTTGCAGGTATCCGTGGCTAGGTGGCGTCGTTATAGTGAACTTGTAATCGGATACGTTGTGCGCTCGCATCGAAAGGTGACTGCGGGTCAAGGTCATCCAACCTGATAGAGATAGAGGCAAGAGTAAAGGTTCGCATTCATGCGGATACAATAAATATACGATACAATAAAACCTAAAACTTCTATACGTCGAATTATTATTTATGTTATGTAATTAGTTTAATATTATTCGAAATAAACAGAAATTGTATCAATATTAACTTATTCTTATTTGAAAGCTTAAATGTATTATTATGTTCATTAAATATCTGTGTATATTAGTTATAAAGAATACTTATAAAGAATACTTATAAAGAATACTTATAAAGAATACTTATAAAGAATACTTATAAAGAATACTTATAAAGAATACTTGTAATCAATACTTATAAAGAATACTTATAAAGAATACTTATAAAGAATACTTTTAATTAATACTTATAAGGAATACTTTTAAAGAATACTTATAAAGAATACTTATAAATAATACTTGTAATCAATACTTTTAATTAATACTTATAAGTAATACTTATAAAGAATACTTATAAAGAATACTTATAAAGAATACTTATAAAGAATACTTATAAAGAATACTTATAAAGAATACTTATAAAGAATACTTATAAAGAATACTTATGAAGAATACTTATAAAGAATACTTATAAAGAATACTTATAAAGAATACTTGTAATCAATACTTGTAATCAATACTTGTAATCAATACTTTTAATACTTATAAAGAATACTTATAAAGAATACTTATAAAGAATACTTATAAAGAATACTTATAAAGAATACTTATAAAGAATACTTATAAAGAATACTTATAAAGAATACTTATAAAGAATACTTATAAAGAATACTTATAAAGAATACTTATAAAGAATACTTATAAAGAATACTTATAAAGAATACTTATAAAGAATACTTATAAAGAATACTTATAAAGAATACTTATAAAGAATACTTATAAAGAATACTTATAAAGAATACTTATAAAGAATACTTATAAAGAATACTTATAAAGAATACTTATAAAGAATACTTATAAAGAATACTTATAAAGAATACTTATAAAGAATACTTATAAAGAATACTTATAAAGAATACTTATAAAGAATACTTATAAAGAATACTTATAAAGAATACTTATAAAGAATACTTATAAAGAATACTTATAAAGAATACTTATAAAGAATACTTATAAAGAATACTTATAAAGAATACTTATAAAGAATACTTATAAAGAATACTTATAAAGAATACTTATAAAGAATACTTATAAAGAATACTTATAAAGAATACTTATAAAAAATACTTATAAAGAATACTTATAAAGAATACTTATAAAGAATACTTATAAAGAATACTTATAAAGAATACTTGTAATCAATACTTTTAATTAATACTTATAAGGAATACTTTTAAAGAATACTTATAAAGAATACATATAAGGAATACTTGTACTCAATACTTTTAATTAATACTTATAAAGAATACTTATAAGGAATACTTATAATGAATACATTAATTAATACTTATAAAGAATACTTGTAATTAATACTTTTAATTAATACTGATAAAGAATACTTATAAAGAATACTTATAAAGAATACTTATATCTACGTAATATATTTAATTATAAAGATAATGTTGAAGAAAATGTTAGAGTATTTTGAAACCTGATTCCTGAACACCTTTCAAACCATTGTTTACAAACTCAAGGTCTTGTTCCATAACCTTCACATCAATTCGAAGAGTGAAAACATTGGAGTAGTTTCCTTATGAAGAAATACACTATATAGTACGAGTTGCAGGCTGGTACCATAGCATTAGGCTCTCTTACGGATGATAATTGATGAAATAGCTCAACTTAGCATTTGAAAATTTAGTAAAATAAACTATAAATTTTAAAAACAAATTAATTTGAATTATTATGATAATTATTGATAATTATACCCAAAAATACAATTTAGAAAATATTTATATGATAAAATGGAAACTATATTCCCAAGAATCTGTCCAGCACATTTTAGGTTTTTTGTTATATAATAAATGATTTTATTTGCATTTAAATTATATTTTTATTAAAATAACGATATAAGAATTTTTAATAGTTGGTTTCTTGGATTGAATGTATTTGGAAATGACTGATAGGGTTTCTTTAGGTGTCAAAGATGACATTAAGACATAGGGGTATCTTAAACTAATTTTAATATAAAGCTTACCACTAACCGGGAATGTAAACTCTGAACTGAAAACTATCCTTAAATGAATTCAACGCAGCAGATTTCAATTCGTAGGAAAGGAGTTTTGAGGAAATATCTTTTTGAGTGAAATTAGAACCTGCCTGTAATATTCGCACCCCGCCTGAATGGGGAAGAGAAAGTTCAGTACCAATATGTCTATAAGTATTAAATATAGTAGATAAGTACTAAATATAGTAAATAAGTACTAAATATAGTAGAGTAAGTACTAAATATATTAGAGTAAGTACTAAATATAGTAGAGTAAGTACTAAATATAGTAGATAAGTACTAAATATAGTAGAGTAAGTACTATATATAGTAGAGTAAGTACTAAATATAGTAGTAAGTACTAAATATAGTAGATAAGTACTAAATATAGTAGAGTAAGTACTAAATATAGTAGAGTAAGTACTAAATATAGTAGTAAGTACTAAATATAGTAGATAAGTACTAAATATAGTAGAGTAAGTACTAAATATATTAGATAAGTACTAAATATAGTAGAGTAAGTACTAAATATAGTAGAGTAAGTACTAAATATATTAGAGTAAGTACTAAATATAGTAGAGTAAGTACTAAATATAGTAGATAAGTACTAAATATAGTAGAGTAAGTACTATATATAGTAGAGTAAGTACTAAATATAGTAGTAAGTACTAAATATAGTAGATAAGTACTAAATATAGTAGAGTAAGTACTAAATATAGTAGAGTAAGTACTAAATATAGTAGTAAGTACTAAATATAGTAGATAAGTACTAAATATAGTAGAGTAAGTACTAAATATATTAGATAAGTACTAAATATAGTAGAGTAAGTACTAAATATATTAGATAAGTACTAAATATAGTAGAGTAAGTACTAAATATAGTAGAGTAAGTACTAAATATATTAGAGTAAGTACTAAATATAGTAGAGTAAGTACTAAATATAGTAGATAAGTACTAAATATAGTAGAGTAAGTACTATATATAGTAGAGTAAGTACTAAATATAGTAGTAAGTACTAAATATAGTAGATAAGTACTAAATATAGTAGAGTAAGTACTAAATATAGTAGAGTAAGTACTAAATATAGTAGTAAGTACTAAATATAGTAGATAAGTACTAAATATAGTAGAGTAAGTACTAAATATATTAGATAAGTACTAAATATAGTAGAGTAAGTACTA
The DNA here is from genome assembly GCA_964035775.1 of Osedax frankpressi. Taxonomy (NCBI): domain Eukaryota; kingdom Metazoa; phylum Annelida; class Polychaeta; order Sabellida; family Siboglinidae; genus Osedax; species Osedax frankpressi. The sequence goes on along the minus strand of OZ038312.1, from coordinate 34,149,304 downwards.
AATATAGTAGATAAGTACTAAATATAGTAGAGTAAGTACTAAATATAGTAGAGTAAGTACTAAATATAGTAGTAAGTACTAAATATAGTAGATAAGTACTAAATATAGTAGAGTAAGTACTAAATATAGTAGAGTAAGTACTAAATATAGTAGTAAGTACTAAATATAGTAGATAAGTACTAAATATAGTAGAGTAAGTACTAAATATAGTAGAGTAAGTACTAAATATAGTAGAGTAAGTACTAAATATATTAGATAAGTACTAAATATAGTAGATAAGTACTATATATAGTAGAGTAAGAACCAATCACATTTATTATTATACACCCATCGCAGACTCTCATTGCAAGCACATAAATACATTTCCCACCTTCTCTATTGTGCCCACCTTCATATTACTGACCATTATTTCGTTTCAGCACCAGGATTCCGGCTTCGGGAGACGTCACAACACTGAACACCAAATCTCTTTCGCCGTGCGATGAAATTGAACTGACAGCCTTCAAGACGTTGGCGTCGATAACGGCTTTACTGTTTCCTAGCAACCGTAGAGTTCCGTGCCTGCTCAAATAGTGTTGGCTTATTTACAATCTTGCACGGAAAGGTCTCCGCTGTCTCTTAATTTACTGATTCTTCAGGATCAGTTAATTTATATATATATACAAAATGAAAATGATAAAAATAGATAATTTATCGAAATAGATATAGAAATGATATAATGATATGATATTGGGGCAGAGAATGATGTAATATAGTGAAGTGATGACATCTCGTACGGAGATGGAAGGCACTAGGGTGGTATGTGTCGGATAGTCGGGGAGTATACACTGCGCATGTTCGTGAGCGGTGTTAGGCTTCGCGTAAAAGGTTGGGTAGGAAGGGTTAGCAGTCGAAGGTCACGCAGAGGTCACGTAAGGTCAAGGTCGAGGTCGAGGTCTACCTGACGAGCGACGGTCGAGTGTCGGCAATGGTGATCACGAAGTCGGTTTGCGGTAACGCGGCGTTCATCGCGTAAGGTCGCACCGTAAAGTAGTCCTGGTTGACGGTGGTGGCGCCACCTGGCCACGCGGAGTGCACGTAGCGCAGACGGCCGGAAGTGGCGTCGGATTGGCTAAATTCGCCGACGACTTGCCAAGCGCCTCCGACTCCGGCAGCGCGTCTCTGCAACTCTCCGAAGTACGGCGGCTCCACGACGGTGAAACGTACCTCCACCTGGCGACCATTTCGGTGTTAAGCGATAGTTTTGGGGTTTTAATGAAATCGGTGGAGAAATGGGAAGTTAATGTTTAAAGAATTTTTAGGGGAAGTAAAGATTTACATCCAGATTTTGCTGGATATATGTGAATATAAATAGATTACATTATAATGAATGTATTGTAAAAAGTAAACTTAATTTTATTATAAATAATTTCATATTCAATTATTTAGATAAATATTGAATTAAAATCAGCATCTTAATTACATCGCTATGATGTGCGATATTACATTAAGATATTGATCAGTGTTCAATTTTCATTAACGGTATCATTAGCATTCGTGATGAAGAAATAGGTTAAATTTGTATATTTACATTCACTAACCACTACTTAAATATATAAATTGTTTGATTTTCATGAAACTGAAGTTTTTCTTAAGAGTTTATTTCTAGATTAAATTGAATTCACAAAATATTAATCAATGAAATATTACAATGAATATGAGGAGGTCTTTGTTCATGTGAATGAAAACGTGAAGAATTATTTACATTGACACACTTACACCCCGACACACTGATAACCTGACACCCTGACATTCTGACACTCAGACTCCCTGACACTTATACTCCCTGACACATTGACACCGGACATTAAGACACTCATACTCCCTGACACCTTGACACCGGATACGCAGACTCCCTGACACATTGACACCGGACATTAAGACATTCAGACTCCCTGACACCTTGACACCGGATACGCAGACTCCCTGACACATTGACACCAGACTCTCAAACACTCAGACTCCCTGGCACCTTTACACCGGACACACAGACTCCCTGGCACCTTTACACCGGACACACAGACTCCCTGACACCTTGACACCGGCCACTCAGACTCACTGACACCTTGACATCGGCCACTCAGACTCCCTGATACCGGACACTCAGACACTTAGACTCCCTGACACATTGACACCGGATACTCAGACACTTAGACTCACTGACACATTGACACCGGACTCTCAAACACTCAGACTCCCTGACACCTTACACCGGCCACTCAGACTCCCTGACACCTTGACAACGGACATTAAGACACTCAAACTCCCTGACACATTGACACCGGACACTCAGACACCCTGACACCTTGATATTGTGACATCTTTACAAACTGAACATCTGATACCTTGAGATACCACTAGCCTGAGATATTTATACTAAAACATTTTGATGCCCTGATAACCAAACAAACTGTTACCTTAACAACCTTGTACCCAAATACCATGACACGTTGACACGTTGACACGTTGACATATTGATATGCTGATACCTTGATATTCTGACACCTTGACATGATGATACCGAAACACCATGACACCATGACATGCTGACACGTTGACACCCTGACATGCTGACACCCTAATATGCTGATATGCCGATACCCTGACATGCTAACATCCAAACCACAAACCATAGAATCTTGAGTGGCACGGCCGGCGTTTGTTTCAAACAACAGTTGGGCGTCAGTTATCCTAATGCTCTCGCCTGCCGCCAGGGTGATACCAGTATTGCGTACTTCGACAACAGTCAGTGGTTCCGCGCGAATAGTGAGCCGTCGAGTGTCACTGACTTCCTTGCCGTCGGACACCTGGCGAATGAAACAGGCAAATGTACAATGTAATTATTGTTCTAGATTAGTGGAAGACGAGCTATAGACAAATTAAAGATAAATTAAATATAACTTAATATATAATTTAGTGTTATAGACATGTTACAAATGTACTAAAGATAAGTTAAAGACATATTAAAGAGAGGTTTAACTTGTAATCTTATGATTTGCGATGATGTGCCCCTCTGCACAAATCGAAGCCTTTTTTTAAGAATATCTTCCAAAGTGAATGTCTCTACTCTAGTTTTTATCATTTGACCAGGTCCTAGCAACTAAACAGAAAGTTTAGGCTAATTAAAAGGAGTTAATTAAAAGGAGTTAATTAAAAGGAGTTAATTAAAAGGAGTTAATTAAGAGAGATTATTTAAGTAGGTTTATTTAAGTAGGGGTTAATTAAATAGGGGTTATTTAAATAGGGTATATTAAGTGGGGTTAATTAAGTAGGGGTTATTTAAATAGGGTATATTAAGTGGGGTTAATTAAGTAGGGGTTATTTAAATAGGGTATATTAAGTGGGGTTAATTAAGTAGGGGTTATTTTAGTGTGGTTAGTTAAGTAAGGTTAAGTAAGAGGTCTTAATTAAATGAGGCTAATATGGTGGGGTTAATTAAATGGGGTTCATTAAGATTCATTGGTGAACTGGTTAATCATGTAATTAGTTCAGTATGGTAAAATATGTATTGATTAAATAATGATTAAATACAGACTTATCTGCAGACAGACATAGAGACATCAGTAAACAGATTAAAACATGGATAAACATCTTAGAAAACTAGTGAGTAAACAGAGGGAAGACAGAGGGAAGATGGACGGACAATAGAGGGAAGGCAAAGGGAAGGCAGAGGGAAGACAGAGGGAAGATGGACGGACAATAGAGGGAGGGCAGAAGGGAGGCAAAGGGAAGGCAGAGGGAAGACAGAGGGAGGGCAGAAGGACAATAGAGGGAAGGCAAAGGGAGGTCAGAAGGGAGGCAAAGGGAAGGCAGAGGGAAGACAGAGGGAAGACAGAGGGAAGACAGAGGGAGGGCAGAAGGACAATAGAGGGAAGGCAAAGGGAAGGCAGAGGGAAGACAGAGGGAAGACAGAGGGAGGGCAGAAGGACAATAGAGGGAAGGCAAAGGGAAGGCAAAGGGAAGGCAAAGGGAAGGCAGAGGGAAGACAGAGGGAAGACAGAGGGAGGGCAGAAGGACAATAGAGGGAAGGCAAAGGGAAGGCAGAGGGAAGACAGAGGGAAGACAGAGGGAAGACGGATGGACAACAGAGGGAAGGAAGAGGGAAAGCAGAGGGACAATAGAAAGAAGGAAGAGGGAATGCAGACGGACAAGATGGAAGGCAGAGGTAAAGCATACGGATAATAGAGGGAAGGCTGAGGGAAGGAAGAAAGACAATAGAGGGAAGGCTGAGGGAAGGAAGAAAGAGGAGTAAGGGAAGGCAGAGGGAAGGCATACAGACAATAGAGGGAAGGTAGAGGAAAGGCATACAGACAATAGTGGGAAGGTAGAGGGAAGGAAGAAGGACAAGAGGGACGGCAGAGGGAAGGCAGACAGACAATAGATGGAAGGCAGAAGGACAATAGAAAGAAGGCAGAGGGAAGGAAGAAGGACAAGAGGGAAGGCAGAGGGAAGGCAGATGGAAGGAAGAAAGACAATATAGAGAAGGCAGAGGGAAGGAAGAAGGAGGAGTAAGGGAAGGCAGATGGAAGGAAGGAGGAGGAGTAAGGGAAGGCAGATGAATAGCAAAGGGAAGACGAATTAGTCAGAAATTGACTTACCTCGAAATAACCAATATCTGCTCCTTGATCATATTGTACAGAGAATACAAGTTCTCGTTCAGATACATCATTGTCATTGTCTACTGCATTGATTACATTCGAAGAGATCACAGAGGTCGTATTACCTGTAACCATGGACCAGTTATTATATCCACAAATGTCACCACGATCCCGCAGAATTGCATGAGAAGGTTAGAGATTGATAAACAAAGACTGATATGAATATATATTATATTTCACAAGCTTTACAAATATTATAAACATATTCATAGGATATATTGATATAACTAAATACATTATTGGTATAGTATATACTTAGTATCTATGTAGTATATAGAAAATCATAGTTATTGGCTTTATTTCAACTAATTAATTACATAGTAAAGTAAACTTGAATACAGTTTTAGGCCCACATAACTTTCGGATAATTCGATAAATCGATGTTTTACAATGAGAATTATAGAAAAATAATAATTATAATTATCGAATAGAAAATGATGACAATTATAAACAATTATTATGAAATTGTTAAAAACCTATGACCGTGTAGGTGGCGTCTAAGTGGCTTTTTAACAATTGAACTCGAGGTCGGTCGTTCCACTCGGTGATCGAAACTCCGAGTTGAAACCCTTAACGGGGGCGAAGTGCATATGGTGGAGTTGTAACGGGTGATGTGCGGACGGGTCGAGAGAAATTACATTGGGAAGCGGGGTAGGTGTTAAATGGACATTGATGGGGTGCAGTGGGTATATAGAGGTCTAGATAACTCCGTTAAGGGTTTGGGTAGCATGGATGAGGAGGAAGCGGCATCGGTATCGAGAATAAAGTCTGCGGTGAAAACTAAGAAAGTTTGAGTAACAGCGGATTTATAAGGAGTGGGTGGAGTTGGTGCGAAGGATATGGAATGGATAAGAGGGAAGCTATAAAGATTGGATAGCGTGGGTGATGGCAATATTGTAAGTTAATTGTCGCAAACACGCATTTATAAAAAAGGATGATGAATAAAGAACATATTTCGACTAATTATTGAAAATATCAGTTAGCAGCATAATATGATCTACACATCTCAAAGTAGTTAACTGTATATGCGTGATTCTCGGCCAGTTTGAACTTTCACCTCGAGGCCGATATTATCTTGCCTGGCTTCGCCTCCGTCGTGTTCATACGATATCATTCGCTCTTTTAGATCTCGGCTTGAGAACTCCTAAACACGTTTTGAAGGGTAGTTGTGAGTTGGATATAGGCAAGGAATTAAGAAATTTATCCGTGAAATGAGTCCGTCAAAAATACATGGAATTGATTTTCTCTAAAAATCAAAACATAAATATTTGTAATAAATGATTAAAATACTAAATAACAAAAAAAACTATTATTATAATATAATAATATTATTTATTATATAACTATTTGTAATTGACATTCTCAAAATAATCTAATACAAATAGTCCTAACAAAAACCATTTAACTTCGAGATCAAATATTCAACTTTTAAGATAAAAAGAGTACATTTATGATGTATTTAAAAAATGTTATATAATCAAATATAAGCAGATCAAAATATGTGAAATAATAGTTTAATTTAATTTTAACTTAAATACATAAAAAGCATTTAATATAATAAATCAACAAATAATGAATATAGAATTAAACTGAAATCTAACCAGTTGATAACAAAGACTAACCATAGTATTGGTGGCGACAGTCCCTCTAATAAGCAGACGACCAAACGTCGGAGATTTAATCAATCGAAAACGTGCATCTTCAACGAATGACTCGACCAGCAGCAAAATATTCGCCTGAGTTTTTATTGAAAAGGAAAATTTGAAATCGAAATTTTCTGTATTTATTAGAAAACTTACAGTCAATTTAATTTATTTAACTTATCAGTCACAAGATAGTAATAACTATGTAGTTAGGGTAGTTAACTGAAAGGGATCATAGAGTAATTCGAATTTCTAAGAATACTTGCTAAGACAAATTACTAAGACAGACATTTTCAATAATCTTACATAATTTGATGATCAATATTTATAAAATAGTTAAATGACTATTTATTTAGTTAATATTTTTAGTAAATTAAAGAAATACTTTTTAAATAACATAATTTATAACATGAATAATAAATAATGAATTACACCGACATCGTAATACTACAAAACTTATTTGAACCTGAGAAACGATGACCTTTGATCCCTCGCGAACCCTCAAACTTTGAATATGCAGAATATTGCTGGACAACTGACCATTATTCTGTTTGTCCTTATAGCAGTTCGTATGTTCGCACGAACATTTGTAATGGTAGTAACCTATATGTATGTGATAGCATCGAAGTGATTGCCCTGATATTGTTCTCCAAAAGTTATGTAATATATTAATCTATTATTAAGAAAACCTTGTTCATTACAAGTAGCACCTTCTATACATGGATCAGTTGTGCATGTGAATCCAAAAACGCAATCAACCTGAAGACCGTTCGTAGATTTAACTTCTTTGAATCCTTGTTTATTTCCATTTATCTATAAGTTAAGATGGAATAATAATTACAAATATTTATCTTAAAAACAATAGAAAAAATTACCTATATATAAATCAATATTTTATTCTCATTCTATATAATATATGAATGCAATTGCAAAATTGATCATTTAATTGAAATGTATATATTCAATGTCACATTTATTGATAAGTGAATTCCCGAAAATATTAAATAATCTATTTTAATTGATATTACTCTTTATAACAATGTCATATCACTGTATTTTCCATTAACATCATATTTAATTATTATATTATTCAGGATTGCTAAAATTAGATTATTGTAGATATAAGCATGACATAGTTCACATTTATATTATAATTGTAAGATAACATAGATCAAGAATGATTAAATGATAGAATCGATTTAACAATAATTGTATATCAATTATGTGTTCATTTTTTATTTATAAAAGTGATAGTGATTATATAATAATGTAGATTTCAAATATTAATTTTTATTTCAAAAATAGTAAATCTTTATCTAAGAATATACAAAATATATACAATAATATATGATTTGAATGAAAACTTTAAAAAATTACTTTTTAAATATATCAAAGATTGTAAATACTCATGAATTTAACAGATTTATAGATATGATTAAGTTTATCTTTAATATATATGCTCAGAATAAATTTAATGAATAGTCATGAGACGGCGCTTATAAACTATATAAATTAAAATATTGAATTAAGTGGATGTACAATAGACTTTAAAAATATAGTAGATAAAATACAGCAAAATGATTATTCTATCTATATATATATATATATATATATATATATATATATATATATATATATATATATATATTTGGAGCATTGGTTTGTGATTAACAGTGCATATTATAACATGTATTCTTATTACAAATACAATAGTATTACGAAGGTATTGGTATGTGTAATATCAGTAGAAATCTGTGTATCGATAATATGTAAGGCATTGTTTCCGTATGCCGGTAAGTCGGAGTATTCGGTTGAGTCATTGGTAGATTATTAACTTTATTATACCTGTAAATAATATTATTATAATTAAATCTACAGGTTTGCATAATGCGATTTAAACAATCATACTTGTGATTTATGCTCCGCCTTACGCAATTAGTATTAATACTAGGGAACATCCCTTAACATCTATAGCTCGTATATAATAGGCCATGATTAAACTTAATAAGGTCCACAAAGTACCTATCAGAGAAGACACTTACTGGAGATATTATCTAATTATTAACCTACGCATACCCGTAACCAGTCCATTACCATCAACGGTTTTAAATACATATTATATACGTCAATTCTTTATAGATACATTATAGATAAATAGGAAATGGTCATATGAAGGTGGGTTGGATTATCTTAGAAACTCTCAGAAAGTGTTTGGATAATAATATCATTATTACCGTGAATAGATGTTATCAGGTAGGGGCCCAATACTTCTATTGTTAATAATAGACGGGTGATAGCTAACCCTGTCCTACTAGATAAACTGAATACAACTAGAGATGTATATTTAGGTATCATATCCACCGTCTGACCAATCATAATATTAAGCAGTTTTAATAGGTAGCCGACATTAGCGGCATATTACATAATCCAATTGATTTGTTTACTAATAGAAATTTGTTTACTATTAGAAAACGGAACCAGATCATCTGAAAACTTAGCGTATTATTTGAATGTAAGATAATAAGACTTGGCATATATTCAGTTACATAATCAATTATTGAGTTGCATAGAGCTGGGGATATTAGGTCACATTTGTTAACACAATGAGTTACTTCTATTCTAGATGATATTCATGTTTATACTTTATATATATAATATATATATATATATATATATATATATATATATACATATATATATATACATGATATATAATATATCTATTTGGTCCCAGTAAAAAGAAACCTAAAGTCAATTAGAGTAAATTTAAATGGCGCAATGTATAAATCGTGCAATAATTTATTTGTAAAATATATTGTTCAATCACTTTATTCTATATTACATTATATATATATATATATATATATATGTGTGTGTGTGTGTGTGTGTGTGTGTGTGTGTACATATGCGTGTGTATGTGTGTGTGTGCGTGCGTATATGTATAGTTTCCATATTTTTAGAAAACTATTCTATTAAATATTTATTTTTGATGTCTCCATAAAGTTATTTGCTTTGCCCAACTTTAGTCTATAAAAATAGATTTAGTCTATCGAATGATGGTACTAAGTAAACGGTTCTCTTATATTGTAATATATGAATAACTTTATGAATATATTAATAACTGTATTAATATATGTATAGCTATATTTATATATTTATATATTTATTTAATATTATATATATTTAATAATAATATATTTATTAATATATTAATATATTAATATAATTATAATTATATTAATTAGGCTATATATAGTATAATTAATATAATTATAACTGTGTTAAGCATAATTAATCTTAAAAAAAGAATAAATTATGTATAGAATTTATTTTTAATTAATTTCAAATATAATCATTGTGATATGAAAATGAGGTACTACATTCTTTGAAAAATGGAGATTATGAATCATATTCTTCGTAATTTGGAAAATTGAGTTGGATCAAGGAGAATTTAATAATGCATTTACTATGATATTTATTATTACTTTATATATTATTACTTTATATATTATTACTTTATATATTATTACTTTATATATCATTATTTTAATAATTCATGTTCAGCCTTAACGCATTCAGCATTAACACCAAATAGATAATTGATAATTATATAAATGATGATGATTTCATATGTTAAGATAAATTTAAAAATAATACCTAATATGATGCATACAAAATGAGTACAAGTAGTAACGTATTATATCTAACTAGTGATATAGTGTACCTAAAAAGTAACGTACCTAACTAGTTACATGGTATACCTAACAATACTATAGTGTAACTATTAACTAACGAAGTATACGTAACTAGTATCGCGATATAAATAACTATTCACGTTTACGTACACTGTAGTGTACCTAATATTGTATCTATATTGTAGCATAGTGTACCTGACTAGTAAAGTAATGTGCATAATAGTAACTTAATGTTTTATATTGTAACGCCTTGTACCTAACAAGTAACATAGTGTAACTAAATAATAATTTAGTATAACTATATAGTACCATATTGTATTTACATAATAACGTACTACCATTAAATAGTACATTATTTTAGCCACACCTTGATATACTGCATACAGCCAATCAGCGAAGTTATTCTTCCCATTACATTTCTAGCCTTCCTCTTCATCTCCTCACCGCTGACACCACCTAACTACGGTCAGTTACGTTGGCGTTCGTGAGGTGGGGTAGGGTTAGGATAGAGTTTTAGAGAAGAGATGGGGTCGGATGTGAAAATCTAGAAAATATTTTATATGATTTATTTCACATATTGTGTAATAATTGTATATTAAATGTTTAATATATTTAATATATTTGTTTACATTATATATATCTTAATTATTACTATTATTAAGATTATTAATATTATTTGGATTTATAAGAACAAAATAAAAACTAATATATGAATAACACTTGCCACAGAAAATGTAGAAATTAGTGATATTTTAAACTTTTTAGATATAAATCACAACCACTCGTTATACCAGCAGGATTATTGTAATATTAACAACAACTGATGTAATGTAATGGCCTTCACAACGTACATTAACCCATTGGACATACTGCAGTCCACCTATACGATTAGCATTCGTAGTAGTGTTAAGGGATATTTGGCAATTCCAAGAAGTTCGTGGAACAATAGCAGAAGAGAGATATCCCAACCTGCAAACTGTTGGCGACGTTGAGGATTCTCCGCGAAGAACCGCTGATTTTCGTCTTTTGAACTCCGTCTATCGAAATTCGCAACCGCGAAGTCTCCACCAACAATTGTATCTGCGGGACAAATGCACGACTAGAATTGCAACTGGGTCTCGTGTTGGGAGCGTGTTGGGAGCGTGTTGGTCTCGTGTTGGGAGCGTGTTGGGAGCGTGTTGGGAGCGTGTTGGGAGCGTGTTGGGAGCGTATCGTATAGGGTAGGCGTTGCGAACATTGGGAGATATATTAGCATAGCATGTTATGCGCGGATATAACTCTAGTATGTTGGATGTGTCGTGTTGTTGTAAGGGGGGATGTCGTGTATTGGAGTGAGCGGGTATTAGTAGAAGGAAAGTCGGGGGCGCGTTTGAGGGTCGAACGTTAGATAGGTGAACATATATTTAGTTTAGTTGGGACACGCATTAGTTGGTGATAAGTATAACGGAGGAGTTCTGGTTGAAGCAGCGATGGCGTGGATAGGATTCAATAGTGTTTTACTGAATACATATCCCACGTAGCGGGTTTAGCAGGTATTGTCTTATTATGCGGGGTAGAGATGGAAATGGCTCGGTGTCGCGTTGATACAAAAGGAGTGTATTTGTCGTGCGCATGCGTTGGAGTAATAGCGAGTTTTGTGCGAAATAATAGTCCAAGAAATATGTGTATAAAGTATGCGAGGGTGATAATGAGGAGATAAGAAGTCATTAGAAGACAAAAGAAGGAGATAGTCTGCGGTCAAATTGTAAGGTTGAAATATTTATATTGTATTGAAAGAGTTCAAGAAATTAATATATTACCATATATATATATATATATATATATGTGTGTGTGTTTGTTGTGTATATCCACACACACACATACATACATATATATATATATTCTATTATATCGATAATAATAATATATATGAATACAAAGTATCATTAAATACCAAAGATAACATCATTATCGACAATACTATTTTATCATTAGATTATGCGATTCCTCACCTGGTGCCATATTGCGTTGTTCAATCTACGTCTGGATTGAATACGTACAGCCCCATCTCCCCTATTCACCGACATCACTAGGTAGCCATCGTCCATGTACACTCCCAAGTGGTCGGGTATTCGCGAGTCCAGCCCGCTGCGGTTTGAAATATCGAGGTTAGAGGTCATTAGGCGTGGTTATCGGCATATGCCCGGGGCTGGTCGAATCTTCGGCAATTTGAGCTCAGCGGTTGAAGTTCAAAAGTGCCTGGGCGTAATCTTACATTAACACCGATTGGATGTATACTAGAGAATTGTTATCTAGTAATCAGTAGGCTATAGACCGCTACGTGAGTAAAGGTTCAATGTTAGAGAGAAGCGGTATCCCGTC
>OZ038312.1:34129408-34131908 GCA_964035775.1 Osedax frankpressi | reverse complement strand
AAATTGTAGTTAACCACTAGAGACTGTCATAGTGGTACATAAAGGTTCTACCTAATATAGGAGATGATAGCTAAAACTAACTTTCAAGTCAATCCTATTAGTCGAAACACTTGCAATCCGATATATTAGGATGATAAAGAATATATATAAATATTGCTGTGAAACTGATATTTCACGTAGTTATATGTTCGGCTTCATGTGTAGAATTTATCTGGTTATTACATAACCATTGAAATAGATCAACTCGCAACAAAACATATCTAGCAGCATTCGACAACCAACACGGAACTTACCAACAAACCTACATTGACAGTACAACAACACCGCTTCTACCATGAGTCCGTTGATCTGTAACTACACCCCACTACTTGCCAGTACCCCTGTAGTACTATTGCTTCAAACCCCACCCCAATGCTGGTCACCAATCGCGTACAATTGTTATCGACATGGTTATACGTGACGTAATACAATAACTGACGTCATATGTCGATGATGTTATCGCACGATATACTGAACAAAGATATTATATCCACTGATAATCCCAATTGTATATAATTCGATTGTCTAGTATACATTCGGACAAACTTACTTCTATGCATAATATACATATATACATACATATATATATGTACATATATATATATATATATATATATAAAGCAATATAGAAATACACATTCATGATTTAAAGTCTCATCTTCAATATATATCTGGTTAATTTGAAATGAACATCAAATGTATTCAGACCTAGCAAACTTAACAATGGATGACCTACATCTATATATAATTTATAAACTCGTGTGTTTTAAACTAATGTTTAAAATCAAGGCACTTTGTAATAGTTGATTAAACATATTCTATACATTTATGAAAATATGATCCGCTATATTTTCAATGATAACTATTACCTAATATATGTTATATACTAAATTATCAACACTTATAATTATTAAAGAATGCCTAGATTTGAAATATCATTCAGAATACAATGTGAGACTATTCCCAACCCCAAACCCACGAGAACATCCAGGTAATTTTATTTTTTTTTGTTATAAAATAGAAATGAATATATTTTATTTGCATTTATATATTATGTTTATTGAAATAACAATTGTTATAAAAAATAGGCAATAGTTATATATTTTTCGAAATATTTCGATATTATATAATACTCTTACAATGCGGTATCAGTTCAAATTAAACAAGTTGGTATTACGTAACGTCCACGCATTCTATTTTCCTATCCTGGACATCACTTGTCAAATGTCACGTTCCAAGTTTACAAATGTCACATATCACATATCTGGCATCACATGTTGCAGGGTTCAGTTCACATTCCACGCGTAACGCAGTTTGCATCGCACGTGTCACATGCCACATGTCACGTGTCACGTGTCACATGCCAAGTGTCGGGTATTATTGCCAAGTTGATTTCTTCGGGCTAGATAAGAGATTACATGTTCTATTTTGTATACCTCCTTTTTCACATGCATATCATTCTTAACACGTAGAATGTATATCTAAATGTACAGTTGTATTTGGGTGAAATCTCTCCAAGATCGCCGATCTATGTGTTTTATATATACACCTATTATGTAATAATTTGCAAACTTATTAATAATATATGAAGAATTTATTTATATTTGAAACAATTTATATAATAATTGCGTAACATTATTTGCAGGGATTACTATTTATTATATATATTCAATATTAATGGGTTCCGATTTCTGTAAAATTATCTAAATTTGCATAAAAAGTTACAAATTAATACATAGATACTATACGTCACTATCTATCTAGTGATACACTATATTATATATACATTTATAAATATACTAAAAATATGCATCTAAATACTCTGAAATAAGCTCTAATTAACAGAAAATTTGCCCTAAATACATCGGAACTATAATTATCTATATATATATATCGAAACAACACCTAAAAATATATCTACATATAGTTACTAAATATCACTGAATAATTCTATAAAACCCAGTAAAATGCCACTAAACAATTACGAAATAAAGCAAAAAATACCTGAAAAAACGCCTTAAATATTCCGAAACTACGTATTTAAATACCCCGAAATCGTTCACAGGGAACCCCCAGTCCGTTATTTGCCCCGCGTAGCTAGTTAATTAAAATGGAGACGGATCGTCCGATTGTTTACATTAGAGCACGCGGGGCGGGGGGGGGGCGGGGGAGTGTGGGTTGGGGCGATTATAGACACGTGTCTAGGCTCGTTGCGTGTGTTCAAGGGGCGTAACAGAACGCCGTCACGCTGAGCACGACAACCTAGTCTTGGTCAGCTGTTCAATGCTCCGTAGCGTGATACTAATCTGTCCAGTTAAGTTACCGAAGGAATGAAGCTTTCCTATATGTTCTCTTTCCTATATGTAGTTACTAATAGTACCTATATATGGTAATATATCCTTCTCTCTCTCTCTCTCTCTCTCTCTCTCTCTCTCTCTCTCTCTCTCTCTCTCTCTCTCTC
>OZ038312.1:34021819-34124319 GCA_964035775.1 Osedax frankpressi | reverse complement strand
ACTCGGCAAAGTTTCCCAGGTAACCTTGTTATTGCCTATTAATTATTATTCATTATTATACCATCGTGGCGTTAAATACATACGGGTATATTATCACTACGATTGATACGCACGTGTTTAAGAATATATAAATATATATTAAAGCTGGTTTTGTAGATGTATAGATATTATTAATTTCTTACTCATTTATTATATATTATATTTATTATATTTACGTAAACTAAATAATAAAATAAATATAATATATATATTTATTTTATTATTTAGTTTACGTAAATATAATAAATATAATATATAATAAATGAGTAAGAAATTAATAATATCTATATATACATATGATCTTTTATGTTAATTTAAAGAATACATATATTTACATAAACTAATTTACGATAAAATAATACGGTATAATATTTGGTATACCAAAGAATATAAAAAATAAGTATAAAAGTCTTTTTAAATTCCTCTCTACAAAATACCGAATTTCGTTATTTTTAATATTCAAGCATAAATAACAAACGATAAAATAATAAATGCTATAATTAAAAGTAGTAATTACATAATCACTATCACGGTCAGGTGACCTCTCGATACAAGTTCTTCACTAAACCTTACGTATCACGATTATAGAATTAATTTTATTTTCAATATATAATATAATATAGACACGGATGAGTTGTATATTGCATCATTCAAAGCACACTGGCAACCATTGTTCTATATGTATATTAAATGTATATTAAATACATATTTTAAAGTAAACTCTATGTCATTATTGCTGAATAGCTAAAAAAACCTAATAAGATAGTTAATATAGTTAACAATATATATAGATTACCAACATAATTATTACAACTATATTGTAGAGATAATTTTCGAGATAGTTTTAATTCATTAGTTTTATTTAATTAGTTTTAATTAATCAGTTTTAATTAATTAGTTTTAATTAATTAGTATTTAAATAGTCATGGAAATGTTTTATTTATTATTATTATGCATTATCGCAAAATATGTTTTATTTTACAATCTGTAAAAGAAATATAGACTTAACAATGATATCTACTACTTATCCTATTTCCTATAGATATTGATATAGTTATAAAAGTTTCTAAACTATTGAAGAGTGTATATAGGAATATCTATCACTTAATTATAATAAAAGATATGCATTTTTAAAATCTCACATATATATAACAGAAACTGCACCGATGAGAATGCATTCAGAATTTATTAGCTTTATTTTTTCAATGTATTTTGGAGGTAAATATATATCATTATTATCGATATTTTATATATATATGGATATATTAGATCATGGTATAAATATAAGAAATTGTGATAGATATAGTTGTTAATTAGTTCAAATATTAGTTACAATAAAGAACGTACTCAATAAGATAGATCAAAATACGAAGTTCCCTCATTATTATCTTACAACGTAGTTTGTACGTAATAAAACTATTTCACCCCTAGCAAATCAATTGCTGATTGAATTATATATATCGTCTGATAATTAGGTACAAATTCTTAAATCCACTCGTAGTTTAGATAAGTTAGATATCAGATAAATGATATTGGAACATTTACATAAATCATTATTGATATATAGTGATGGTACTATGTTAATTCTGCAGTCTTATTACATCCCAGATGACTATGAACAATACAATATTAACTACATCTCTTGCATAACATTGTTTTTTCGTATGTACGATTATATAGTTTTAATATCAATATATATTTTTTAATATAATATATATTTTTGTAGCGTAATCATATTAATAAGTAAGTAATTACTTACCTAAAATGCATTACGAATGTGAAAATAGAATATCGAAGCCTGGGAAATATATAAATAATGATATAAATATAAATAAATCATTTGAAAATTATTATGAACTCAATTTTATATTCTCTATAGATATGATAATTTTACTAGAAAATTTAAAATATTTATCAAAATATATACGAATTTATATGTTATTATACATATCTATAGTATATTCTATCGATAATTGTTAATAATTAGTGGATTTCAAAATTCATACAACAAGTGATTGATATTCTATTTAGAATATCTAATTAGAATATTAACAACTTGTTAATATAACTATAATTATAATCAGATATCCTCGTAATGTAATGTAGAATATACATGATTTCTATTAGCTCCTAGATGAAGATTAACATTCATATATTTAATGAATTATCTATAGATAATTCATTATGCTATATAATAATATTATTTGTATGTAAATAAGAGCAATTAAAATTATATAATTTTAATAACTATTCCAATTTTAACTATTAACTATTAACTACACCAGCCTTTAAATGGTATATACCCTACAATGTACAGTTTACACTTTATATTATGTATATTAAAACACCAATATTTAATAACTTTGCTAATTAAAGTAGGAGTTAAGTCCACTAGTAAAAAAATTCATAAAATATCCTATATATTTAAATTAAAAATATAAAGTTTTAATGAAAATGTATTAACCTCGATTTATTAATATATTAATTATTCTTTTTGGACTTTGATTATTATAAACAGTATTAAAGATATGTAGGAATGGATCGATAACAAAAGTATATTAATATTTCAGACATTTATAGCTAAAAATATGGTTGTTGCATAATGATGAAAATGAAAAATCTAATTAATAATTGGATGTAATTTATGTCAAACTTATGAAATATTACGCCTAAAATGAGTGTAATATATATATATATATATATATATATATACATTCTATATTATAAAGTAATTGGATATGATGTAAATAATCTTATTGTATTATGACTACAGCATTACTTGGATTCAATATGCCAATTTTTTATTTTCAATTTTGTTTCGCTAAAGTCATTAACAATTATTAATTTAATTAAGTAAGTTAGTCTGTTTAGATTTTTGAAATCATATGATTTCCTGCTTTTTATGAGATATGGTTTAATTGTTACTTAATACAATAAGATAGCTGTAAGTTTTTATTCTTTACTTATTTTAAGTGATTCTTGTTTTAAGTAAATGGTTGATCATCTATCCTAATATGTAAAATTTTTAACTGGTATTTTTACACACTGTAATCATGTAATGTAATGTATGTTAAATTTAATTTAATTATAAATGTAGTAAATTATATATACAGTATACTTGATATATTAAAATCGTATAAAATCATATATCGGAATTTAAATTATTTTCAAGTGATATTAAACAAGTGTTTAATAGTGAACATAATTATATTTAATGAAATTTTCATCAAGTTACGTATATCATTGATTTGATCATGTTTCAGTTATATTTTGTTGAAAATTTGTTTCTTTAAAACGATTTCGTCTTTTGGCAAATTACTAATCAATGTTTCTCTTATGAAGTATGTCATTACAAGTATTCATTCATCAGAATCTACTATTTCCACAATATATATAAGATATTTAAAATCGCACTACTTTTTAATAACTACTGCTGTAAATTCATGGTCAGCGATATTAATAATTTTCGTAATTAATAGTGTTTATATTTTTTAGAGCAAAGTAAAGAATCTTCAGCAGTGCATATAAATATTAGTTTATATTTATATATATATCGAGTATTTCAATAGGTATCAATCCCTAATGTATATATAAATATATAAATATACCTATGTATCGAAACATGAGGTAACGATATGTCATATTATTATAAATTGCTTAAATTCTCAAATTAGATTTATTTATATTTAATTAAATAATAAAAAACAGTTTTACACATCTAACATTTATCAAAAATAGATCATCAAATAATAAAGTAATCTGCTCAACTCACAGATATAAAATACCTAATGACAACAATGCCTGGAATTGAATAGCGATATAATAAATAAAAGTTATTCCTCTTTCTTTGTTTGTTCTACGACTTGCTTCGGGTCAATAACTTTTTCAGGTTCCACAATATCACAATATCTGAAATATAAATATAAATATAAATGTTTAATTTAATGCGAAAGACAAAACGTAATGAAAAATATTAAAATTGATACAATGTATGTAAAATGAAACCAACTCAAATAAACTTTGAATCTCTCCCCGGAATAGTGCTACAGCCATTGGGAATAGAAGACAGGTTGGCACCAGGTACAGCAAAGCGGGTTGAGCATGCTTAAATACATGCATCACTCCAATGGTCAGACAGAGGCCAGACAGATAGGCAAATATACCAGTGTAGAAGTAAACACTACTTCCCGGTTTCCTACTGAAAAGGGACGAGGTGAAGAGAGAGTGTTATAGAGGAAAAGTGGTCGGAATATCGTGTGTGTGTGTGCGTGCGTGTGTGTATGCGTGTGTGTGCGTGTGTGCGTATGTGTGTGTGTGCGTGCGTGTGTGTATGTGTGTGTGCGTGTGGTCGGAATATCGTGTGTGTGTGTATGCGTGCGTGCGTGTGTGTGTGTATGTGTGTATGTGTGTGTATGTGTGTATGTGTGTGTGTGCGCGTGTATGTATGTGTGCGTGCGTGTGGTCGGAATATCGTGTGTGTGTGTGTGCGTGCGTGCGTGTGCGTGCGTGTGTGCGTGTGTGTGCGTGTGTGCGTATGTGTGTGTGTGCGTGCGTGCGTGTGTGTGTGTGTGCGTGTGTGTGTGTGTGTATATGTTTATTCACGAAAATCCAATTTTTACATTGTTCGAAGGTGAGTGTAAGTATTATTAACGAAATATAACACAATTAATATAGTAAATACGTTTTTCAAAATAAATAAAATCGAGGTAATAATTGTGGTAATATGTGTAAGGAAGTCACGTGAGAGGGAATTGCATGTGAGGGAAGTGTCCAATGTACATTATACATATGGGAAAACTGTATAGGGGATAGTATATAGAGAAAATAAGTCAGATATAAATGTACGTGTAAAGGAGGTAAATTATGGTAGTGAGGTTGGTAAGAAGTAAGTAGTAAAAGTGGAAAAGTAATATAGGCTGGAGAAAATAAAGTAGTTGAGTATTGGTTTTTGAGTAATAGGTATTGTATTAGGGAAAAGTACAGTGTAAATCAATTTGATAATTCAGTAGCAGTAGGAATATTATGAGGGTGTGTCAGGTTATATCAGTCTAGACCAAGTAAGTATTTGTGAAGTTTGCTTTTAAAAGTATTTGTATTATTTTCATTGGTAACAGTTATGGGTAGTTTATTCCAAAGTTGTAGAAAATTGTTTGTTATGTCTTGTTTAAGCAGTTTTTTATTGGATGACCTTAGATTGCTTTTCAGTTTTAGTTTAATTGAGTCGCTCATATATTTAGGGATATCAGTTTTCAATGCTGTATATATTATTGTTAGAATTTTGTATATGGATCTGTGTTTAAAGGTTAGAAATTTAAGTTTTTTTCTGTATAATATGATGTGTGTTCGTTTAGGGAGTTTGTAAATAAGTCTGCAAGTGTGGTTAATAATTTTGTTTAGTCGTTTTTCTTGTATTTTAGGTATATTAATTAAAAGTGAGTTACAGTAGTCAAGTTTAGATAGAATGTAGGCATATGTGAGTATTTTGAGTGATGTCTGGTTGAGAAGGTGTTTAATTTGTTTTATTTTAAATATTTTATAGTTACATTGCTTAGTTATTAATGAAATATGTTTGTCGAAGGTTAAGTCAGATTCTAATATTACACCTAAAGTAGTTATAGTTGTCTTAATGGGTATATCTTTATTTGCAATTTTAATATGTGTGATGGGTGGTGGCGTATGACTTTTACTATGGAATATGATGCATTCAGTTTTCTGTAAATTAAATTTCAAGTAATTATAATTAAAGTAATTTTCTAATTTCGTCGTTATGCTGTTGATTTCTTTTAGTGTATTCGGTAATTCATTAAAGGTTGTGGAAGTGTAAATTTGTGTGTCGTCAGCGTACATGTGGTATTTAGTATTATAGCAGTTCATAATTAAGTCGATATCGGATATATATATATTAAATAAAAGTGGACCCAAGACACTACCTTGAGGTACTCCGATTTGAGAGCAGTTAAAATTTTTACTCAGTTTATCAGATTTGATATTGAAGGTTCTTTCGGTTAAATATGATTTTATTAGTTATATTATTGTGTTATGTATTCCAATTGATTGTAATTTAGCGAATAATATGTTGTGGTTTATAGTATCAAAAGTGGCAGTTAAATCTAGTAATATAAGAATTACAAAACGATTGTTTTTTATGTTATGAGAAATGTAATTTGTAAGATTTAGTAATAGTGTTTCAGTGTTATGGTAAGGTTTGTAGGCACTCTGCAGTGTATTATCTAAACTATTGGCGGTAATATGTTTAATGATATGTGTGGCAATAATCCTTTCGAAAATTTTTGATAGTAAAGATAAGTTTGATATAGGTCTGTAGTTGTTAGGAATGGAGTAGTCTAGGGAAGTTTTTTTTATGATTGGAGTTATAATGGAGTGTTTCAGTGAAAGTGGGAAGTTGTTATGAGTAATACATTTGTTAATAAGATTTGAGTAAATAAGTGAAATAAAGCGGATGTTGTGTGTGTGTGTGTGTGTGCGTGCGTGTGTGTGTGTGTGTGTGCGTGCGTGTGTGTGCGTGTGTGTATGTGTGTGTGTGTGTGCATGTGCGTGTGTATGTGTATGTGTGTGTGCGTGTGGTCGGAATATCGTGTGTGTGCGTGCGTGTGTGTGCGTGTGTATGTGCGTGTGTGTGCGTGTGCATGTGTGTGTGCGTGCGTGTGCGTGCGTGTGTGTGTGTGTGTGTGTTGTTTAGAAACCTGTTGTCAAATCTGAGCAGTAAAGCAATTAGAATACCGGGTATCACAATATCTCCAAGTCCGAGCATTGCCATATTCTCTCCAAAGAATCCTTTCTCAAATATATCTTGGGGGAATACCACTACAACAATTATAGAATTTATGAACAGTAACCGATACAAATTAATGTTCCAGTAAATGATGCGGTATAAAGCGTTACATATGATATTTGAATTATTAATTAATAAAAGGTAATTAATAAAAATATAATTTGGAAATTTGTAATCCAAGAGATTCAAAACACAAAATATTATAGTTCTAAATTAATATTTAATAATAAAAATCTAATTTAATCTATTACTGATATATCACTATAATTATTATATAAATTCACTATAGAAATAAATATATAGATATAATTACTAGATATAATTATTACATAAAAATCTATAATGTAAATATATACCAGGTAAAATACATCTAAGTTATAAAGGGTGAATTCATAAATGTTATAAACAAGTGTTGTAAATCAAAATACCATTAGACAAAATAAATATTAATATCATCATTGGTAAAAAATATTATTTAATGTAAAATCATTCATTTGTGAAAGAAATACAAAATATATAAATATACATTGCATTTAATTTATTGATTTGAAATTAATTTACATAATATTTATTTACCTTAAGTTTAATGATGTTGTAATTGATGTTGTAATTGATGTTGTAATTGTTGTTGTAATTGATAACACTACATATGTTGATAAATACTGCAAACATTGTATGAAACCACTAACATTTAATAGGTGCATCAAAAGATTTTGCCACTGTCACCATTACATTTGTTCCAAAAACCTGCAATTATCATGATACATGTATAAATGTAGAGGTCCACGACTAAACCAAATGATTAAATAGATATCGTTTAAACTACAAACCCAGAATATATCATAAATGAAGAGTCCGGAGAGAAGCATCGCTCCAATTGCAAACTTATTTAACTGCAAGAGTTCTATTCCATTGATGGAGAACGCAAGACCAAAGATGTTATTAGCAATCCAGTGCTGAAAGGGGAACACGTAAATAAAGGAGAAACACGTAATAAAGAATAAATAGGGGCTGGAATTCTAAATTCAAATAAACATTAACTAGATGTTCAGAGATTTTGAAATTCAATATTGCACTCACATGAAACATCTGTGTACATCTAAATAGTAAAAACCTTTTTGAAGATATACCAGATTCCGAATATGGTACAGATAGCCAAAATCAACAGGTCCTTATGGTCAAACTTGTGGTCAATGAAGTCTTAAAAGAAAAATGAATATCAGCTATAGAATACATATTGACTACATATTGACTACATATTGACTACATATCGACTACATATCGACTACATATCGACTACATATCGACTACATATCGACTACATATCGACTACATATCGACTACATATCGACTACATATCGACTACATATCGACTACATAACGACTATATAACGACTACATATCGACTACATATCGACTACATATCGACTACATATCGACTACATATCGACTACATATCGACTACATATCGACTACATATCGACTACATATCGACTACATATCGACTACATATCGACTACATATCGACTACATATTAACTACATATTAACTACATATCGACTACATATCGACTACATATCGACTACATATCGACTACATATCGACTACATATCGACTACATATCGACTACATATCGACTACATATCGACTACATATCGACTACATATCGACTACATATCGACTACATATCGACTACATATCGACTACATATTAACTACATATTGACTACATATTAACTACATATTAACTACATATCGACTACATATCGACTACATATCGACTACATATCGACTACATATCGACTACATATTGAATACATATCGACTACATATCGACTACATATCGACTACATATCGACTACATATCGACTACATATCGACTACATATCGACTACATATCGACTACATATCGACTACATATCGACTACATATTAACTACATATCGACTACATATCGACTACATATCGACTACATATCGACTACATATCGAATACATATCGACTACATATTGACTACATATCGACTACATATCGACTACATATCGACTACATATCGACTACATATCGACTACATATCGACTACATATCGAATACATATTGACTACATATTGACTACATATTGACTACATATCGAACACATATCGAACACATATCGACTACATATCGACTACATATCGACTACATATCGACTACATATCGACTACATATCGACTACATATCGACTACATATCGACTACATATCGACTACATATCGACTACATATCGACTACATATCGACTACATATCGACTACATATCGACTACATATCGACTACATATCGACTACATATCGACTACATATCGACTACATATCGACTACATATTAACTACATATCGACTACATATCGACTACATATCGACTACATATCGACTACATATCGACTACATATCGACTACATATCGACTACATATCGACTACATATCGACTACATATCGACTACATATCGACTACATATCGACTACATATCGACTACATATCGACTACATATCGACTACATATTGACTACATATTGACTACATATTATCGTTTTTGTTATATATTTATGAAATAGTTTTCGATTAAAAATTGTATTGAGAATGAATAAGAAAACCTTCCGTAGGTTCAGTTTTTGTAGAATCAGCGACAAGTTTCAAATGATAAGATCGATTTGGGATGAAGGAAGGCACAAATTTTCTCAGAAAAGGTCTGCGTGATAGTTGGCATACTTTCATTACATTTTAGCGAATTGATAATTGGCAGATAGACATTTTAGGTAATCAACAGATGCGCATTCTGAATTTTGAGAGATATTCATTTTTGTAACGATCTTATTTTTCGTAATGATGTTTATAATGTTTGAGATGAAAGATACTACAAACTAATTTCATAAGCTGTGGAAAAATGATAATAAATGATTTTGAATATATATATCAACACAAAAACAATGATTATTGAACCAGGTAGACGAAAACATTAAAATGTATATATTAATAACAAATCTATAACATTGCAACCATTTAAAAATAGATTAAATGATCTATTTTAAAATATAAAGCTATTCAAAATATAATATTTATAAACAGTTAAAAATCCAATTCACAGACATTCCATTAAATTGAATAATTTAAATGAAATAATATTATTTAAATATGTCAATATGATAAAAAAAAGTCTCAATATATAGAAGTATATCAGTTCTACTCAAATTCATATTGACACTTAAAATTAATTATTTATATATATATAATTAATTAAATTTCAAATTACTTTTAAGAAATAGTAAAATTTCTCTCATATTTTAAACACCTTCAATTATAGAAATGAAATTTTACCAGAGAAAAATTATATTACGTTTGTTGATATAAATTGCGAAATTGAGATTTATAAAAAATGAATAAGAAATTAATAAAAAATATAAATATATGTGAAAAAAAATATTATTTAATATTTATCATATTTAATACTTGTTATTTACTACTTGCGAAAATTTCAGAATTCAATTCAAATTAGAAATAACAAAAAAATGAACTTTTAAAGTAATTCATCATTTAATCAAAAATTATTTACAATTTATTTACATCATAATATATCAGAAATATAATATTAGTAAACTAATATATGATGAAATTTAAAAACTGAATTATTTATTATTATCCATATTCTGCGGTAAGTGTACACATATGTGGGTCATGTGATTTTAAAAGCAAATCAGATTGCTTGAAAAAATAGAAATAAGTTTTCAAATATTCAATATTCTCATTCAAACCATCAACTATGCATCATACAAACATCTAATCACAAACTAATTTCATTTTACTTATCAGCATTTAGTTATATTATATTTATAATAGTTTTATTATAACCATATTATATTGATATCATATTATATTGTTTAATTGTTACTGTTGATTTTGTTACTTTGAATTAACAAATTATTTTTTAAATAATTTTTAAAATGCCAAGATCAGATAAACAAATTCAACACCTGAGAAAGATAAGACTGAATAGAAATGTTAGTATTACACTAATATATATATACATATATATATATAATTATGAATAAATAATATTTATATATATATATATATTTTATAGTTTTATAAATAGTTTTATATATATATATATATTTATTAAATATATATATATATATATAAAACTAATACAAACAAAGCTAATAAATATATTTCTACGGATTTTGTAGTAAATAAATATACAATTATTCCATTATACACAATAAACAATACAGCATGTATTATGATTTTAATATATAATATAATTATAATACTAATGACAAATATTAGAGCTAGCATTTATACATTAATTGTTGTATATAATGATTATATAAATATATTTTAGATGTTATTCAAGCTGCCTCCTCTGATACCTCTCCAGCTGCCACCCCAGATGCCTAGCTCTAACTGTCACACCTACAGCAATACCTGGACGTCTCTAACTAGCAAGAGGAGATGAGTTTGCACCCAGAGAAGACATAAATATACATGATTTTATTCTGCATTTTATAAATTTTATTTGTAAACAGTTTAGATAGATTTTTATTATAATAATTATTTTACAAGGGTAGTAATTTCAAAGTACTACTACTTTTTTGTTATAGAAGAAATCTCTTTGATTTTGTTTTCTATATATGCATGGGATATTTATCTTTGAACTAATAGAGAGATATTTTATATTTAGTTTGTAATTAAATTTATTATGTAACTTATGTAACTTTTAAAAAATATATAAAATTATAACAAATATATGTCTAAATCTAAATATATATTAGATTTATAATATACAAAATCGTTTCACATTCTTCTACTTATAAATATAATAAGCATATAGTAAAAGAGGTTGATAGCGCTAGTACTTTTCATCACTATCTTACATGTACAATTTCTCAGTGGCTGTATATCTTTAATACTTCAGACTTTCTGGTGTTATTCAGAAAATAATTGTTTGACAAGTAAGTAATCATAGTCGAAACAAAGACTTCATTATCAAGTGCTTGCGACCATAATTACTATGTTTACTTACACTTCCTAATAATTCATAACTCGAGTCTATTTTTAGTAATGCACGACATATTTCTTGTAAGTAACAAAAGAGAAAAAACTCTTTAATTATATTAGATAGATATTTATATATTCACAAATGTTATCGGTCAAAATCTGTCATAATCTGTCATCTCGATTGTTGTTTTATTATGCAACTAAATTGTAGTTTATTAAATAAATATAATTTCATATTAAAAATAGATGTATTCGTAATACGTTAACATAATAACTGTTAATGGTCCTTAATAATATTATGGACAATGAAATATGATTAGAAAGTAAATGGCATTAGGTTAAGTAACAGCCTTCAATTGAATAACAATTATTTTATTAAATTCTACGATAATTGTTTAAAATTTACAATTTTAATTTATACTTTAGTATCAAAGGTTATATTAACCCCAAAGACAATATATATTCATATTTTATTGGTTAGAAGCATTAAAATCTATATACTTATCATATCACTTTTCATTATAAATAAAGCTATTTATGTATACAAATTATAATAATAATATTTGAAATATATTTCAGTTTGTAAATTAGTAAACAAACATGTATTCAATTCTTAAAATTAAAACTAAATATCACTAATTAAGTATATACTATTGTTTAATATAACCAGGCTATAACTTATATAATAAATATATATACTATATTATAAATATATCAAATACTTTTCATAAATAATTCAATCTAAAATTATATTTAGGAAATATTGCTAATAATTCAAATACCGATGATGAATCACCATCTACTGAATCTATTGTCTATTCAAATATTCCAAGTCATTGTGCTCTTAATGAATCATCATCAACAAATGAAGACACCAAGTTTATTTTTGATATTAATAAATTAAGTCAACTTCTTGAAAACTCTGTTAGTAAGACATGAGAATAGTAATCTGAGAATCCTAATCTTTAAAAATTATAATTACAATGTTTAACTAATAAATTTAGTAAAGTTTAATAATTATAATAAATTAATAATTATTAATAAATCATTAAACTTGAGTTTCTCAGAATATTAATGTTTTTACAAAATTACTACTACTTTTATGTTTTTTGTCTAAATTTTCATTAATACTAAATATATTATCAAAAAATGTTAACTACTTTTCTGAAATTATAATTTTGTGTTGCTAATTTAATTAATTTATTAAAATTGAATATCAATATACATATCAATCTAATATACCAATATATAATAAACAAATCTGTGAACATTTTAGATTAATTGGATGAAAAACATAAAAGTATTAGTAATTTTGTTCAAAATTTTGTACTAAATAAAAAAACTTAAAAATTAGTATTTATCAAACTCCAAATATGAACAAATTATAAATAAGTCATATATTTATTTCCAGGCAGGAACAGTATTTAGCATAATTCACCTAATAACTAAAATCCCTATCCATTTACATTAGAGAAAAAACATGCAAGATACCTTAAGTTATCTATATAAAAACTTGTAGGAAATATAAATTGTCTTTATATTGATTCAGGATGAATGGTGATGGGATATTCAAACAATACCATTGCTCTCAATTACATGCCTACCCATTATTTCTTATTGTAATTACAAATTACTTCTATAACAAATAATTGGCATGGTATATTTTATATATTTTATAGTAAAGATATTTGGTATTAAATAATACATTTCATTATCAAATAATAAGTTAATAAATATGTGGTGAGAATATTTCTATAATGATATTTTGCTATTACTACAGATTATCAAAATAACTAATTGACAATAAAATAGATATTAATTACATATAAATATAGAAATGTAATATAAATTAAGCTATATTGTTTTAGTTGAAAGAAATCATGATTGTTATAAATTTCTTATATACGATTATTTAATGACAATATTATCATAACATATAAAATGATACTCTATATTATCACAATTTACACACTCTTGGTGTTAGTTATATTATCTACATAAATAGTGAATTATATAACTAACGTAGTGATGTGAGCCAAAGCCATAATTCCAAACATGAGGAAATACAATGATAGAAGAAGATTCACATATTCTTTGGAAAATAACTATATAGAAATATATATAAATGATGATAAAATAAATATGAAATTGTATCGTACATTTACTAAAAGTAGTTTGTATGATTTGTAGTTAAATATTTTATAAATTATGAATAAAATCTTTATTTTAAAATTAAAAACTCTAAAATTAATGATACTTTAAAAAAAGGTCATATGTAGAATATATACAAAATCAAAGAATAAATATATTTTTATATATATTACATTATATTTATTAAAATAACCTTAAAGAAAATGAATATTCCAACAAGGGCTCCACTAGCTATTAACGGAAACATGGCTGCATCTTTGTATGTCATTATATCACCAATATTTCCAGTTTCCTAAGGGAAATACAATTGTATCTATAAGTAAAACATTTGCATTCATCTGCCTTAACAAGCCAATAGTAAATATATTATCTCATCTAAAAGTTTATTTAACATGCCAATAGTAAATATATTATCTTATCTAAAAGTTTATTTAACATGCCAATAGTAAATATATTACATTATCTAAAAGTTTATTTAAAATGGCAATAGTAAATAAATCTATATCTGATATCTATATATATAAAATAGTATTCACTTAATAACAGACATCATAGTAAGATAAATAGTAATGCGATTTAGTTTAAAAGTGATACAAGTTATTTGACAATTAATGAAATATATTCAAATGTTTACTGGACCAAACTACTATTATGGTATTTATGATTACAGGATAGAGTAGGAAGCAGAATGGTTTGAATAGATGGATTATTTGTATTTGATTAATTTTGATACTTAAAAATCATGTAAGTATATATTTATTCTACCTACTCTGCAATACATATATTGTTACATTTAAAACATATATAAATTTACTCCATAAATATGTTAATATAATAACGTATTACATTAAATACGTACAACCAACATTAAATAATATATTCAGAGATTAGGGCATTTCACTTCTTTTCTCGGATTCACAAGTTAATTTTTTATATCCCAACATCAATATCATAAGAGGCTAAATAAATTATAATTAAATAAAACCTTTTGTTTTTTTTGAAATGCAACAGATCTGTATGAACCCATTACGATTGGTATAACTGCCATTATCACAAGACTTCCATAAGCAGCGAACATGCCTTCTGGACTGTTGACCGGCTTACTTGTTCCATTTTTGGTATCATTAATGAGAGCATCTAAGGTATCATTTAAAACTTCGGTCATTTTCAAAACATATGTAGAAATTCGGTAGAAATAAGTTTAATAAATGACGTGGGTACTTCCTGTATATTGTAAATAAACAAACAATTATATTTGAAAATTTAATAATTTTAAATAATATTTGTAATATTGTCAATTATTATGTACATATTATTATAAAATATGTTATACTATTTACATTTATTATTATATTGTATAATATTATATGTATAATTAGTTTAATTTACTAATTTATTGGTATTATATATTATCGATCATAATATTACATATTTTAATAACTAAATTAATATAAAAAATACTATAATAATAAAATGAGTAATGTACTTACTAATAACACATTTTGTTCTGATGGATCTGAAACAATATTACGTAATATAAAAGTCAAACAAAAAATATTAACTAAAAAAGAAATTGAAGATGTATATGAAATCGAAAGATGTAAACAATTTATTAAAGATAATTCATTTAAAAAGGTTTTTATATATATTGTAGATTATCTAAATACACTTGTAATGTTATTAGATTATATTCCTTATCGGATAGCATGTTGAAGACCCGGTGAAAATTTGTAAAAAATAGTTATCCTTCCTATTATTATCACTGAAAAGAATTGCTTGTTTTTATGCATTATTTTAACATGAATCACAATATTTGTTTTATAATTAAATATATGTTATTATTTTTTTATTGATATGTAATTATTTAAGCGAATATCCGTGAATATCATTTGTAGGTTTATTATATATTTTTACTTTTTAATCGATATGTAATTAATTATTCTTATATACGTGAATATTATCACTCTGCTGCTCTTTCTTGTGGTCGAATTGCTGCATTACCTTGAAGTAGTGTCGTTAAAAATGAAACCTTTTAGATTTGTTACCATTTTTCAATATCATCCATCAATTGTATAACTATTTCTCCTCGTACACGTAGGTAATATCTATGTTGATATCCTATTAATATGGCGCCCCAGATCGAATTAGAATGATCTGTTGATGTTCAAAACTGTGGGTATGCAAACTGTGCTATAAATGATGATTGATCATATTCATATTCGATTATAAGTCATTTATTTACTGGTGTACATTATACATCGTGTATCTTACATTATCTCGAAGCAACCTTACGCTTGGACTTTTATTATCCAATGGACTTATTATATTTATATTGTACAATCTCTTCATTGATTGAGTCACCATAACATGACAGTATACTTTCATTACAAAATAATATGCATCAAGTATTTGATATTAAAACTTGACTGAATTCTTTAGTTTACCATATGTACAAATTCAACTGGTGAACGCATTTTTGATTAAGTTTTTACCCGGAATCACTCGAGAATAACAGACGATTGACTGACCAACAGTTGACATGCATGCTATGAATATTTTTATACTCGTTTAAATTATTCGTATCCCATACAAGATTAGACATTGGTATATATTATGAGTTGGTTTGAATATATATTGTCGGAAAAACTGACAATCAGGAATAGGCTCAATAGTATTTAGTAACGTAATTAATTATTATATAAACTAACCATTAATATGATTTTATCGAATAGATGCTGTATTATTGTTGAACTTATACTAACCGTGGATAGTATGTACTTTACTAATTAACTTCATTTTACGTTACAAGGTGGCCTTACAATTTCCCGATGAAGATTTAATAAACAGTCACTACGTCGTCGATTGCATAGCGAAATCAACTAATGCCGACCTCTTCATTCTAGGAGATACATCTTACGGCTCGTTGGTACCTTAAACCTACTATTGTAAATTGTTTACACTATTGCTATAGTGTTGTAATTATAATCTGTTTAAATCTTCAATATTCGCATTCCATCTTCTCTACCGTAGAACCTTCATTACGATGAATTATGTCCTTATAAGGATATATAAATAATCTTTATGCTGATACATAGAATACAAATATATTAGAACTACTATTTAGTTTGTACCATATACCGAAGATCTATCCATAGTTCGGTGATGATTAAGTGGAAATGTACATCGTAAACTATCTATACCTTTAATTGATTAGCATATGGGAGACCGATGAATTAGTAGTGCCGCCCTATGCCATTGTACTCAGTGAATGAGGCCGTAGTTCATGTGCGACGAACTCGCCTTTGGTACTTAGGTGTCCGAGAATAAGTAGCCCGCGGTACACTGCCGACAGGTGCTGCGTAGACGAGGTGGCGGCCGCTCACGGCGACGCCGATTGCCTGCTCCACTTCGGCTCCGCGTGTCTGTCTTCCACGACTCGACTGCCCGTTTGCTACGTGTTCGCGAAACGAACGCTGCACGACGCTCCCGCCACTCTGGCCTCCGCGCTGGCCGCAACCTTGAAGCCGTTCAGTCGACCTTTGCTATTGTTCGTCGACCTCGCTTATCACCATCGCCTCGGTGCGTTTCGCTGTTCTCCGAGTAGCTCAGTGAATGTAAATTGAAGTACTATTTTATAGAATCATATATTTATATTAATTTAGTTATTTCTTTAAATTTCAACAAGTATTTTACTATTAATTCTTTTATCATTTAATCAATTCTATTTTGTTAATTGATTATATCTATTAATTTTATTTCACTATTAAATCTTAGATTTTAATTTGGTATCAATATTTACACGTCGTACTTCAGATGAGATCGCCGAATGTTTGCGACAGTACTACCCCGGGCTACTTGTTCCCGAAGTCGTTTCAACCAGCGCCGATAGTGGTAATAGTAGGCGTATGGACGAGGGATCGCCATGCCCTATGACCTCCGACGCGGAGATCAATTCTTCTGCCCGTATCGACGTAACGTCGCCCCCTCGACCTACGACTGCGACCATATTTGGGCGGACGTTCCGCGGCGATATCGACGCCGCCGTCGCCGTAATCTACGTGGGCGGTCGACCGGAATGCAGTTCGCTCGCCACCCACCTGGCGATGAGATTTGCGTCCAACTCGACCCCGGTGGTCACCTTCGATGCCGAGACGGGATCCGCTCGACTCGAATCCTCTCGGGTGAACCGTACGCTCATGAGACGATACTACCTCGTCGAGAAGGTCATCGCTCTCCTGCCTATCCTCTCGCTACACTTCTTGCTATCTCTCTTTGTCCTCCCTACCTTCCTCCTCATCGTCCGCCTGCCTCTCTTCTACCCCGACTTCATATCTACGCTATTCTAATCCACATGGTTCGCGTGGTCAATGAATAACGCTACTTCTATATGTCTTTGCTTCTACGCCTACGCCTTTCACAGGTGAAAGACGCTCATATTATCGGAATCCTCATCAGTACATTAGTTGTGAAAGACTACCTTAAAATGATCGATCGCCTGAAACTTCTGATCAAACGAGCTGGCAAAAAGTCGTACCTGATTTCGGTACTTGTACTCTAAACCTAATAAATCGCTATATCGCGTCCCGTATATAAAAACATAACAAATAATATGATAACAAAAGTACAATATATTTCTTGTACATATCAAACTTAAGGGTCGGCGTAACCTTCGCTTTTAATTGTTTTACAAAATATTTTTACAACAAAAATTTAATTAATAATCTTTAAAACGACGTATATCCTGTTTTATAAAAGTAACTATAAGTGCATCAAATATATATTTTAAACATATGCCTGTCAAATCACCTCCTTACGTATAGCATTATATGCCATTCATATACATGAATGCCTCCTGATGTATGCCATACCCACACCACCGTTCACACCGTTCACACGCATATGACCTATATCTTTATAGGTGGGTAAACTGAATGCTGCAAAACTCGCGAATTTCAGCGACATCGAAATATTTGTGACGATTTCGTGCATCGAGACTAGCCTCGTTGATTGCGCTGACCTTTACCGACCTGTTGTGACTCCTTACGAGGTTGAGGTCGCTTTGAATGCCAATCAAACGTGGGACACCAACTACTGCTCTGAGTTTGCCCGACTTCTTCCAGGTTTGTTTCGAAATATTTATATATTTTTTTGTCATCTCTCTACTAAATACTAAATAGAATAAACTATGATTGTTTAATTTTTTCGGCGAATATATTATTTTTACATATTACTATTACAACATGTTAATTGATACATATGCTAACACTATATTATAGTAATGATGATGATGACCTAAAATAGTAAAAATCAGAAAATTTTGTGTTATAATTTGATTAAATTATATTTTCATATATTTATTCTGATAAATATTATATAGAGTAATATAACTAAATATTCTGAATATAATGAATGATATTTCATGATAAACCATTAGGTTAATAATCAAAAATAATCACCCTTCTAAAATGTATTATATGGAAAGTAAACATTGAAAATTCACGAATAACACAATCAATTTCGAGAAATGCTTTGTTTCTATTGGATGATCATTCCTTATCATAATAAAAAAGTATATTGAAAATAAATATTTAATTTAGCTTTTTGAAATTTTAAAAAGATTAATATTACTACAAATAATTCTTATTTACAAAATGTAATCACAATATATTTAATATGCCAATATTACGAATTTATGATAAATTTGAATATTGAAATATAGAAAACTAAATTTTTAATTTTAAGAATTATATTTCAATAATTTAAATTTCTAAAATAATTTGTTTTCCAAAATATCATGTTAGAGTGAAATTTGTGTGAAATAAAGTGAAATTTTACTTTAACCAATACAACCAATATAAAATAGTGCCATCGTTCTGTATACCTAATATACAATAGCATTATTTATATTTCAATGTGTAATTAAACGTAATATTTTGATATAATAAAATATTAATTGTTAAATTTATAATAGTTTATAACATAGATATTTAACATTAATAAAACCATTTAAACTGATTATATTTACATTCTTATATAAACATTATAGTACATTAAATAGAAATAAATTTGAGAATTAATGATAAATAATTGTTAATAAATAAATATTAGATGTTATTTAACGTTAACTATTTTAATTGATAATGTCTTAATATAGAATATACAAAATAATAATAAAATAACTAATTAATAACAATATTTAAAATTATTATATTTCATTATGATTATTAATTATATTATTCTATTATAATATAATTTCAATATCTTTAATATTAAGTTAACTTGTAATATATAATTATTAATATTTACAAACATAAAATACATATTATGATGTATAATACATATTAAAAAAATGTAATATTAAAATATACGGGTTAGAAATAATAATATTTATCATATTTTAACTTATTATATATTTTTTATATATTATACATTATTTATTTATATAATCTAAGATTTTAAATTCATTTTGAAATAATTTATATTATAAAAGCGAATTGCAAATGTATGTAATTTATTCTCAAATTACCATAATTTTTAATTAAATATATTATTACTTTTTCAATATTAAATGTTATTAAGATATTATTATTTCATATTGAATAGACTTATATTTTATATACAAATAAGTAAACTTGTAGAAAATATGAATTATTTTTAAGAGGTGTACACTGAAAAAGCCAGTCGTTGTAATAAACGGAATTAAATATTTTAAATATTTTATAAATATTAACTAAAAGCAATATCTTTTGTTCTCTGTAATTCTAAGTCATTTTTTATTCGTTCGGAATAGAATTCCGAACGATAAATAGAATTCCGAACGATAAAGCAAACCTTTTTTTCAGTGTGTGCAGTGCTTTAGAGTTTTACAATAAACGTATTGTGCATTTGATAATTAATATTCAAATATGTACAAATTATATTGCCAGTTTTCAGAGCATATTATTAAATAGCTTCAGGTTGTAAAGCTAAATGATAGAAAAATAATAAACATCTATTAAATAAAAAATTTATAATTTATTGTTAAATTGCACTAATTCAAATTTTTAATAAAATTCTGTTATGCGATTATGACTCATCAATATAAAAAATCAACTGTATTCTATTTTACTTATAATCATATAAACAGTCTAATTATGATTTTCAATTACATTTGGTAACTATTGAATTAGAATTGAATACTATAAGGAAAATATATATTCTTTCATAGAAATTGTTATTTTCAAATATTTTATTATATTTTTCACTAATGAAATTTCATATTCTTATATTACCTAATTAAATATAGAATGTACTTATATATAATCAAGATAACAAAATCTTCTTCAAAGGGGTTAAAAGTAAAATTATGTTATAATATTGAATAAAGAAAATGTATGTTATTTATATATTACGGTCATTTGGGATGTATTTGTAGAACATATGATGCTAATTTTTTTTCATTCGTCAGGCGGCAACCGTCACGTGGAAGTCAAAGTCGACACAGACACCGTCGACGTATCTTTAGTGACCGGCAACATTCGACAGTTCGGCGCCTCCCGTAACTCCGTCGATTGCGGAGAATCATGCGACGCTACGTCCGCTGTGGCCGTGCGAAATGATTACACAATCGCTGTGAACGCAGGTTTGTTACATTCCGGCTGGTCGAGCCAGATTGATTCATGAATATATTCTAATGGTTTATAAATTATAAAAAACGCATTCGTTATATGAACAATAATATAGAGATTCATTTTCAAATTTTGATAAGTTTCTATGATTGTCTTTCGCAATGTTTCTCATTGTCTTATGTAAATAGATAGTAACTTTACGAATTTGGCATTCTTATCTCCCTGATCGTAGCACCGGAGTGCACCGAGTAAATAAATTGAATTTATTTTAATGAATTATTCAATATAAAGTAGTACTTTCTTACTCGGGTTCCATAGTTGGTCCTCCGTTATATTTTCTTTGCAATCATAACCGTTGCTTATTCGCATTACAGCCGAATTCTTGACGACTAGAATATTTAGAGGTCTGGAGCCGAAATACGGACAAACCGAAGTCAGCAAGGCAGTGGAGGGTGGCACCGGTATTGCTATGGGTTATGAAGGCGAGGGCAGTAGTGATACGGCTACGGAGTTACAGCAAGTTTTAAGTTCTACTGATTTACAATGAAATATACTAGGAATGATACAGATTTGCCAACGGAATTTGAAGGTCCTCATATTACATAATAGAGAAAATTATTAAAGGAGTGAAGTATTTATTTATATAACATTATTTGTATATTGTGTATTACACAATACAATTTTGAACTTTCAAATTATAATACTTTATTAATTTTTTAGTATCGGATTCCAATATATCAATAAAATATATATTGTCAATAAAACTATTAGTAAACATAAGTAGATAAATCATTTTATTAAAATAAATATATACATGATTTGGAAAGTAATAATAAAATGGAATTATTATTCTTTGAATAAAATCACACATGCTGCCAAAATCACCAACAATAAAACCTACGGAATTAGTAAAGATATTATACAAACAAATTCTCATATAGTCTAATCGACGATGTATTACCTAATAGGTCAAAAATGAATTAATATTCTAAATTATAATTATAGTATTGGGCGAAACTAAATGATTTATAAAAAGAGTAAAATTGAATTGATAATTGTTCAATTTTGGACAAGTTTATTTAATATTTCTAACCTTTAATTGAGGATAGTCATTCATCATAATTGTTGCATAACCGATGTAAGGAAGGTATCTATAGGTAAAAAGAATTACTTAAGTAGATACATTATAATGGACTAAATAAATATCTCACCCATCCGTAGAAGCTAATTATAATGTAAAATGCATAATTAAAGAAAAGAACATTAATTTAAGGCAATGCAAAAGATGTGAACAATTCAGATCGGTATAAATTTGATTATGTTGGAAATAAACAAACCCTTTACTACGACCAATCATATGCTTGCGTTCCAACCAAGATTGCCCGGGAGCGTATAGACCACGATCATCAATGTTGTTGTTATCACCTTTAGTCAGGAATACAGTTTGGTTGTCGCTGGAGAAAGTTTAGGTTGTCAATAATAATGTTGTTAAATATATTATTTTAAATTAATAATTCAAGATAAGTTTAATATATATATTTATATCTAAATATTAAGCATTTTATATTTCTTTAATACATGTATTAATGTTTAATCAATGGAATTTATTTTAACCGTACCCTATATATTAAATATGACTACTTGTACAAGATGTAAAAGCTATGAATGTTATTTAATATTCAATTTGTGAATAAAAGTAAATCGTAAACATTTATACGATGACAATTAAGCTGGGTTCCTACAAAGATTTTACCAGTAGAATAGTTTATCAATAACGCATATTTTATCGGACATGCCCATTTTAACGATGATATCACGATTTAAAACATTCTATATCAAATAGCATCGATGAACTTCTTACCGCAAAGATAATCGTAATTACCTTAATGATATAAACTATGAACTTACATATTTAAATTTTATTATTCAAATAACAAATCGTACACAATTATTACGTTAATGCCCAAAACTCAATACACAATTCTACTGGTAGAATCTCAGTGGAACCACGTAATTAATTATATAAATTCCTAAAAATAAGCCATGAGTATGTTCCATCACTATATATCGAGGTTGATCATTGCATTATATATTCTGTATTAGGATATTATTATATATTGTAAAGTTAATACGAATAAATAATCATAAATGAATTTTTTTAAGCATTCTGTTTCAGTGAAGATTAATTTTTTTACACATATCTAAAAAACTATAAATTATCCATTTATTGGGTAATTTGCAAAATAAAAAAATGTATTTATAATTGTAGGATTAACGCTGGAACAATGGTAATTATTGTAGAACATGTTCATGTAGGCAATCAATTTACCTAAACGATAGTTTTGAAAAACAAATCTTGTTTACCAATATTAAATAGAATAAATTTATTCGCTATATGCAAATTATATATTGAGAACGATACAAGAAACTACAATGGAGAATATTCAAAAGGGTTTGTGAATAATAGCAAATAATAGCAAATAATAGCAAATAATATATGTTAAAAATGTAGCGGTGGAAATAATAATGCATTGTTGCGTTATGATATTGACTAACTGTTCATGGATTTTTATAACACGGTGGACAATTGGAATGGGTCGATCTTGAATTTTAAACACTGTGATATCTCCAACTCTGATATCCTCGTCTTTATAGTTTGTCAGAAATAACAGATCACCGCGATAGAATGCTGGTTCCATACTGCCACTGAATAATAAAATATTATAAATAACAATCGCTATATCAATAAATAATGATGAAATTCACGTAGTGGATCACACTTGGAAGATGAAATGACCCGGTGAAAATTAGTAAAAATAAGATACTCTCTTAAATACGCTAGATAAATTGCTTGATTTTTATGCACGATTTGAATATGAATCACAATATTTGCTCAAATAATTAAATCTATGTTTTTAGTTTTTTTTATGTAATATGTAATATGAAGTATATGAAATACGTGAATTTATCACGTGGGAGTAAACCCAATATCATATCAATCTATATATGATATTACTTCATATTATAGTATATGATACATATATCATATATGTATCATATAATATGAAGTACTATCATATGATATATTTAATCGGATCAGCTTCTATAATTATGGTGAAAAGTAACATGAAAACTTTGTGGTGAATTAACATCATATACTCAATTAAAAAAATGATATTCCCATATATAAAATAACTAATTACATATCAATTTAAAAACTAAAAACATATATTTAATTATTTGAATAAATATTGTAATTCATATTAAAATAATGCATTCAAATCAAGCGATCTATTCAGTGATTATGGCTAATATTTCCGAATATTTACCGGTTCGTCTTCCATACGTGATCCCACTAGGTGTATACATATAATTACGTTATACCTTAATACTACTACAATGGGACTATCACTGCGGCTCAAGTAGATTAATCCTTTCCACACCATAAGAGCAGAAGATGCAACCATAGCGAAATTCAATATTTGATAGAGAATCTAACAATAAATCAAAGGTGCATTAATTATTATTAATAGTATATCAAATTAAGTTTAACAGATAATTTGCATGGATAAACATATGTATATGTATTAATAATATAGTATTACGTTAAATTAAGTTTAACAAATAATTTGTATAAATAAACATATTTATATCGTATTATTTTTATCGGAATAGTTAAACAAAGCAACATTCAAGTAGCACTTTACCTGCCTAGCATTCATTCGTTTAAATTCATCGAATACAGATAATGAGAACAACATATTGATGATTAAATATATTTAATAAAATAGAATTTAAAAATAATTTTGATATTATTGTTGACAAGTTGTCAAATAAGATCTTTGATCCGGTAAGAATAATTCATTATCATTGTGTCAATAAACATCATTTATATATTTAGATAGTTTCGTAATATTTCATTATTCATTTTTTAGTAACTAAGAAATACATTAAGTCTAGTTTCAGTAACTAAATAATATTTAAGCATTATATTTATTATTGGTCATGTGTTATAATAAAATATACGTTGTAAATAGTAAAGCATGCACCAGTATTTGTTAATTTTAACTTCTCAGCTAGGTAAATTCATTTTGTTTATATTGACTACACGTTTCATTTTATGTGTAAATTCGAATATTACAAATAATTCGATTATTTACAGTAACATACACGATATCAGATATATCGATACGCCTATTTATAATGGTGATCACCACGTTATACTCTCAGGTTTAGCGGATGCTACAGCTCTAGTATATCATGAAACAGACGACTTAGTATTTTTCATCGATGCAGAGAAGAAAACTGTAAATCGAATACCCTCAACAGGCGGGACTCACACTACAATAATCGGTGATAATCTTGAAAAACCAACCTCATTATCCGTAGACTGGCTATCGCGTAAACTCTACATCGCCGATTCCGGTAGCCATAAGATCGAAGCCATCGATTTTTCCGGACGTACCCGTTCTACCGTTTACTGGAGTAGCGAATATGCACCGCTCGCGGTACACGTTCGACCCGACCTCAGGCGGCTTTTCTGGGCGAGCTCTACGTCGGGATCCCGAGGTCGTATCGACAGCGCTTCGGCTTGCGGCACGTCGCGACGCACGCTCATCAACCGCGACGTCTGGCGACCGCACTCTTTAACCTCCGACCTCGATAAACTCTACTGGTTCGACGGTTCGCGTCATCGCCTGCACTCGTGTCTACTGGACGGATCGCGGCGCCACCTGGTGTTCAGCGAGACCGGCGACAATCCGTTCTCGTTGGACCATCGCGACGGCTCCTTTTACTGGATCGCCGGCCGCTCCATAATATCGCTACGGGACTCCGACCTACGCCACACCGTTGTCCGCGACGGCGTCGACTTCCCGTCGGGTCTAACCCTTCCGGTGGTCCGCAGACCCCATCTGGCCAACCCTTGCGCGTCGGCAGCTCGTTGCCCTCACCTCTGCCTGCTCTCGTCGGCCAATAAACTCGGCTACAGTTGCCTTTGCGACGACGATCAAACGTCTTCTTCTTCCGGCGGCGGCGGCGACGGCGCTAACGCCGGCCTACTCGTGTTCCGTTGCTCGCGCGCCTCGAGGAAGCTCCTCCTGGTGGCCGCCGGCTGGAATATCCTCGGCGTCACGCTGTCCGAACACGCAAACTCGTCGGTTCACGGCGTCGAAAACCTACGCGAATTACCCATCAGGAACATCAAGAAGGCCATATCGGTCGCCTACGACTACGAAAACTCAATGGTTGGCTATTTAGATCTATTTAGGCGGATGAGTGTGTTGTGTTTTGTACACTAATATAGTGGTCAGTAACCACTGGTCAAGACAGTCTTGAAATTTCGATAAGAGTAAGTTTACTAAATTGTATAGCTACATTATTTATAAATATGAAATTTTATTTATATGTATCAAATATTCATATATAATCGCTCTATATTTCACTTTCCCTACCCACAATCGGCCCTGTAACCCCTCTTGCCTCGCAGGTTTACTGGTCGGATTTCCCTCGCGGCATCTCGAGGAGTCGTATGGATGGCAGCCAACGCCATCTAGTGGTCGGAGAATCAATCGAATCGGACGGAATCGCCATCGCGATGTCGGGGCTTTATTGGACCGACGCTCGACGGAGGATTATTGAGGTCAGTAAATTATCGACGCGTATGACATCTTAGCCTAACTCCGACGTAAGATCTACTATTTTAATTCGAACTATGAACTCTTACGGTATCTAGTGTCTTTATAAAGAAGAATCTGATTCCACGTTTTAACAG
Source organism: Osedax frankpressi (assembly GCA_964035775.1). Classification (NCBI taxonomy): domain Eukaryota; kingdom Metazoa; phylum Annelida; class Polychaeta; order Sabellida; family Siboglinidae; genus Osedax; species Osedax frankpressi. The sequence goes on along the minus strand of OZ038312.1, from coordinate 34,096,928 downwards.
CCAATTGTTACCCTATGGTTTGGTTTGGTTTGGTGTATGTAGGAAAATTATGCGAGAACCACGTAGAATTAAAATCGTTGGTAAAATTTGTTATCGGCAATTGAAAAATAATATAGAAAATAATAGAAAATAATATAGAAAATATGTCAGATTTTATATTGTTATACAACTTTTCACTCTCTGAATTGTTTCTAATTTATTTATAACTATAGAGGTTTTGTTAGTTTGTTTACTCATTCCCAAAAAACCTATTTTTCAATAGTTTTTTTCGGCTATACTGTCAATTGCGTTAACATATCATCATATTGGCCTAAATATAGTGGACTATTGACATAGTAGAGCCTTAGTAAGATATACGAGTTAATCACCGTGATAAACTATGGTCTACTTTGTAGTCACCAAAGTTTCATCCGTGACTGTAATTGATAACTACTTATTAGATAATACTTTGTGAACACAAACGCACACACAGATATATATATATATATACATATATATATATATATATATATGTATATATATATATATATATATATATATATATATACATATATATATACATATATATATATATGTATATATATATATATATATATATGTATATATATATATATATATATATATATATATACATATATATATACATATATATATATATGTATATATATATATATATATACATATATATATACATATATATATATATATATATATATATATACATACATATATATATATATATATATATACTTTTATATAATGTATAGAAATAGTTTATACTAGACACATGTATAGAACTACAATAGGACATTGTAGTAGGGGGGGGGAATGGTGTTCAAGGCGGTCAACGTTCTTTCGCGCATCTGATAACGGTGATTTCGTCGCCTGGCGTGTTCGTCTCGGTTCGCCCTAGGTGGCGTCCCCGTCGATTGTGAGCCATCAATCAACCCCCCGACAAGCGAAGCCGCCTACAGTCCTTACACTCGGCGTGTTACGCAATCGACGGCGTGTTACGCAATCGACGGCGTCGTGGGTGCTCGACGGGTACTGAGGAGATGAGTAATCGACGACGGGTAGATATGCGTAGATATGGGGTTAACGTGAAGGAATGGGGTTAACGTGAAGGAATGGGGTTAATGTAAAGGAATGGGGTTAATGTAAAGGAATGGGGTTAATGCTTATGAATGGAGTTAATGTAAAGGAATGGGGTTAACGTGAAGGAATGGGGTTAACGTGAAGGAATGGGGTTAACGTGAAGGAATGGGGTTAATGTAAAGGAATGGGGTTAATGTAAAGGAATGGGGTTAATGCTTATGAATGGAGTTAATGTAAAGGAATGGGGTTAACGTGAAGGAATGGGGTTAACGTGAAGGAATGGGGTTAACGTAAGGGAATGGGGTTAACGTAAGGGAATGGGTTTAATGTGTAGGAATGGGGTTAATGTAAATGAATGGGGTTAATGTAAAGGAATGGGGTTAATGCTTATGAATGGAGTTAATGTAAAGGAATGGGGTTAATGTAAAGGAATGGGGTTAATGTAAAGGAATGGGGTTAATGTAAAGGAATGGGGTTAATGTGTAGGAATGGGGTTAACGTAAGGGAATGGGGTTAATGTGTAGGGATGGGGTTAACGTAAGGGAATGGGGTTAATGTGAAGGAATGGGGTTAACGTAAAGGAATGGGTTTAACGTAAGAGAATGGGTTTAATATGTAGGAATGGGGTTAATTTAAAGGAATGGGGTTAATGCAAAGGAATAGAGTTATTGCTTATGAATGGAGTTAATATAAAGGAATGAGGTTAATGTAAATGAATGGGGTTAATGTAAAGGAATGGGGTTAATGTGTAGGAATGGGGTTAACGTAAGGGAATGGGGTTAATGTGAAGGAATGGGGTTAATGTAAAGGAATGGGGTTAATGTGAAGGAATGGGGTTAACGTAAGGGAATGGGTTTAATATGTAGGAATGGAGTTATTGCTTATGAATGGAGTTAATGTAAAGGAATGGGGTTAATGTAAAGGAATGGGGTTAATGTAAAGGAATGGGGTTAATGTAAAGGAATGGGGTTAACGTAAGGGAATGGGTTTAATGTGTAGGAATGTGGTTAATGTAAAGGAATGGGGTTAATGTAAAGTAATGGAGTTATTGCTTATGAATGGAGTTAATGTAAAGGAATGGGGTTAATGTAAAGGAATGGCGTTAATGTAAAGGAATGGGGTTAATGTGAAGGAATGGGGTTAATGTAAAGGAATGGGGTTAATGTAAAGGAATGGGGTTAATGTAAAGGAATGGGGTTACTATTTAGGAATAGGGTTAATGCAAAGGAATATAGTTAATGCTTAGGAATGGAGTTATTGCTTATGAATGGAGTTAATGTAAAGGAATGGGGTTAATGTAAAGGAATGGGGTTAATGTAAAGGAATGGAGTTAATGTAAAGGAATGGGGTTAATGTGAAGGAATGGGGTTAATGTAAAGGAATGGGGTTAATGTGAAGGAATGGGGTTAATGTAAAGGAATGGGGTTAATGTAAAGGAATGGGGTTAATGTAAAGGAATGGGGTTAATGTAAAGGAATAGAGTTAAAGTGTATGAATCAGGTCAATCTATAAGAATAGTGTTAATGTGAAGGAATGGGGTTAATGTAAAGGAATGGGGTTAATGTAAAGGAATGGGGTTAATGTAAAGGAATGGGGTTAATGTAAAGGAATAGAGTTAAAGTGTATGAATCAGGTCAATCTATAAGAATAGTGTTAATGTATAGATATGTGGTTAATATATTTATATATAGGGTTAATGTATTGGTATAGGTTTAATGTGTAGCAAAGAGATAATAGGCAGCTGTATGAATGGGTACAATTTGTGTTGAATGTGATTAGTTTAATGGGACATATCGACGTGAGATGGGATGGAATGGGATGGGATGGGATGATAGAATGGCTGGCAAGAAAACAATGTCGACGTTCTGCATTTTATCAAATCTAATAGCCTAATTAATTTTCATTCTATTTTAAGATCGCACCGGAGTTTATTTTTAGATTCATACAACCGAATACATTCGGCCGTTTACATTATACACTCACTACACGTAACCAGTTTTATACTCGTGGTTTGTTTACATTGCTGTTTTAGCCTACGATTCGGAAAACTCGTAGCTTTTTCCCCCCTCTGCCGGGAGTACAATTGTATTATACCATATAGATACAATCCACTTAAATTTTATAAAAATCTCCTACAATATCGTATATAGCAACACGTTTCCTAAATCAACCGATTACGTTTTAATTTTATTAAATCCGTTATTCGAGTATACTTTTTATTTTATGTTTCTTTAACGTGCACACTTCCTGTGGAACCATCTGGCAAACTATATGATATAATAGTTTTTAGAAATCCTGTAATAATATAATAATATAAAGGAAAGCCAGTATTTACAATTGTATTGAAACCAGGACATTTTAGTTTTTTGTTATACTATAAAAGTTAAAATATATTCTATTTGTATTAAAAATGTATTATGTTTATTTTTTATTTAAAGTAATTATATAACATTGTATAATAGTTACATCATCTGGTTTCTTGGGTAGTTGAACATAAGTTAATGATGCATTTGAAAAAGATTATATATACATATACGTATGTATGTAAATTATGTAAATATTAATTATAATTAGTATACTAATTAATAAATTACAATTAAGTTGTATAATTAATATGTAAATAACATATGTTATATATAAATAAATAAATCATATACCTTTACATTTATTTAGTATTAATAATATAAATAATATTAATAATATAAATTTATATCACTATTTTTTTATATAAATAAATATCTTTAAAATTGTTTTTTTCAACTTTATCAACTTCTTTTATTGAATAACAATATATTCAATATAAAGTAACAAAAGCAAGAATAATATTAAGTTCTTTTTAAAGTTAAATGAAAATTAATATTATTATTAAAATAGGATTATAAGATATTAAATTAATATGAAAATAATTAGCTATTGTATAATATATAACAATACAAATAGCCTAGAAATTACTACAATCAGCATTTCATTAAATAATTTACTTAAAATATATGTATAAAATGATATAACAAATGTATATTATATGCAATACATCTATATAATTACATACTAATATAGTTTATAAGATTTATAATATTAGTATCAAGTAGTTATATGTGTAATTACTTGATAGTTTATTAATTAATTAATATATTATATTATATGTAAATTTACTAACTTATAAACTAAATTTAAACTTACATGAATAACGTATGCTGAACTACACTAATGGTGTAAAATGAATTCTGAATATTATGTAATTCTTATACATTCTAACGTCTGAAGTATATTGAATATTTTTTTAAGAATTAAAAATCATTGAAATTAAATTAACATTAAATCATCACTCATATGCAAGATATGAATATCATCAGATGATCACATTGATTATATATATATATATATATATATATATATATATATATATATATACTAGTCTATGTCCTAGTGTTAGCATAGTATCCTTATCTAGTCGCGATATCTTGATCCGTAAGCCATATACGGTACTGAGTTGAAATACCTGAACATGCTATAGAGAATCTATTGAGGTATGTTAGTCCACCCATATACCACCCTAGGTACTGGGGGGGGACTATGAGGTACGTCGGGTACTTAGCATTCTGATGGGTAACTCGAGTAATAGGCTACTCGACCCCATCCAGATAACATTAGTGGACCACGATAGACTCCGCCCTGCCCCACCAGCCCTAGGCTTACCCCTACTCTTTCCACTACTCTTACTCCCACTCTCACCCCCACTTTTACCCCCACTTTTACCTTTACCTCGTTAAGAGTGGGCGCTGGTTTTTTGTAATTAAAACGCGTAACCCAGATAACATCTCTGCTCGTTCTTAGAGACTAGCCTGCTCATCCCTATAGGGCATATTACCTGGCCCTAGTCTACCCAACTCCAGGCCATTCAGCCAAGGCCCATCGCGGGCCTAGCGCCTATATTTAGGCTATAGACTTCTCGAATCTGCTGTTAGATCAGATAAGCCGTACGCCGTACGTTTAGAGGTTTTCCGATGCGCATTGTGTAGTGCGCGGTGTGCGATGTGCGGTGTGCGGTGTGCGGTGTGCGATCTGAGATGTGCGGTCTGAGATATTAGGTATATAATGTAAGGTGTGCGGTGTGCGGATATGGTGTGCGGTGTGCTGTCTGAGATATGAGGTATATAATGTAAGGTGTGCGGTGTGCGGATATGGTGTGCGGTGTGCGGATATGGTGTGTTGTGAGAGGTGTGCGGTTAATAGGCGGCCACAGAAAACTCGACAAAATGCAACGTCATGTAATCATAACTCCTCCCCCTCGGAGTGCAACTCTGTACGCTCTAGCTCCGCCCCACTTATCCCCTCACTTTCAACCACGTCCTCACATTTAGCCCCGCCCCTATGAAGTCGAGATCCCTTATTGACTCCTTAGTTTCCCCTTTAGGTATATATCGTTTATCCTCCCAAGTCTTAAATTGTTTCCTTCCCAACTACCTCTTCCCAAGTGTAATTGCATATGCCACAATGTTAAGACCATAGTGATTATCTAGTTTTCGAAACGTAATTGGAAATCATTGAAACTCTCCTTTAGCAGTACTTGGGATTTGGGGTTATTGGATAAACTCTAGGTACCATAGTGCATTTATTAACTTACTCCTACATAATCATAATCATCATAAATATATATAAATATATATATATATATATATATATATATATGTGTGTGTGTGTGTGTGTGTGTGTGTGTATGTGTGTATGTGTGTATGTATGTGTGTGTGTATGTGTACGTGTGTGTGTGTGTGTGTGTGTGTGTGTGTGTGTGTGATATCAGGTCATTTGAGTTTTTACTCATACATACCGGTATAACTTGACATGTACTTACTTTATATTATGTTTATTTTACAAATTGATTACAAAACAATTGAGGGTAGTCGTCGTCCGCTTACACGCGAACAATGAGAAGATTAGGATCGCGTATCCCGTAATCACTGGCCAGAGGGAGGCCGAGGGAGGCCTAGGGAGGCCAGAGGGAGGCCAGAGGGAGGCCTAGGGAGGCCGAGGGAGGCCTAGGGAGGCCAGAGGGAGGCCGAGGGAGGCCAAAGGAAGCCGTGCTCTACGCATACGGAATGCATTAGAATTCACGCGTGCGCCGTTCGTGCGAGAATTCGAGTAAAACTCGCCGTTTGCAGACGATAACGTCCGCAGTTATTTAAATGCGCGTTCTTGTGCGGTCTGCTTTGTTATAATTTATGTACGCCGGTGTTTTGCGGCAGTGAATGGCTGCGGGATGAACAATGCGTTGCGAGATGCGCGCACGGGAGGAGATCGGAGTCCTGGATAGAATGTGCTCTACACTGTACAGGATGCAGATGTGTGGGCGGGGTTTGGTGGGTGCGGTGGGTGCGGTGATGAGGCCACTGGTGTTGCGGTGGTGTTATTGATGATATTCCATGGTGAGAGTAGTGCTATTAATACTCGTAATTGTATCTCTATCCTCTAGCGCCACACTCCTACTACCACACCCACCACTACCCACTACTACCCACCACTACCCACCACTACCCACCACTACCCACCACTACCCACCACTACCCACCACTACCCACCACTACCCACCACTACCCACCACTACCCACCACTACCCACCACTACCCACAACTACCCACTACTACCCACTACTACCCACCACTACCCACTACTACCCACTACTACCCACTACTACCCACTGCTACCCACCACTACCCACCACTACCCACCACTACCCACTACTACCCACTACTACCCACTACTACCCACTACTACCCACCACTACCCACCACTACCCACTACTACCCACTACTACCCACCACTACCCACCACTACCCACCACTACCCACAACTACCCACTATTACCCACAACTACCCACTACTACCCACTACTACCCACCACTACCCACTACTACCCACCACTACCCACCACTACCCACTACTACCCACTACTACCCACTACTACCCACCACTACCCACCACTACCCACAACTACCCACTACTACCCACTACTACCCACCACTACCCACTACTACCCACTACTACCCACTACTACCCACTACTACCCACCACTACCCACCACTACCCACTACTACCCACCACTACCCACCACTACCCACCACTACCCACAACTACCCACTACTACCCACTACTACCCACCACTACCCACTACTACCCACTACTACCCACTACTACCCACCACTACCTACTACTACCCACTACTACCCACTACTACCCACTACTACCCACTACTACCCACCACTACCCACTACTACCCACCACTACCCACCACTACCCACTACTACCCACCACTACCTACTACTACCCACTACTACCCACTACTACCCACCACTACTCACTACTACCCACTACTACCCACCACTACCCACTACTACCCACCACTACTCACTACTACTCACTACTACCCACCACTACCCACTACTACCCACTACTACCCGCCACTACCCACCACTACCCACCACTACCCACCACTACCCACCACTACCCACTACTACCCACTACTACCCACCACTACCTACTACTACCCACTACTACCCACTACTACCCACCACTACTCACTACTACCCACTACTACCCACCACTACCCACTACTACCCACCACTACTCACTACTACTCACTACTACCCACCACTACCCACTACTACCCACTACTACCCGCCACTACCCACCACTACCCACCACTACCCACTACTACCCACCACTACTCACTACTACTCACTACTACCCACCACTACCCACTACTACCCACTACTACCCGCCACTACCCAACAATACCCACCACTACTCACCACTACCCACCTCTACTCACTACTACCCACCACTACCCACCACTACCCACTACTACCCACTACTACCCACCACTACCCACTACTACTCACTACTACTCACTACTACCCATCACTACTCACTACTACCCGCCACTACCCACCACTACCCACCACTACCCACTACTACCCACTACTACCCACCACTACCCACTACTACTCACTACTACTCACTACTACCCATCACTACTCACTACTACCCGCCACTACCTAGTAAAAATGATATGTTTAATAAACATGCTTTATTTGTTAACAAACATTTTCCATCACAATAAAATCTGTAATTTAAAACGAATATAATTTCAAATAATTTATATTCCAATGTTTTTTCCCATGGGATGCATCCCCGATTTTATTCTCAGTGTACATCCTTCCCGTCAGATAGATAATTTATCAATTCCCAAACGGTAGATATAATCAATACTCTGATGATACAGGAATGCATTCCGAAACCAAAGATACTTCCCCCAGTTGAATTGCCTCTATAAAATAAATAACTGTCTCATAAATAACAACTTTCTGCTCAACTTTAAGAAAAAGGTCATATAAATACTAATAGAACAGACACAATGATTGGTGTATGTTAACATACTTTCCCGGTATTTACATAAACTACGGACTCAACAACGAAATACTTAGATTTCCATTTCAAAAACAGAGTTAATTAAAATTATGTAACAATCTACAAACGTCCAATTATTCAAATTCAATTAAGACTACACGATCTCCAGGAATGCCAGTCTACTGCTTTGCAACACATACTCCATACTACAATACTATAATGCACCGCTTGACCTCATTACATAACACCACTTTAATACATTTTGATAGAATCAACAACAATTCGACTGGTATGCAATCCCAAACAAATACTGACTTACGACAGCGACTAAATTGGATGACAACCCAAAACTCTATCGTCTACAAACAACTTACCGTACTATAAAATATACTAGTCTACTGACAACCTGTTACGCTTCCAAGTATGCCGTTCTTATAGACTCGACCACTTGGATCCTGTGACCAACTCACCTTAATTACATGTCCATCGAACTCGTTCTATGCTTTAGGCAATACATGTTTCGGTTAAATGCGACCACGGGCCACGACTCCATGAACATGGAAACACGGTTGCACTTGGCCGAATAGACTTAATCCCTTACATTCGTTACGCAAACACATATACGTCGTACGTGTACACACATAAATCAGCGTCCACAATATTCGATATAATAAATACTGAAATGCATACCGAACTTCGCAAAAAACATTAGCGATTTATCAAACTCAAAAAGTAAAACGACCTTAGACCTTCTCGAATCACTACTCGGCGATATGGAACAGTCGTCCCGCGACTAATGATTTAGAAACAAACTACACGAATACCTACTCGAACTCTAATGACCCTGTCCTTGCGAGTCCGAGTACTTCCAGGTGCACGCCTATATCCTACTGACCGTATTACCTCTTCGTGGTCGTACTAAACTCCGCGAGACGCATACTGTACGTCGTACACTGTACGCATACTGTACGTCGTACACTGTACGCATACTGTACGACGTACAGTATGCGTAACGAATTCGGACACCCTGTTACGGTGGGCCCCGCATACCGTAGATTTCGAGGCAGCCCGTTATTGTCTAATATCACGTGTACTGAATTCAATCGCGCAGGAATGCCCAATGCGCCCATTCCGCTTCCCTCGTACCGGCTGCACTTCGGTCCACTTACCGGCGATCTATTGTTGAGTGGTTGGCCGTGTTTCCGATTATCTCGGCTGCTTTGCGTCTCCTCTCTCCCCGCTCGCAGTGGCGTTATCGTTTAGCATTGTTCGTCGTTCTACGAACATGATGGTGGTTTTGGGCGAGGCTGGATGCCCGTGCCTCGGAGTGGAACACTCTTTCTAGCTGGAGTTATTCGGCGGTAGACGGACTCGGACCTAACCTCCAAACCTCCGACTCGCGTTACCGGGCTGATTGTATGTTCAACTAGTTTATATCCGCCGCTACCAGATAGGGGTCGTACAAGTATCGCAGCGCACCCCACGAATCCAACCAACAATTCACTACACCATACCACAACGCCGCACATAACGCCTCCCTACTACAACAACACCGCACCACACCACACCGCACCACACCACACCACACCACACTACACCACACCACACCGCACCACACCACACCACACCACACCACGCTATGCTGTGCTTACCATATTATACAGTACATACGTGTGTTACTATCGTCTATGATAATACCTTTCATACCCCAACTACACTCTTGAGATTGCATCTAAATAAACTGAGTGTATAGTTATATAATTACCTCGCATACAATGAACTTCACAATGAGCCTGGGTTTGGGCCTGGCGTATAAATGGCTGAATAATGTAATTTGATATAACCTACCTTGTCTGACAAGAGAAAAAAATCCCAATTCTCCCTCTATTAACAAGGCGTTATCTCTTATGTAATCAAAACTTATATATTTATTACTTAACTGCATGCATACTTATAAACAACCTTCTCTCTCTCTCTCTCTCTCTATATATATATATATATATATATATATATATATATATATATATATATATATATATATACATGTATAATATACAAATGCACATTGATATATAAATACATATAGTTATAATGTACATTTATAACTGTACACCGTGTACAGTCTACAATGTACATTGTGCATTGTACATACTTACCTGCATGTCTATCTACTGGAGTACTCAGAATATGCCCGTTTCTACGATTGCATATGATTAGTTTGGTCTATTTACCGTCACTTCCGACTGAAAGTCAACGATATGAACTAAAAGCCAATAGCGAACTCAACATATTTAAATGAAATTTACCGTAAGTATTATTAATGATTATTAATAAATGCATAGATTTCGCTGAAAGGTATTGCGCCTCGGTTTCAATAGAACCCTACGACTACCACCTAGTTGATGATTAATGTATTATCGTTCAAAGGTCAACAGTTCTACAATTTCAAATGGGGTTCATAAATGTTACGCCTACTTTTGTTAATTGCAAAACACATATGCGTATGTTTCGCGGGTAGTAACATTAGTATATATATATATACATATATATATATATACATATATATATATATATATATATATAAGATAACATGTTCTACAAATACGGTTACCGCCTATCTCTCATTCCATATAATAAGAAGTATCGTATTTCTGCAATCTCTCTGCAGATACGTCTACAGTTATTATCTGAGATTCTTAGCGTTTCGCTGTAGCCCGCTTTGCTGGCTAATTTACAGTCTTCGTATGTGACTTGATACATACATCATAGCGGTGAATTAATCACTACAGGTATTAGATTAATATGCATTGACTCTCTCCCTATCTCTCCTTCCCTTCACCCTCTATCTCTCTCTCTCTCTTTCTCTCTCTCTCTCTCTCTCTCTCTCTCTCTCTCTCTCTCTCTCTCTCTCTCTCTCTCTCTCTCTCTCTCTCTCTCTCTCTCTCTCTCTCTCTCCCCATCCCTACCCCTCCCCTTCCATATCCATTTCCGTCTCCATCTCCATGTATATCATTATTAATATAAACCGTATTTCCACTGATGAATTCCACACAACTATATTGTTACTTTTTGCCCAACCCGATTTGTTAATAATAATATTGTATTATAACACACTTTTTTAATTACGTTAATTTGGTAAATATGCATACTAAACTATAATAGGGCATTAGCTGATCCAAGTTGATCCAAATGTAAATTCAATTGGTAAGTTGGGTAATCAAAAGTTATTTATTTTCTGATTACGGATTGCTACTATACATATTTTTCCATGCCAATATCATTAATATCAATAAACAGTATTACATCGTTTCCACTGGAATGAAATAGTATCAACGGATTAATTATGTTTAATTCGGTTATCATCCACTATGATAACATTAGAATTTTTTAACAGTGACGTAAATATCTAAGCGTAATATAAAAACCCTTCATTCTAGATGGTACCAATTCATCATTTGAATATGTTATATTGTATACTGATATATTTATATAAATGTGTATTCCAGTACATAAAAAATGATTCATTATTTCTGAATTTATGTAAGCATAAATTATATAACTGTGTAGTTATAGTGTTACCATGTAGTAAATTATGTAGTATGTAGTACATTTAGTAAATACGTTTAAGATTGTTAAATAATTAAATTGATTTTATAAATAAATTCTATAATATTTTATAGGTATTACTTTTTTGAACTCTATTTATTTTATATACAGTAATTCACAAATATATTATCCTATTACTGGTTCTTCCTGTCCTACGTATTTCTAGAAAGTAATTTATCAAGTCTAATATTGATTTTTTATATAGTCTATCATTATTATAATTTATCTCTGGAATATATATTTTATATATCATCCATTACTTCTCTTTCTATAATATTAATGAGTATCTAAGGATTCATTGCCTCCGTTTGTCTTTGTACAATTATATAATACTTCTGTATCTTCTGTATATGTGCAAATCTATTGATTACTATCACATATTAATGACAGCATTACACGCTTTATTTTCTCTGTAATATTACATACTTTACTTGCTCTAAATTCTAAATAAGCAAGTTACATAATAATTCAACAAGAGAATTTAATTCATAATTATTGTGACATAATTAAATTCATGGCTCTATTGTATTATCTACTATAGCTCATTATCATTGTGTCAATATATTTATTATATGTTTTATTTTATATAATGTTATTTCAATAAAGATAGAATTACATTCTTGCTCTAGTAATATATTATTAAATTAATATATGTATTACTTTTTTAATTACTATATCGTTCATTTTATAATTTATATTGAAACTTCTATATATTATATAATATAAAAGAGCCAACATTTAATTATATCTTTATATATTGAAAACAGGGTGTATTATACAATATTTATATTAACTTTGATATCTTTAGTTGACATTGAATTGAATACATTTTATGATTATCTAGCAAAGAAATTCTAGTAGAGCACAAGAATAATCAGATTTAATGCCATTATGTAATCTCAAACTTCAATCCTATTGGTCTAGATTTGATTTGTGTAGATAATTTTTTATGGTATTAGATACACCAGTAGAAAAACCTTCTCACTAGGCTCCTGGTCCTAATCTATCTATTGTTATAAATAATAACAACATATACCTGCCAGACATGTCAATCATCAGTTGTGTAATCTGACAGGTGAATTGCTTTCTCTCTCTCTCTCTCTCTCTCTCTCTCTCTCTCTCTCTCTCTCTCTCTCTCTCTCTCTCTCTCTCTCTCGTTAGAGCTGAAGTAGTTAGAGCTGAGGTAGTTAGAACTGAAGTAGTTAGAACTGAAGTAGTTAGAATTAAAGTAGTTAGAACTGAGGTAGTTAGAACTGAGGTAGTTAGAACTGAGGTAGTTAGAGCTGAGGTAGTTAGAACTAAAGTAGTTAGAAGTGAGGTAGTTAGAGATGAGTTAGTTAGAGCTGAGGTAGTTAGAACTGAAGTAGTTAGAGCTGAGTAATTAGAGCTGAAGTAGTTAGTGATGAGTAATTAGAACTGAAGTAGTTAGAGCTGAAGTAGTTAGAACTGAAGTAGTTAGAACTGAAGTAGTTAGAACTGAGGTAGTTAGAGCTGAAGTAGTTAGAACTGAGGTAGTTAGAACTGAAGTAGTTAGAGATGAGTTAGTTAGAGATGAGTTAGTTAGAACTGAAGTAGTTAGAGCTGAGGTAGTTAGAGCTGAAGTAGTTAGAACTGAGGTAGTTAGAGCTGAAGTAGTTAGAACTGAGTAATTAGAACTGAGGTAGTTAGAGATGAGGTAGCTAGAACTGAAGTAGTTAGAACTGAGGTAGTTAGAACTGAAATAGTTAGAGCTGAAGTAGTTGGAACTGAGATAGTTAGATCTTAAGTAGTTAGAGCTGAAGTAGTTAGAGCTGAAGTAGTTAGAGCTGAAGTAGTTAGAACTGAGATAGTTAGAGTTGAGGTAGTTAGAACTGAAGTAGTTAGAGCTGAAGTAGTTAGAACTGAGATAGTTAGAGCTGAGGTAGTTAGAGCTGAAGTAGTTAGAACTGAAGTAGTTAGAGCTGAAGTAGTTAGAACTGAAGTAGTTAGAACTGAGGTAGTTAGAGCTGAAGTAGTTAGAACTGAGGTAGTTAGAACTGAGGTAGTTAGAACTGAGGTAGTTAGAGCTGAGGTAGTTAGAACTGAGGTAGTTAGAACTGAGGTAGTTAGAGCTGAGGTAGTTAGAACTAAAGTAGTTAGAACTGAGGTAGTTAGAACTGAGGTAGTTAGAGATGAGGTAGTTAGAACTGAAGTAGTTAGAACTGAAGTAGTTAGAACTGAAGTAGTTAGAACTGAAGTAGTTAGAGATGAGTTAGTTAGAGATGAATTAGTTAGAACTGAAGTAGTTAGAACTGAAGTAGTTAGAACTGAGGTAGTTAGAGCTGAAGTAGTTAGAACTGAGGTAGTTAGAACTGAAGTAGTTAGAACTGAAGTAGTTAGAGATGAGTTAGTTAGAGATGAGTTAGTTAGAACTGAAGTAGTTAGAGCTGAGGTAGTTAGAGCTGAAGTAGTTAGAACTGAGGTAGTTAGAGCTGAAGTAGTTAGAACTGAGTAATTAGAACTGAGGTAGTTAGAGATGAGGTAGCTAGAACTGAAGTAGTTAGAACTGAGGTAGTTAGAACTGAAATAGTTAGAGCTGAAGTAGTTGGAACTGAGATAGTTAGATCTTAAGTAGTTAGAGCTGAAGTAGTTAGAGCTGAAGTAGTTAGAGCTGAAGTAGTTAGAACTGAGATAGTTAGAGTTGAGGTAGTTAGAACTGAAGTAGTTAGAGCTGAAGTAGTTAGAACTGAGGTAGTTAGAACTGAAGTAGTTAGAACTGAAGTAGTTAGAGATGAGTTAGTTAGAGATGAGTTAGTTAGAACTGAAGTAGTTAGAGCTGAGGTAGTTAGAGCTGAAGTAGTTAGAACTGAGGTAGTTAGAGATGAGGTAGCTAGAACTGAAGTAGTTAGAACTGAGGTAGTTAGAACTGAAATAGTTAGAGCTGAAGTAGTTGGAACTGAGATAGTTTGATCTTAAGTAGTTAGAGCTGAAGTAGTTAGAGCTGAAGTAGTTAGAACTGAGATAGTTAGAGTTGAGGTAGTTAGAACTGAAGTAGTTAGAGCTGAAGTAGTTAGAACTGAGATAGTTAGAGCTGAGGTAATTAGAGCTGAAGTAGTTAGAACTGAGATAGTTAGAGTTGAGGTAGTTAGAACTGAAGTAGTTAGAGCTGAAGTAGTTAGAACTGAGATAGTTAGAGTTGAGGTAGTTAGAACTGAAGTAGTTAGAGCTGAAGTAGTTAGAACTGAGATAGTTAGAGCTGAGGTAGTTAGAACTGAGGTAGTTAGAGCTGAGGTAGTTAGAACTGAGGTAGTTAGAGCTGAGGTAGTTAGAGCTGAGGTAGTTAGACCAGAGGTAGTTAGCAGTAAAAAAATGTGTGCTAATATAATACCCTAAAGTAGATTATGCTAAAGTAATTTGAATAGAGTAATTGAAGCTATTTTAAGAGGCACCTGTGTAAAGATGTAGGTGGCGTTATTTACAGTAACCTTACTTATAGTATTAATAGTCTGATAGGTGATGTATTATTCACACCTGTATTCATGATTGATTGTAACTGTTCCATAATCTAATTGTCAACCTTAAATAATTCATACCATTATATTTATAGGTTTAGTCAAGATTATATGTGATTTTTTTATCAAGATTAATCATAGTTGTTCTTTAACTAGGTTTTTAACAATTAATATATATATATATATATATATAGATTATATATATGATATATATATATATACTGGATATATCTAATTAGTATATGTTATATATAGTGGAGAACGTAATATAGGAGAATGAAAGATATCGTATTGGAAGTTATATGAGAACAAAATGTTTTTCACATATTCACATTGAAGGATATTGCCAGAATTTATTTCTCTATTTAATTCAAATATTCTATTTATATATTCGTTGATCAATGTATGTAATGACCATATTCAATGACGAAAGGGGGTAAAGTGGGTGTAAAGTGGGGGTAAAGTGGGTGTAAAGTGGGTGTCAATAAGAGTATGCAATTAGGTGTAGATATCAATGTACTATTTCTTTAGTGAAAAGTGTCATGATTTACATTAATGAGTGGTTTGGTTCTAGTTTTTTCATTACAGTGTCCAGTGTCCATATCCATTTACAAGTGACTGAATGAGTTCGAGTGTTAATTGATGAGTGAGTGAGTGAGTGAGTGAGTGAGTGAGTGAGTGAGTGAGTGAGTGGGTGAGTGGTTGAGTGGGTGAGTGGATGAGTGGTGAGTGGGCGAGTGGGTTGGTTGGTGGGTGGGTGGGTGGGTGGGTGGGTGAGTGAGTGAGTGAGTGAGTAGGTGAGTGAGTGAGTGAGTGAGTGAGTGAGTGAGTGAGTGAGTGAGTGAGTGAGTGGGTGAGTGGGTGAGTGGATGAGTGGTGAGTGTGTGAGTGAGTGAGTAAGTGTGTGAGTCAGTCAGTCAGTCAGTCAGTCAGTCAGTCAGTCAGTCAGTTAGAAGGAAGGTTATTCTTATCATTCAATATTTTCTAATGTTTGAGTAATACATCTATTCAACATTCTTTATTTAATATTGCATTAATTTCTAAAAAGAACTTAATCCATTTTAAAATGATGTTGCAATATGACCTTGAAAATCTACACTGATATATGCCAAGTTAATTAGCAAACTGGTATTACCGTTGAATAACCTAAGTGATATATTTAATGCTATTAATTCGGGTTAAGATATTTATGATTTATTGTTATTAATTAAAAATACTTTTCTTAATCTATTTAGATATTGCTGTCGTATGTTTGTTCATTTAAATCTACGGTTACCGAAATTCCTCTATAAAATATAACATAGCTAAAGACGTCGGTTTAATTTATTGCCATTCATTAATTATACGATAACATTTATCACTATATAATATGCACTCAGTAATTAATTATACAAATATAATGAATAAACTCATAGGGATCTCTACCCGTCAACACTCTATGCACTGCTACCCTACCCACTACTGCTACCCTACCCACTACTGCTACCCACTACTGCTACCATACCCACTACTGCTACCCACTACTGCTGCCCTACCCACTACTGCTACCCTACCCACTACTGCTACCCTACCCACTACTGCTACCCTACCCACTACTGCTACCCACTACTGCTACCATACCCACTACTGCTACCCACTACTGCTGCCCTACCCACTACTGCTACCCTACCCACTACTGCTACCCTACCCACTACTGCTACCCTACCCACTACTGCTACCCTACCCACTACTGCTACCCTACCCACTACTGCTACCCTACCCACTACTGCTACCCTACCCACTACTGCTACCCTACCCACTACTGCTACCCACTACTGCTACCCTACCCACTACTGCTACCCTACCCACTACTGCTACCCTACCCACTACTGCTACCCTACCCACTACTGCTACCCTACCCACTACTGCTACCCTACCCACTACTGCTACCCTACCCACTACTGCTACCCTACCCACTACTGCTACCCTACCCACCACTGCTACTCTACCCACCACTGCTACCCTACCCACTACTGCTACCCTACCCACTACTGCTACCCACTACTGCTACCCTACCCACTACTGCTACCCTACCCACTACTGCTACCCTACCCACTACTGCTACCCTACCCACTACTGCTACCCTACCCACCACTGCTACCCACTACTGCTACCCTACTCACTACTGCTACCCTACCCACCACTGCTACCCTACCCACTACTGCTACCCTACCCACTACTGCTACCCTACCCACTACTGCTACCCTACCCACTACTGCTACCCTACCCACTACTGCTACCCTACCCACTACTGCTACCCTACCCACTACTGCTACCCACTACTGCTACCCTACCCACTACTGCTACCCTACCCACCACTGCTACCCTACCCACTACTGCTACCCTACCCACTACTGCTACCCTACCCACTACTGCTACCCTACCCACTACTGCTACCCTACCCACCACTGCTACTCTACCCACCACTGCTACCCTACCCACTACTGCTACCCTACCCACTACTGCTACCCTACCCACTACTGCTACCCTACCCACTACTGCTACCCTACCCACTACTGCTACCCTACCCACTACTGCTACTCTACCCACTACTGCTACCCTACCCACTACTGCTACCCTACCCACTACTGCTACCCTACCCACTACTGCTACCCTACCCACTACTGCTACCCTACCCACTACTGCTACCCTACCCACCACTGCTACCCTACCCACCACTGCTACCCTACCCACTACTGCTACCCTACCCACTACTGCATGGTATATATGACACTCTTTCCATTGTTTGTCAATCAACTATATTGCTCCATATATAAAATAAGATTAATTGAGATTAACGGTTTTTATTATCTTTTAAGTAATTTAATTTATTATTTTATTAATTATTGTCCATTATTGTTAATGCTATATTATTACAATGTTTATAAGTTCTGTTATCATTGCTTATTATGGAATGTTTCTTACACATGCAAACACAAGTCTCTCAAATGTGTGGTCTACTCGAAATCTCTACACAGTTGAATACCCTACTCGAAATCTCTACGCAGTTGAATACCCTACTCGAAATCTCTACACAGTTTAATACATTACTCGAAATCTCTACACAGTTGAATACCCTACTCGAAATCTCTACACAGTTGAATACCCTACTCGAAATCTCTACACAGTTTAATACATTACTCGAAATCTCTACATAGTTGAATACCCTACTCGAAATCTCTACACAGTTGAATACCCTACTCGAAATCTCTACACAGTGGAATACCCTACTCGAAATCTCTACACAGTTTAATACATTACTCGAAATCTCTACACAGTTGAATACCCTACTCGAAATATCTACACAGTTGAATACCCTACTCGAAATATCTACACAGTTGAATACCCTACTCGAAATATCTACACAGTTGAATACCCTACTCGAAATCTCTACACAGTTGAATACCCTACTCGAAATCTCTACATAGTTGAATACCCTACTCGAAATCTCTACGCAGTTGAATACCCTACTCGAAATCTCTACGCAGTTGAATACCCTACTCGAAATCTCTACACAGTGAAATACCCTACTCGAAATCTCTAGAAAGTAGAATAGCCTTGTCGAAATTTCTACACAGTTGAATACCCTACTCGAAATATCTACACAGTGGAATACCCTACTCGAAATCTCTATTTCGGTCAATTATAAAGTAGAATGGAGTAGAGTTACATTTTGTTATGCTCCCTCTACTTGACTTTTGCATGCGAATAGAATGAAGAGTAGTTTAGTAGAGTAGAGTAAATATATGTTTACTTATAAATGGACACCTATATTTAACAATGTTATTTCATTAATATCGTAGTTACATTCTAATATTTAAGATTTATATCTTATACAATTCAACTATGTTGATTAATTAGTTAATTGCATAATTAATTTAGAATGTGGTTATTCTTATCATGGCATAGTTAGATATATTAACGTTATATGTTGTTCTACTATGAGATGATCTATAGTAGTAGATACAATTATATTTGTATTATAAATAGTGTGGTAATTGTATAAAGAATATAGAATTCATGGTTATAAATATTATTATATTTATATAAAATATTTTAAAATTATTTTTTTTATATGTTTACATCTTTTTGATTAATTTTATAATGTAAATATAAAATTCACCAAGTTATGACATATACTGGAATGTAAATACTGGAAATTTCCATTTCTATTATTTATGCATTTTAATCTTGGAAGTCAATATATATATATATATATATATATATATATATATATATATATATATATATATATATGAACTTATGTAATTATAATTTGCCCTAAATTACTAATTTATTGAATTTCCTATTTTTTACATTTTAATTATCGATTTAGTTCACTCTATAAATACTAATATGTCAATCAAAAGTGTTACCGCTTGAATCGCATTTATTTATGTTAGAAAAGCATTTGGATATATTTCTACATATGTTTATCCGAGATAAGAAGTACTACGAGAAGCTGTTTATAACAACAGTTACATTTACGCCTACTACTTTAAAACTCTACCCCACGGCCCTACCGCTACCTGTAATCCTGCGGTATCCATTCGTATCATAAGTGAATGGTTATTCGTATTCAGATATCTATCAGATGCTATATATAGGCCCTTGTTCTTATCTTTAATTGGTCAAATTAGGAGTTTTTCGAGGATGTTTTTATACCAAGATCGTGATTTTCTACGATTGTCTATGATTCATTGCGGGTTATCTTTCAGTCGTTATCTCTCCCCCGTTAGATTTATTTTCAACGCTAATTCAACTTCTTCGAAACCAATGAAACAATCATTCTAGAATCCTTGAATGTACTTTGAAATCTCAAATTACATTTAACTGCCCCGTGTATGGAAAGTAACACCCTCAATTATTTCTGCTAATTTCTATAATTACTTCTAATTATCACTGATTATCCTTTATCTAACAATTTATTTATCCATTACAAGGGTATTTCAGTCATACAAATGTATTTACTTATACTAGTATTTCAATCACGAATATCGCATAAATTCAGATTTTATATATAAATTGTAATGAAATACAAATAGTTTTATTGAGTCTAGTATATATTGACGTATCGCCATCGCTTACAATGTAGGCCCTGTATCATACTTGTATCAACATTAACGTAGGTCCGCGAGTATCTACCCACCCCTACCTATAGCAACTGTTTCGGGGGCCCCATGTTTATTGGCAAACTGACACTCGAGAGTTAATTTAGTGCACCGAGGAATTTTATAATTATCATCATTTTGTTATTTTCAATGTCTGTGTTTTTCTTCGTAATTAAATGCGAGATATTTCTGAATGCTTGGGTGTGTTTACGTATTGCAAACTAGTACTTTTTATGTGTTTTCATTATTTATTACATATAAGAAACATATGTATTCTCATTCATCATCTTTCACGGTTAAACATCCATGACTATATGTATATGTGTGGTATTTCTAGGTACATATTCCAGTAGATTTTTTATTTGATTACATACTCTATTAATCTTATAATCATTGATTACTAAAGTGATAAAAAGAAAACATTGTTTCATCTTTTACCTAATTTATATTTATATTTATATTTATATTTATATTTATATTTATATTTATATTTATATTTATATTTATATTTATATTTATATTTATATTTATATTTATATTTATATTTATATTTATATTTATATTTATATTTATATTTATATTTATATTTATATTTATATTTATATTTATATTTATATTTATATTTGTATTTATATTTATTTTTATATTTATATTTATACTTATATTTATATGTATATTTATATGTATATTTATATTTATATTTATACTTATATTTCATATACAAAATATTCTTATATAACATTAATTAATATATATATATATATATATATATATATATATGTATATATATAATCATATTAACTCAAAGATATTTAATATAAACAATATAAGCATCTTTATTAAGATTGTATAGTTATTGCAACATTATTTGTTCATATTGTAATCTTATAAGAATCCAATTCTGTTACAAATATATATTACGTATACATTACTTCAAAGCATTATATTGATCATTATACTACAAAGGTTATCCACGATTACAATCTTATAAATATTATTGTATCTTTTGTTCTATTATTGTTGATGTTATAAAAATGATCATTGCTAGATATATAGATATGGATACATTAAGTCTGGCAGTTTGTAACTATTTCATGTATATATTTCGAGTGCATATCTCTTTACAATTTGTATATCATTTACCTTTGATCTTTATAATTCATAGACATTGTTATATGGCATATTATTTTTATTAATATTTTATTTAAAAATAACATTGTCTTATTTTATAAAATAAATAAATCTAATTTAATACATTTTATAATACATTTTATTCTTTAAAATTAATTTTAAATTATGATAACACTAATATTAAATTATGATAACATTAATATTAAATTATGATAACACTAATATTAAATTATGATAACATTAATATTAAAAAGAAACTCTAGAATATCCATTTTTTACATTTCCACCATTTGTTTTTAAACTTGATTATTATTATTTTAATTTGTAATTGCATAACTTAAATATATTTATACAATTATATTAGATTTTCTGTTAAAAATAGACCTTTATTTCTATTATAATAATGTTTATATATATATAATACCATGAAATAAGATATTAAATAATAGTTTATTTAATACTAATTACAAATTTAATTAATTTCGCTGAATCCTGACTATTAAATATTATTGTAACATTATTAATTATTCAAACATTTTCCATTAGACAAGTGATCTAGATGGTGCGAATCGAATTCCTCTCATAACCTCTGAACTAAGAAAGCCTAGATCTTTGGTTCTGCATCGCGGCTTCATGTACTGGACTGATTGGGGCTCGAAACCGCGCATCGAACTTGCCTTCATGGATGGTTTGTTGTATTGTATTGTGATCTAGTATCCAGCATCTCCAAGGTATTGGGCACCGTTCTATATCGGAGTACCATATGTATACCCAAAAGACTAAGTTATTTTATATGTTAAAATATTTTATAGTGATTGTTACGCTATTTGATAAATTATGATTATTAAAATAAAATATATATATGTGAATCAACTCAAATTTTAATAATAGATATTTAATATAATAGCCAAGATTTCCTTAGTAAATGTAAACTTGGATAACAATAAGTATATATAAAAAATAGTGACAAATTAAATATGTTTTTTAAATAAAATTGAATCTCCCTGTAGTGAGTGACGTAACCAAATCATTACATTATGACATATCATTATATTTCTCTTGACCAGGTACTTGATAATCACGAATAGTATATTATAGTATATTCTAGTTTTATGTATGTGTAAGTATAATTCCTAAAAACCGTTTCATAACTAAGGTCGCTTCTAGGTCAGTATCCGTGAATTATTTCGTATCTCTGTTCATCATTATTTCGTCATTATGTTTAGCATGAAAATCATGACATTCTTTAGATAACTAGAAATCTAACATAGTGTCTTCAAAAGTTGTCTCCCGTTTAGCTATTAAAACGTTTAATAAGGGTCATACAGTATCGTATATACCTGATTATATATTGGTAAACAATATAGGTAAACATAGGTAAACATTATAGGTAAACATAGGTAAACATTATAGGTAAACATTATAGGTAAACATTATAGGTAAACATTATAGGTAAACATTATAGGTAAACATTATAGGTAAACATTATAGGTAAACATTATAGATAAACATTATAGGTAAACATTATAGGTAAACATTATAGGTAAACATTATAGGTAAACATTATAGGTAAACATTATAGGTAAACATTATAGATAAACATTATAGATAAACATTATAGGTAAACATTATAGATAAACATTATAGGTAAACATTATAGATAAACATTATAGGTACATATAGATAAATATTATAGGTAAACATTATAGGTAAACATTATAGGTAAACATTATAGATAAACATTATAGGTAAACATTATAGATAAACATTATAGGTAAACATTATAGGTAAACATTATAGGCAAACATTATAGGTAAACATTATAGGTAAACATTATAGATAAACATTATAGATAAACATTATAGGTAAACATTATAGATACACATTATAGGTAATTATATTTATTAATTTAATTATATTTCACCGTAATAACATTTTCTGATCGCCTTATTAACTGCAAATGTCGCACCTATTAACTAGCTTGACTTATTAACAGCAGATATAGATTGCGTAGTTCGCTCATGTCACTTTTAATTACCCGCAGTGCGGTTACTGGAGTTTTTTAACGGCCATTGTTTCTTTACTTTACGACCCTCTTTTTAGAGATGATTAGTCTTTGAGAATGGGGTCAGAAAATCACAACCATCGCTAAGTACCGTCTATTTTAAAACGTATCATACTCACTTGTAATTATGATACTCTATGTTTAAATACTGCTTTTAAAACGGACGGACTGACTGCTACTTCCTCATACTCTCTGCTACTTACTTCTACTTCCCTTTACTTACTACTATTCATTTCTACTCATTGATATTAATTGTCACTTACTACTGTACTACTCACTATTACTCCCTTATACTCCCTACTACTATACACATATATTCCATTATACCATATTATACTCACTATTACTTCCTTATACTCCATACTACTCTCTCATACTCTTTACAACTCGCTACCGCTCCCTCGTACTAACTAATAGTTACTTCTACTCATTGCTACTCATCACTACTCCCTTGTAGTTACTAATACTCGCGCCTAATCCACCATATTAACGAATAGATCATTTCTACTAACTGTCACTCACTTTTACTCACTCATTTTGAGTTCTCATTTTTATCTCACTCATTTCTACTAACTGTCGCTGACCACTGACCACTACCCACTGATACAAACTGCAGTTATAATGCAGTATTAGAATACTCGTTACACATTACTTCACCGACACATCCACTCCTTTTATAACTACCTTTATAATCACGGTTCTCTCCTAGTGTATTACGTAAGTACGGTCATTATTACGGACTAATAAGATCTAACTAATAAAGTAATGTACTGTGACATGACCCTCGCTATTGATTACACATTTCGACCCGACGTTATGCAACGGGTATTATGTAATCATTCATTCGTTATGTAATCAGGCGTTATTAATTCACTAGATATTATTAATTTCCTCTGGTTTATAATCCTTTATCTTACCGTATGCATTATGGTATATATATATATATGCATATATATATATATATATATATATATATATATATATATATATATATTCATATCTACATTATAATGTAATGTAATATATATTATATAATTAATACAAATTTCAGTAAACCAGTATATAAGTGAGTCATAATGCGATATTAATTTAGATTGTAGATGTGATGAGTTGGGTTTGGGGTGGTGTGGGGTGAGGGTGAGGTGGGGTGATGGTTTAGTAGTTTGGCGGTGGTGGGATAGGATTGGAGTGATAGAGTGTTGCGGTAAGGGTCGTGAAAAGTGTTTGGGTGGTAGTTGATGTGTGTGGAGTATGTAGAGTAATAGTTGTTGTTGGAGTAGTGAGGGTTAGAAATAGGGTTTGGGAAGTGAACGAAGAAGGGGTGCTGTGAAGAGGGCTCGGGAGTCGAGGGTGAAGGTGATATTTGGGATAACATATATATAATGTATAATTTATTATTGTTAAAGAAAGTATTTACAATTAACAGTATGGTAAGGATAAATAGCATCCGAAGTAATTGATACATAAGTAAATATCTAAGTAAATACATAAGTAAATATCTAAGTAAATACATAAGTAAATATATAATTAAATATATAAGTAAATACATATGAACAAGTACATTTATTTATATGTACACTTGTATTTGTTCTTTGTAAAAAATGTATCCTTTTATAATACACCGAAATCTGAGTTAAAATAGGTAGTCTGTACTTGAATGAATACTTAGGTTATTAGTAATGCAATCACACAGGAACAGAGCGTAAGGTACTAGTCGACACTAGTCTTACTTGGCCTAACGGACTCGCAGTACATGAAACTAAACAGGTTACACCAACTACACTAACTACACTAACTACACCAACTACACTAACTACACCAACTACACAAACTAAACCAACTACACACACTACACACACTACACAAACTACACCAACTACACACACTACACCAACTACACTAACTACACCAACTACACCAACTACACACACTGCACCAACTACACTAACTACACCAACTACACCAACTACACCAACTACACTAACTACACCAACTACACCAACTACACAAACTACACCAACTACACACACTACACAAACTACACCAACTACACACACTACACACACTACACCAACTACACACACAACACACACTACACTAACTACACACACTACACACACTACACCAACTACACCAACTACACACACTACACCAACTACACCAACTACACCAACTACACAAACTACACCAACTACACCAACTACACAAACTACACCAACTACACCAACTACACCAACTACACCAACTACACCAACTACACAAACTACACCAACTACACCAACTACACACACTACACCAACTACACTAACTACACCAACTACACCAACTACACACACTACACTAACTACACCAACTACACACACTACACACACTACACCAACTACACACACAACACACACTACACTAACTACACACACTACACACACTATACAAACTACACCAACTACACACACTACACACACTACACACACTACACCAACTATACACACTACACCAACTACACAAACTACACCAACTACACACACTACACACACTACACAAACTACACAAACTACACACACTACACCAACTATACCAACTACACCAACTACACACACTACACCAACTACACAAACTACACACACTACACAAACTACACAAACTACACACACTACACTAACTACACATACTACACAAACTACACACACTGTATAAGGACTATAAAACCATTGTGTTTACCTCATTGTATAACTTTTAGTTACGTAAAATGAAATGACTCACTTTCTGATGAATACCTGTAGTGTTCTATTGTAGAATCTACGAAAATTTGTTTATTGCATTTAATGTGTTTTTGAATATAAGTTTATTTAATTGTTTATTTAATTGTTTATTGCATAAGTAAATAAATATATAAATAATAGTTTTTATGTAACCACGCCCCTATTCACATATTCATAAATACATGCTAGAATTATCATACCAAGCCTCTAACCGAATTCCTAAGCCCTTCGCAACTATATCTACACCACTAACCACACCTCTATCCCCCCTCACACACCTCTATCCCCCCTCACCCCCATATCCTCCTCACACACCTCTATCCCCCTCACACACCTCTATCCCCCTTCACCCCCATATCCCCCTCACACACCTCTATCCCCCCTCACCCCATATCCCCCTCACACACCTCTATCCCCCCTCACCCCCATACCCCCCTCACACACCTCTATCCCCCCTCACCCCATATCCCCCTCACACACCTCTATCCCCCCTCACCCCCATACCCCCCTCACACACCTCTATCTCCCCTCACCCCCATATCCCCCTCACACACCTCTATCCCCCCTCACACACCTCTATCCCCCCTCACCCCCATATCCCCCTCACACACCTCTATCCCCCTCACACACCTCTATCCCCCCCTCACCCCCATATCCCCCTCACACACCTCTATCCCCCCTCACCCCCATATCTTCCTCAACCCCATATCATCCTCACAGCACCACCGCCTCTATTGGTGCGACTCCAGTCTAGATGTCCTGGAGTCCATTCGACTGGACGGTGGCGATCGCAGAGTATTCCTATCTTCTCGTCTGCAAAAACCTTTCGCCTTCGGTCTCGCCATACTCGACCACCAACTGTACGCCACCTACCAGAATCTACGCGTCATGCTACGCTTCCCCCTGGCGGACGACGGCTCTCCTCCCGCCGATGACGTCACTCCGGCCGTTGTCGTCGAACAGGTGCCCGATATGATGGGCGTGGCGGGCGTCGACCTATCGAGATCCGCTGGCGCGCCAAACCCCGCCCACAAGACGGCGTGTAACGTCTGCAGCCACCGGTGCCTCCTCCGCGGTTCGGTGGGCGTGGCCTGCGCGTGCCCGTTACGCCTAGAGCTCGGCGCGCGCGGCGCCTGCGTGGCGTACGTCGGCGTCTCGCCACGCCTACTTCTCGTCGTCGGCGGTCAGTTGCGCAGGTACCCGGACGGTCGTCTGCTTCCCGTCGCCGTCGACGGCGTTGGCGGTCTGGCCTACCTGGCCGACGCCCGCCACGCCGACGCCCGCCACGCCGACGCCCGCCACGCCGACGCTGCGCAGAGCGCCCGCCTCGGCTCCGTTTACTGGTCGACGAAAAGCGGACTCCACTCGTCGTCGGCCGATGGGTCGAGGTGGCGTCACGTGATCGTAACGCCGTCTAGCGGAGTTGGCGGCGACGGCGATATCGAGGCATTCGCCGTGGACACGTTGTCGCGTAATATCTACGCGTTTACGACCGACGACGCACGCCACGCGCGTCGCTTGACCGTCTACTCGGAGACCGGCCGGAATCGTCGCCACCTTCTGACCGCTCGAGGACACGTGTCCCGTGTACGCGTGGCGATGCGTTCTCTGTGGTGGCTTAGGAGTGTGAACGGCGTCCCTTCCCCCTCCTCCTCCTCCTCCTCCTCTTCCTCCTCCCGTTACACGTCCACCGACTCCGCCGCCACCACCACCACCACCACCACCACCACCACCCCCACCCCCACCACCACCACCACCACCACCGTGATACTGGAACGCTGCAATCTTCTTGGACAAAACGTGCAGCTTTTGATTACCTTTGCCTTTACCTCGTCGTCCGTAACGAATCCGACAGTGGATTTCGACGTCGACCCAGTTACATCTACGCTGTGGCTACTCCGCGGCGATAAGCTGTTGACCTACGACCTTACCGGCAAACCCGTTGACCTTCCCTCTAGTCGAGAATCTTATCCGGCCTCGCGAGCTATTGAAATATCCAGGGGTCGAGTGCACGTGATCACTTCTCACGGCATGTTTTCCCTAACCGACGGATTAGACAATACGTTCTCTCGAATGGACGGCATCGCGTTGGCGACCTCTATTGACCCCGCGGAGATTACCGCGAATCCTTGCCCACCTTCCAACTGCTCGCAGCTGTGCGTGGCCGTGACGAACGCACGCGCCGAGTGTTTGTGCGAGGCGGGCGTCGCCGTGCCCGCGACGGACGCCCGCAATTGCCCTGGCGGCGCCCGGTTACTCTACGGACACGACGGCGCCTTGTACTCTAGGGCTTTGTCCGAGGGGCGCGCGCGCCTCGTCAAGGCCAATTTCGACGCCGCCCGCCACACGCTGCGCTCTAGCGGCGACCTCTTGTTCTGGATAACCTCGGACCGCCGTTACGCGTACGTCGGTCGGGTCGGCGAACCCGACAGACTGCTGGTGGACTCCGGCGAGGACGGTTTCCTGTACGCCGCCGCCGTCGAACTAGCCTCGCGAGCTCTGCTCTACACCGACGCCCGCCACAACTCGGTGAACGCCACGTCTTACCTGCCCGGAAACCGCCGCCATTTCGCGGTGTTGGTGAACGCCCGCCACCCGCGTCTGCTGGTCGTGCTGGCGACGCTCTCGTTGCTCGCGTACACCGGCGACGACCGCAGCGGCGATCGCGGCGCCATCTACGTTTGCCCCCTAGCGGGCGGCGACGCTTCCTCCGTATGCCGCCGCCTGGTGGGCGTCGGAGGCGGACAACGCATCGGCGCCCTGTGCGCCGACCGCCGTCGCGTCTACTGGACCGTGTCGGGACGTCTGGAACGCGCCGACGTCGACGGCTCGTCGCGACGCACCTGGACCACGTGGCTACCGGAAACGGCGGCCGGCGACTTGACCCGTTGGTCCGGCTCCACGTACTGGACGACGGCGGCGTCGATTCTGCGCGCGCGCGACGCCGACGCCCGCCCCACCGCCGCCCTCGCCCTCGACCGCGGCGATATCGACGCGTTTACGATTAGCGGGCGATTGCGGGCGCCCGCCCACGACGCCACCTGCCGCCGGTTGAACTGCACGTACTTGTGTTACGCGGACGGCGACGGCCGCGACCCTACGGCCACGTGTTCCTGTCCGGCGGGTTGGGCGCGAGACGACGACGCCGGCGGCGGCGGGGCGTGCGTCGAGGCGTGCGTCGCCGTCTGCCCGCGCGGCGGCTCGTCTGTATGCCGTAGCGCCGCGTGGCGGTGCGACGGCGTCTCGCAGTGCGACGACGCCGCCGACGAAATCGGCTGCGCGACGAGCGCGCCGCCCGTGCACCCGCCACACCGCGCGGCGACGCCCGCCTCTACGCGCGCCGCCGACTCCGGCGCCGTCGTCGCCTTCCTCGCCATCGTCGGTTTCGTGTGCTGCGTGGCGTTGACGGCGTCGTGGTTACGGAGACGCAAGGCTCGAGATAAGACTTGGCTGACCGGGGACAGGCAACGCTGCCCTGGACGCGAACTGCAGACGATCAAACAGCCGATGCTCTCCAGCGCCGCCAGTTCATATTCCAGGGCTCAGGTAAGCCGCCGTGGGATAGTTTGTTTGTTTGTTTGTACGATATCTTATCAGGTGATTTATTAACTGGTTGATATCAACCTATTACAAAAAGCAACCCTTAATAAATGACCTTTAGCCTTATGGAATTCTGGATTACATCGGATGTATTAAACACATCGAATTACTATTATTTATGAAATATCTTATTTTGTGGCAATTGTAAATATAAAGTATATAGAATTTTAAAAATACATTATTACACCGATAATAAGATATCATTATTTATTATATAATGAATAGAATCGATTTATTTTTGACGGGTCAAAGTGTAAATTATGTGTATTCGAATGCGTATGAATATTTACGTCATTTAGTCTGCAAATAATAACATTTTCAACGGCGTAATTCTCACAACAAATTGCAGAGCGACGATACGTACACGAACACGCCCTACGCTAGCGCTCCCTACGCCAACGCCCCCTACGTTTACTCCGCTTACCGACTGAACGCCTCGCCGGCTTTCACGTCGTCGTTCTACGACCGCGATCATGTGACTGGTGCTTCGAATAGCGTGCAGTCGTCAAACCCCAGGGTCGCACCCAACGTAGCCGCCACGTTTTCATCCGAAGGTCCGTATTTTAGAGTTGCCGCATAATTTCAGATTCATTTTTTCGTCCGTTTAGTTTTAAAAGTTATTTATGAATAATTTCGTTATATAAATTTCAAATTCATATTAGATTGCTAATGTATATATTACTGTATATATATTACCGTATATATATTACAGTATATATATTACCGTATATATATTACCGTATATATATTACCGTTTATATATTACCGTATATATATTACCGAAAACAAACTCGTTTTAAGCATTAATTCATTTATTCATTTACTGATTCTAAATTAAACCAATCATAATTAAGAAATAATTAAAATTCATATTTAAATTAATTTTAAAAATTCACGCCCGACACAAATCAACCCCAAATACTACTCAGAAATATGGTTTAAGCCGTATATAGACGTAGTGTTTAAGCTGGAATATAATTCGTTGCATCGATGTTATTATTGCAAGAATATGCGATGATTATAATACGAACTCTATATGTTGTATAGCGTGTGTGAGTTGTTTATTTCCATATAATTGTTAAAAATAAATGAACCCATTGTGTAGTTTATAATATAAACACAGCGAAAACAACGCCCGCGTTCCCACAAAGAATCTTAGGAATTAATAGATACATGTGAACCCATCAAAAGTGTGGGCAGTTGATACGTGTAGGAATACGTTTAAATCTTTGTTTCTCGTGCATGTAATGCACGTACTTCTTTGTCGATGGGTTCTCGAGGTTCGGGTTTATTCTGGCGCGGGAAGGAGGTACGCATCCGTCTGTTATTGTCTGTTATTGTGTCCATTGAAGGTCACTCCGTTTCACTCGTACCGTAACTGGCTACGAGTTAGGGAAGATACAATAAATCACAATTCTAATTCATATTAATATAGCTTATGTAAATTATGATCTTGGTAAATATCATATTCATAACAATATTATTATTTTTAATAAACATTGTAATTCTAATATTACGGTCATTTTCAATAAGTTTGCTATAGTAATAAAATAATTAATTAATTAAAAAGTATTAAAGACAATATATATTGTCAGTAGACAATTTTAAATAATTATTATTGATATTAATGGTATGAAGATTTTTAATTCAAATTAAGTTGAAGAAGGAATGCTATAAATAGAATACAACATGTTTATTGTAATGTTAACTTCATTGTTCATCGATATGAAGTGTATATCATGTCTTAACACAAGAACGAAATATATATAGAAAGTTTTAAAACTCTATTAGAAATAAAAGATAAAATTACAACAGAACTTACTCTAGCTATTTATTTTAATATATTTCCCATTTTAAAATGGGTCCAAATTGTATCTGTTTAATAATAATAATAATAGATAATAATAGCGTGGGACATCGGTTACGCTTCCCTTGAACCCATTTCCAAGACTCCGTTCGACGGTCCTACATTTCTATTGTTGCCCGGGTTTACGATGCCTCAGAATTAGCGTTGGCGAACCTCCCGAGTCCACGTGCGAAAGCCAATTAGCAAAACGTACTCGCTTGACGTCTCGCCGTATTCACCTCAGATAGCGACGCCAGGAAGCCGATTCGCGTGCACAGGCGGCGCCACCATCACAATCGCCGTACGCCGCTGGTCGTAGCGCACCCTACCCCCTGCACCACGCCCTGCACTACGCCCTACACGACGGAGTTCGACGACGAATCCGAGTTAGTGGGAACGCTTTAATGGGGGGAAGACGTTTACTGCGGGGCGGCTAATAGCGTCGGAAATGGATCTCGTGGGTTCTTTGACTTTTTGGATAAGTAGAAAGCGGAGATCATTTCAATTCTGGGAATTCGAATTTGCAATGCACCGACTTGAAAAAACTCATCGATTATTTATCGTTGCAGTATCAGTTACACCCTGGATGAGTCACCGCCGTACCCAGAATCCTCTTTGCTGCGCTACCGTGCTGACGGCGATGATACATGTTCGGAAGCCGCGAGTTTTCACCTTTTACCTCCTCCTCCGTCGCCCATCCTCTGAACAACCTCCGAATACGAGATGGCAACTTCCAGCCTTTGCAACTGAAATCATTCTTAGATTCCAATTTTTGCGTTGTTCTCATTATCTTTGAAAAGTATTGTTTATATTTATTTGTTTTCAAAACACAGAATTTGTACAAAGAATTACCACAATGAAATTATTCCTTTATGTAGGAATGAATTAACAACGCCAAATTGATATCCTAGTAATATTGAATTAGTAATTTTGTGCTAAATTTATTATCAATTTACTAAAGGCACTAGACTAAGTTAAACCAGTCGATACAGTAACATCTGAATTGGAATCGTTCAGATATTACTATGCATATTTATAGTATTGTTATTACTTTTATTGTTTGTTTATTCACTTTTAATTGTTACAATGATATCATTAAAGTCTTATTACTTGTCAACATTTTGTTATTGACACATATATCAGGATTATTATTTTACTCTTTTGTTATTGATTATCATTTCCCTATCGTATTATATATGTATGCCATGATATATTTTGAAAGAATTTTATTGAATATTATATCTAATTTATTAATAAAAAGTGATACCTTTCCTAAGACTACCTTATTTATATTACCTGTATATTTGTTACGTTTGACCTGAGCTAAGTAGTTTTTATTTTACATGCTTACATATATCTTACATATATCTAGCCAAAGTTCTAAAATATATTCATTCATTATGCTGTAGAAACAAATACTATTCTATATAGAGGACAAATAAAATTTCTATAATTAATCTTTTATTGTTTAATAAATATTATTAAATATTAAATATATATTAAATATTGTTTAATAAATAATATTCCTGTACGAATATTATTATGGCGAAATCTATTTTAATATTAGTTTTAACAAATTTTAAAATGTATGAGATCCATACATTAATGATTATTATCTAATATCCTCTGAATAAATAATATTGATATACACAGGTATTTATAAAATAGAATATTATAAAATAGAATATAGAAGATACATAATTGTAAGCCTTAGATATTATTTAATATTAATTATTTAAATATTATTTAATATTATTAAATATTAATTATTTAAATATTATTTAATTGTAGCATTTAATTTAATTAATTTATACCAATCATAATCAATCAGTAGTTTTCCTCTTCAGATTTTCATATCATATTTGTATTAGCTTATATTACTATATGTATACATTGACTTGTTTTCTGTAGTCGATATATTTAATAAATATAAATTATTTAACTCATTATATTATGCTATATATAAAGAAATATTGAATATGAGAGAGTATATAGTTATTTTAAGTTTTATTTATTATCTCCATATGACTATTTATTATTACTATGACATATTATGTTAATATATTATAAATAAACATGAATTTTACTTTACTTGACTACATTAGATATCCACTACAATGACATGTAGATTTACATACTGTTTACATATATGCCTACTCTTTACATATGTTTATTCTCAGTCCTGCACTTGAACATTGATCTGAGAGAAATCAATATTTATTACAAAATGGGAGATATATGCATTGTAATAATCAATAACTAGAAATTAAAATTAAAATATGTATATAAAACACATTTATACAGATTTTAATTTAATATATTAATTATTATTCACGATTATTGACTTTAAAACATACTACTTTGTATAGCAATATATACTTTTGAATAAGTGTTTAAATACCAATATTTAACGATGAATGTACCCTCATACAAATTTGCCATACTCCTAAGAAGATAACATAACTCAATGTTTACTGATAAAGCACATGGGGATTTGGTACTGCATATATATTAAATGAAATTACTACATACGGTAATGATATGATATTTCATAATATTTCATAATATTAAAACGATATCTTCTATCAATTGCTATTATACTATTACATAAGGGGTACATTGTTCTTGGATTACATTATTCTTGGAGCTGATACAAATCATAATAGTAGCTACACATTTACTGTGTATTATTATAGTTATATAGATTATATGCATAATTATATCTTTATTGATTATATTATTTTGCATTCATTATTATTATTTATATTATTTTATATATTTATTTTAATTATTTGATAAAGTTCAAAATAAATAAGTAACTGGAAACACTTATTTAATTATATTAAATTTAGTACACATTTTAATTATCATTATCGTTCACTTTTAGATGATTGCTAATCATGATTATATCGTAGCAGGGCAGACACACACACACACACATATATATATATATATATATATATATATATATATATATATATATATATATATTTATTATTCCATTATTTATTAGTTATGTAACACTTTAAAAGTACTTCTTATGCACACAGCTATTATCAAAATAAATTAGATTCATTCATTCATATATTTTATTTACTGTTAATACAATGGATAATGATCTCGTTTAATTGATATTCGTGCCTATTGTCCAGTAGCAAGTACACCAATCTTGTATACTGTATTATGTATAGTACATTGCTATCAAATAATGAAATTACATCTTAGAATAGTGATTTTAATTTATATAATTTACTCATTAAATTTGTATCTAACATTTCATTCTACAATATTAAATTGTATACAGTTTAGATCGCGGTACGTTAAATTCTATCCAAACATAGGATATTATAACACCGTTATAACAATGTTAATCAGTATTACGCATCTCTTAATACTTGCCAGATATTACCTAACTAATTACTCCGGTGTGAATTCGATATTATCTTACAAAAGTAAGAGAGATAGCATGGTATCAGTAGGGAATAACTTGAATATGTAAATGTACTCGTCATTGTCCATTAACTATAGAGAGTGGGCCATACAATTATTTTTAAATTTAGTATTTATTGTATTAGTCCGAGTATACAAGTGATATATACCCAACCAAATTGACGAAAGGTTGTATTATTACATTATATTACATAAAGGAGAGGTACGAATATTTTTACAGGGAATCTATGAAAGAATCATGAATAATGCATATTTATTTTAATTTTAATAAATTTGGTTTATGTATTGCTTTTTTAAAAATATTATATTAAATATATATATTCATATTCATATGCATGCATCTATTAAGTATCATTCATTATTAATCATAGTGGCAGTTACTCATAAATGACGTATTTCTATTCTGAGACAATATGTACAATGAACGTTGTGCACATTGTGCATTCGAAGGTAAAAAAAAGTAATATTTATCTCAAATGAATTACATCTCTTGACCTAGTTATCTCATACTTAACACCGAACCCCTGGGAGATCTTAGAATATCGTTTTTATTCCTTGGCGATTGTAACCTAAATCATTTATTAATCCCCATAAGTATATTCATTGAAGTCGACACACTATGCACTATTCGGAATCTGTGTTGTAATATATATATGTAGAAAAGTGAATTCGCGTTGATGCATTTAAAATTGCATTTAGTGTTATGCAATATCATATAATACAGCAATTTAGATGCGACAATAATATATTGTTGATGTTTATATGCTAGACGGTTCCGCTTGAGCAGTTCAGCATATAGGCTAATCCTATAAATGAACTGTTAACCGATGAAGTAGTCGGTTTCAAGCTATTTCGAACAGAGTTAATACCATTATTAATAATATTATTTTATACTATTATAATTTTGATATTATTAAAAATAGTTATTATATTGAAAAATAGTAAGTAAAATAAAGAATCAGACGAATCCGTCTTATATTATATATATATATATATACATATATATATATATATATATATATATATATATATTAACATATATATATATATATATATATATATATACATATATATATATATATATATATATATATAATATGTATATAAATTTGAACCTGGAGTATATTTAGATGGAGGATAATACTATAGATAAACTAAAGTTAAAGAACATCTATTTATAGACTACTTCAACTTTTTATTATTTCGAATTAATTGAAGTCAACTTTACCCCATGTGTTGATATACACAACACATATTTTCTAAATACATCATCTACCACTCTCGCTATCTATCAATGAAAATAATTCCTGTGGTCGAATGGATTTAAAATAGGAGCGATATTGCAGAATTATATGATTTTATTCGAACTATTGATTTACGATCATTATTTGTTAATTGCGCATACAAAAAATGTGCATTATATTTTTTTGGTGTGATGAAAATTTCAGTTTGGCCTATATAATTCTACTTTCAATGAACCCAAATGATGAAATACATTTTTATGGTGACGATTCTGGATCATATAGCATTCTAAGCGTTAATACGAAGGATATATTTTATATATATAGTTTGCATCAAACAATAAGTTGTATATATTCGATATATTGATCATCGATGTAATGAAATGAAGTTTCATTAGGTAGGTAATAAATATATCAACATGATTATCTAACTTGAATACGTTAGATTTTGCAATATGCAATATATATTTTTTTAAATTAATTATTTTTTTAATTATAATATATATTTTAGAATATTTTTTTAATTATAGTATGATGGTCATAATTAGTGTTATGGTCATAATTTATAATATTAAAATATTTGTACATATTAAACATATAGTAATTTACAATATTGAAACGACAACAGACGATGCTATTTCATCAATCACTGGGGGAAATAGCGCATACTTTTGAAAAATCCAAAGGGTTAATAATTTCCATTATCAAATTTCCATAGTGAATCACATGATTGGGGCTGCTAATATTTTTAGATAGTATAATAGTATTTAAGTATAATATAAAAACAGTATAGTAATAGCTATAACTATTATAATTTAAATACTAAGTCTTAAATAAATATAAAGAATATATTTAACTATAATATAAACTTATATATTTTATTTTATTATCTTTGATTTGAATAGATTTATTTTAAAACAAAAATTCTAATTTATATAAAACGTCTATCCATCCATCCATCTATCCGTCCATCAATCCATTCACCCATCCATCCATCCATACATCCATCCATCCATCCATCCATCCATCCATCCATCCATCCCTGTATATTTCTGATTCTGTAGAAAAACATTTCAATTAATCATATGATACATTTATTTTGTCTTTATTGAATACTAATTACAGAAACATGGCTCACAGATACTGACCAATATATTATCAATGACATAACCTTTAACTCTGCAATATACACATGCTCTCGATGTGACAGGATAATATCTACATTTGGTGGAGGTGTAGCGATATTTAAAAATAATAATATCACTGTAGATTCAAATAAATATATTATATTAACAAATTACCAAGCTTTATTTTTTAAAATTAAAATAAACCATTTATCGATATTTGATATTCTCTTAGTTTATAGACCACCTTCTACTCCTAAACAATTATTTACTAGTGAACTAACTCATATTCTAACACAAATACCATTAAATAAATTAATTATATTAGGTAATTTTAATTATCATTACGACGAAAATAAATATCCTCATAATATTTTTAAAAAAACAATAGAAACCTTTTCACTTAAACAACATATTATTTTCGCTACTCATATACATGGTCATATAATAGATATAGTTTTAACATCTATAAACAGTCAAATTTATATATCTGAACTTACAAGGAGTGAACTTATAACTGATCACTATATGATTCAATTTAATATCAATATTAAGAAAAATATACCTATAGTAAAGTTAATAAAATATAGATCAATTAATAAAATAAACATTAAAGATTTCATAGATAATATATTATCTTCACTAGAAGGTAATATTTTTTCATCGCTATTGCTAAATGATTTCCTAACATCTACTTTAGATAAATTTGCTCCTATAAAAGATTAAATTTAACATACCATGATCATTATACATGGTATAATAATAATCTTGAAGCTATGAAGAGATAATTAAGAAGATTTGAAAAAATATATAATAAAACCAATTCCGAATTTAACTATACTAATTTTAATACAATTCGCAAACAATATAAACAATTATTAAATCACACTTGCTTTATTAAAGATAAAATAAACTCATATGGGAAAAATACTAGAAATATATTCATTAATTAATAGACTTTCAAATAATTATAGTCCAACAAGATATCCAACATATACGATTGAATTACTACCAAATATATTCGCCAACTTTTTTGATGATAAAATAAAAAATATAGTACAATCAATTAATGATATAAAACATAAATTTCCAATATAGATTATACCACTTTACATTACTGCTAAATCATACTTTCTAAACTATAAGTCCCCTTCATCGTATGAAATATCAATACTAGTTCAAATATGTAAATCATCCTACCCTCGTAACGATTCATTACCTAAACAACTTACCAACTTAATAGAACACACTCTCACATAACTTTATCAATCCATAATATCACAATCTATACATACTTCTATTTTTCCAAAATCCCTTAAATATGCCATAATTACACCCCTACTAAAAAACAGTAATCTAGATAATAAATTATTAAAAAATTACCGTCCTATTTCTAAACTTCCTTTTCTATCTAAAATATTCCAAAGAGTCATCAGTAAACAAATACTTAAATATTTATCAGAAAATGAACTATATCCTATAAATCAAAGTGCATATCGCAAAAATCATAGTACATAAACTACAATAGTATCTATATTTGATCATATAATGCGATATATATAATGCGATAGATAAGGGAAATAAGGTTCAACTTGTGTTATTAGATATATATCTGACATATGTCAGCGGCATTTGATACTATCTCTCATAGTATTTTATTAGATAGATTAGAGGAAATAGGTATAACTGATAAGGTACTAGACTTACTGAAATCTTATATTACAAATAGAACATATCGAACATTGATAAATGATATACCATCAGACGAATTCCAACTAAAATATGGAGTTCCACAAGGTTCCGTACTTGGATCATTATTATTTTAAATTTATTTACGTCCATTATCCCTATTAATTTCTAAATGTCTCCAAATTAAATTCAGCATATTTGCTGACGCTATTATAATTTACCAGATTCTACCACTGAAAAACAATGATAACTCATCTCTCATTAATTGCACTAATAATATACGCAACTGGCAAATCAATAACAATGTACTACTAAATATCGACAAGACACAACTGATTAACATTTCAAAAAATTTAACACAAAATAAATTTCCTATATATTTAATTGATAATGTAATTGTTAAACCTTCTAAGACTGTAAAATGTCTGGGTGTCATTATAGACGAACATATGTTTTTAGATAACTGATTTTAGATAATACGATTTACTGCTAAAAAAGCATTTTATTATTTTAGTAAGTCAAAAAAATAAAAAAATTAATGTCATTTCATAATTATCTCTCAGTCTTATATTATATCGCATTTAAATTATTGTAATTCTATATATTATGGTATAATTAAATCTAAAATAAATTATTTAGATCGTATATTAAGAATTATAGTAAGAATGATATATGGTTTTAAGCGAAAAGACCATAATAGTATTACCGAATGTTTAACATGACTAGGATGGCTTGATATATGAAATTATTCAGCGTATAGAATACTATGTTTAACTTATACTGCCCTAAACACTAAATAGCCACGCTACCTTTATGATATTATTAAACTAAAGGAAAATACCCGCCGATTAAGATCTAGTAACAGTCTGCTACTATCAAATCAAAAATTTAATCTTGATACCTATGGTAAAAGAAGATTTAGTGTTTCAGCGCCAGTTTTATGGAACAACCTTCCTCTACATTTGCGAAGATATAATTCCATCAAAACATTTAAGAAGTCCGTTAAAAATCATCTACTATGCTCAACATGAGATCTTGTGCTCTGCATCTGCGCGGATGTTCTATGACTACTCCGATCACATATGTATCTGCCCGAATGTCTATTATAAATGATAATGGTACTACAATTTATACCGCTAACATCAAGTTTAATGTTAATAATACTATTATAATTATAGAAATATTGAAAACTAATACTTCGACTATAACTAAACCACAAACGCTATCCCAATACATACCATTAAATATACAATAGTATTACTTATAATTATAACTATAATAATATAACTATGAATGCTATTAACCCTAGTAACTATGAATGCATCTATAACTATTATGATAAATGGTTTAAATTTAGTTATAATTAACTATAAATATATATATAACTCTTAAAAAATACATTTTCTTAATATACAATTACATACAATTAATTATTAATTTATTTTATTTTTCACATACCAATAGGAATACAACTAAAATAATTGTTATACAACCTAAATAATCTACTAAAATACAAATATCATTATTATGTTAAGCAGCTATGTATATTAACTAAGAATAAAACTAAAACCCTTACATAATGCACTGCAACAATATGATACATATATTAGTTCAAGTTATTACTTCAAATATCATCGATACTTTTATATCATTTTTATTTGAACTTGATCAATGGAACCGATCTGAAATAGTGAATTATGCGATTTGTTGTTGAACTGAAATATGTTGAATAAATTACTGTATTAATAATCGAGTATGATATGAATTAAATTATGGATATTTATTATTTTAATATAATTGAATCTAAGATCATTTTGACAAAGTTTAGATATATTTAATAATATGTTAATTTATAATTAATTAGATTAGACATTTTAAATGCTCAGAAATGTTTTATTTCGAGTAGTTTTAAGTCATTTATTTGTTCTTTACTTATTATATTTAAAACTTATTTATGAAAAATGATAGATTTGTATGTTAATACTTCGTATAATACTTAATACCCCTTAAACTTAATACCCTTTAAATATAATACTTAATTAATTTAAGTAATTTTACAGAAT
This sequence comes from Osedax frankpressi, assembly GCA_964035775.1. NCBI lineage: Eukaryota > Metazoa > Annelida > Polychaeta > Sabellida > Siboglinidae > Osedax > Osedax frankpressi. The sequence continues at coordinate 34,055,235 of OZ038312.1, read as the reverse complement.
ATTGTTAATATGTGTATTTTTATGGCGATCCATTTTATTGTTTACAATTAGTGTTATTAATTGTTATGTAATAGAAACGATATTCAATGGATCACAATTGAGTTATATCTTGAGATATGACTCGCAATCCATAAAACCAATCCTTGTAAAGATAATTGTAATTTTCCCTTGATTTTACAAGGCAAATGTTTATGTTTAATATCAATATTGATTAATGACATTAATTGTAATAGTTCTAGTAAAAGTTATAGGCAGGATGATCTCATAGGTATATATATATATATATATATATATATATATATATATATATATATATACACTAACACAGACAATTACAGACAAATCAGGAAAAAAAACCAGACTAATACACCCTCAATATAGAAACATCCAATATACCGGATGTTTCCATGTCAGCTACATAGTTTAACATGATAGTGTTCGTTTTAGATATTGCAATTATGATATGTTATAAAAGATGAGCTATACTTCATGTATACCTTTAATTTATATTATTTTATCGATAACTTATGGAAATATATAAGGTTTATTATTGATGATGTATATCCTCAAAATATGTAAAACGGGTTAATACACCCATATTATAAAATCATTTTTTCATATGAAAATGGATACATATTTAATATTTTATTTGATGAAGAATTTTTATATTAATATTTCATATTTAATCTTTATTTTCAAAAAAAAATCTATTTTATTACAAATTTTAGAAAAATGTATTATTAAGAGACTATTTTTTCCATTTCCGGAATATATATTTTTTTAAATTAAAAAGGAACAAAGATTATAATTTTTATTAATTATTATTATTTGTAAATAAAAATAAACTTCCGTCATTCATTTTTATTCAAGACTATATATTGTTGAGTTGTAATTTATTTAAATTATCTAATTAAAATTACATTTTTATAATGAATTATGTTAGTAAAATACTAATATTATTATATATATTTGTATTATATATATCTTTTAAAATATTGATATATTTAATATAATTAATAGTATTGATAATATTATATATAATACCTCATGCCGTTTTATAGTTGATTGATATTAAATTATATTATTACAATTATTAAAATTATAAAGAATTAATAATTGAGAATGAAATATAACAATGTAATTATTACAATATACGTTATTTAATATTTATATTATGATGAGTATGTATATTTATAGTTTTAAATATATATGTATATATTAATATATACCTATGAAACCTGACCTAATTAAAAATCGTATATTTAGCGCCAATGAATAACTAATTCAATTAATTTATGATAAATCAATACATTTATAAAAATAATGTAATAGATAATTATATTTTTTATTTGTATTATAATTTTATTAATGATATGAAATTTATCATTCTTATATACTTGAATATTATTTATAGTTTTGCGTATATTAAATACACTAATTAACCATACATATGAAAGCTTAGTATAAGGAACATTACATTATTATATAGCAGTATCGATTATTTGACCGAGTTTGACCTTACATGATTTAATTCACACACCCATATACTCAAACTTACATATACATGTGTAATAAATTGCATACCAATAAAAAAATATAATTGAATAAAATGTAATTGCTTCAATACAAGTTAATGGTTTTTATAACAAATTAAATGCATTCATACAAATAAATCAATGCATATTTATTATTTATATTGGCCTATATATATATTAACCATACATATGAAAGCTTAGTATAAGGAACATTACATTATTATATAGCAGTATCGACTATTTGACCGAGTTAAATACCTTACATAATTTAATTCACACACCCATATACTCAAACTTACATATACATGTGTAATAAATTTCATACCAATAAAAAAATATAATTAAATAAAATGTAATTGCTTTAATACAAGTTAATTGTTTTTATAAAAAATTAAATTCATTCATACAAATAAATCAATGCAGATTTATTATTTATTATTTATATTGGCCTATATATATTGACCATACATATGAAAGCTTAGTATAAGGAACATTACATTATTATATAGTAGTATCGAATATTTGACCGAGTTAAATACCTTACATGATTTAATTCACACACCCATATACTCAAACTTACATATACATGTGTATATGCATGTAATCTACTTATATTTCATTTCATATGATACGCCAGGAGAAACTTCACGAAATCCATCTATCAAAAATATTTGTGTTGAAGATGAAAGAAATAATGATGAGTATAGTTACTGTGAAAATGATGATATCAAAAAAATCAAAAAAGGTATATAAATACAATTTAAAAATATTTAATTATGTATAATATATATGTAATAAATGTATAATTAAACACATCATTATTTCAAACAGCTGTAAATATCAAATGGAATAAAACAGAATTTCAGAAATTATCGGAACATTCTATATCATTTAAAAAAAACAAAATGCCAGGTTATTAATATGCAAATAAAAATTATACTTAATTTATGTATAATTCATATTTAATTTTAATACTGATAATTACAAATAGTTAATTAAAAATTTTCAGGAAAGCAAGAAATAATAGAAATATTAAAAATATATTCTCCACCGTGTTTATTAAAACTTTCCGAGGAAGAAATATATTTAAAAGTCCGAACGAAATTCAATAATGTATTAAAATCTAATATAAGAACATTAAATAAATTAATAGAATAAAGCAATATCATTATATACAATATAATTTTTTATTTGGTTATAATATATACATTATATGTATTATAATACAGTATTTAATTTAATTTGTGATAATTATTGTAATTTACTTATTTAATATGTTTAATGTAATGCACATATTTAAATATACTAGCCACTCATAAATATCTAACAACTCATAATTAATTTAATTACTAGAATTATCGAGCACATAAAATATTTTAAACATATTTCGATTTTATTTATATTTTTAGATAATATATTGTAACTAAGATTCTTAAAATTAATAACTGTTTCTGAGGTCTGAACCCGTGATCGATTAAAATTTTTGCAATATTAAAAAAAATATTTAGGCATAAAAATGATCAAGTTGAAGTATATTTATAATTAATTTTACTATGAACTCGTTTTCAATTAATATATTATTTCCATGAAAATTATATCGAACTTAATTATTATGAAGCTACTATTTTTGAGATATATGTATCACTTATTATTTAATACCTAGTTAATAATATATCTATAGAAAAATTGAACTCATTTATGTATAATGAAAATAAATACTATGAAACTTAATATTTTAACAGTAAATAAATATATAATTTTTGTATTACAAATATAGCGACTATTCAATGCGCTACAAGATATATTTGAACCTAGATCATTACAAATATGTAATTAGATGTAATTCTACATAACGTATACGTTAATACGCTGTACGTTTCCTTTATATATATATATATATATATATATATATAAAGAAAACGTACAGAGCATTAAGCTACACGACATACGAACACTTTTTGTAAATTTAAAAAAATATATATTTTATATTTATTTAATTACATATATTATTATTTCTATACAAAAATAAAATATCACTATGAGAAACTATTATAAAACTATCTAGTAATAAAATAATATATGATACATTAATACATAGTAATAATATAATATAAGATACAGTAATACATAGTGTATACTATGTAATATAAATATATATACAATATTGTAAATAAAACATTTGTTTTAATAGTATGTTAATAACATATTCATAAAATTGTCATAGTATATTTATTACATGTATATCGTATATGTTATATATTTTATGGTAACAATTTTATAAAAAAATATTTAAAATTTACAATAACCATAGTTATTCAGATATATCATGATTATAATCATACTTATAGTACTTATAAGTACTAATATTATAAATGGATATAATAGGTAACAATATTTGATGTAAATTAACACAGGTAAAACAATTTATCCTTGTTATGTATTGTCATTTACATTTAAATATGTTTTTAATAGTGATATCAAATATTTTTTTAAATTGATATAAAAATTCAAAGCATTACAAGAAAGATTTGAACCTAGGATCATTAAAAATATTTAATTAAATATAATTCTACATAACGCAATAAAGAAAATTTACAGCGCATTAACCTACACGACAAATGAGGCTTTATTGTAAATTTTAAAAAATATATATTTTATATAAATTTAATTACATATATTATTATTTCTATACAAAAATAAAATATTACAATATCACTATGAGAAACTATTATACAACTATCTAGTAATAAAATAATATAAGATACATTAATACATAGTAATAAAATAATATAAGATACAGTAATACATAGTATATACTATGTAATATAAATATATATATACAATATTGTAAATAAAACATTTGTTTTAATAGTATGTTAATAACATATTCATAAAATTGTCATAGTATATTTATTACATGTATATCGTATATGTTATATATTTTATGGTAACAATTTTATAAAAAAATATTTAAAATTTACAATAACCATAGTTATTCAGATATATCATGATTAAGTACTAATATTATAATAGGTAACAATACTTGATGTAAATTAAAATAGGTAAAAAATGTATCCTTGTTATGTATTGTCATTAAAATATTTTTTTAAATTGATATAAAAATTCGAATCATTACAAGAGAGATTTGAACCTAGGGTCATTAAAAGTATTTAATTAGATGTAATTCTACATAACGCAATAACGAAAATTTACAACGCATTAACCTACACGACAAATGAGGCATTATTGTAAATTTTATAAAATATATATTTTATATAAATTTAATTATATATATTATTATTTCTATACAAAAATAAAATATTACAATATCACTATGAGAAACTATTATACAACTATCTAGTAATAAAATAATATAAGATACATTAATACATAGTAATAAAATAATATAAGATACAGTAATACATTGTGTATACTATGTAATATAAATATATATACAATATTTTAAATAAAACATTTGTTTTAATAGTATGTTAATAACATATTCATAAAATTGTCATAGTATATTTATTACATGTATATCGTATATGTTATATATGTTATGGTAACAATTTTATAAAAAAATATTTAAAATTTACAATAACCATAGTTAATCAGATATATCATGATTATAATCATACTTATAGTACTTATAAGTACTAATATTATAAATGGATATAATAGGTAACAATATTTGATGTAAATTAACATAGGTAAAACAATTTATCCTTGTTATGTATTGTCATTTACATTTAAATATGTTTTTAATAGTGATATCAAATATTTTTTTAAATTGATATAAAAATTCAAAGCATTACAAGAAAGATTTGAACCTAGGATCATTAAAAATATTTAATTAAATATAATTCTATATAACGCAATAAAGAAAATTTACAGCGCATTAACCTACACGACAAATGAGGCTTTATTGTAAATTTTAAAAAATATATATTTTATATAAATTTAATTACATATATTATTATTTCTATACAAAAATAAAATATTACAATATCACTATGAGAAACTATTATACAACTATCTAGTAATAAAATAATATAAGATACATTAATACATAGTAATAAAATAATATAAGATACAGTAATACATAGTATATACTATGTAATATAAATATATATATATAATATTGTAAATAAAACATTTGTTTTAATAGTATGTTAATAACATATTCATAAAATTGTCATAGTATATTTATTACATGTATATCGTATATGTTATATATTTTATGGTAACAATTTTATAAAAAAATATTTAAAATTTACAATAACCATAGTTATTCAGATAAATCATGATTAAGTACTAATATTATAATAGGTATAACAATACTTGATGTAAATTAAAATAGGTAAAAAATGTATCCTTGTTATGTATTGTCATTAAAATATTTTTTTAAATTGATATAAAAATTCGAATCATTACAAGAGAGATTTGAACCTAGGGTCATTAAAAGTATTTAATTAGATGTAATTCTACATAACGCAATAATGAAAATTTACAACGCATTAACCTACACGACAAATGAGGCATTATTGTAAATTTTATAAAATATATATTTTATATAAATTTAATTACATATATTATTATTTCTATACAAAAATAAAATATTACAATATCACTATGAGAAACTATTATACAACTATCTAGTAATAAAATAATATATGATACATTAATACATAGTAATAATATAATATAAGATACAGTAATACATAGTGTATACTATGTAATATAAATATATATACAATATTGTAAATAAAACATTTGTTTTAATAGTATGTTAATAACATATTCATAAAATTGTCATAGTATATTTATTACATGTATATCGTATATGTTATATATGTTATGGTAACAATTTTATAAAAAAATATTTAAAATTTACAATAACCATAGTTATTCAGATATATCATGATTATAATCATACTTATAGTACTTATAAGTACTAATATTATAAATGGATATAATAGGTAACAATATTTGATGTAAATTAACACAGGTAAAACAATTTATCCTTGTTATGTATTGTCATTTACATTTAAATATGTTTTTAATAGTGATATCAAATATTTTTTTAAATTGATATAAAAATTCAAAGCATTACAAGAAAGATTTGAACCTAGGATCATTAAAAATATTTAATTAAATATAATTCTACATAACGCAATAAAGAAAATTTACAGCGCATTAACCTACACGACAAATGAGGCTTTATTGTAAATTTTAAAAAATATATATTTTATATAAATTTAATTACATATATTATTATTTCTATACAAAAATAAAATATTACAATATCACTATGAGAAACTATTATACAACTATCTAGTAATAAAATAATATAAGATACATTAATACATAGTAATAAAATAATATAAGATACAGTAATACATAGTATATACTATGTAATATAAATATATATATACAATATTGTAAATAAAACATTTGTTTTAATAGTATGTTAATAACATATTCATAAAATTGTCATAGTATATTTATTACATGTATATCGTATATGTTATATATTTTATGGTAACAATTTTATAAAAAAATATTTAAAATTTACAATAACCATAGTTATTCAGATATATCATGATTAAGTACTAATATTATAAATGGTCATAATAGGTAACAATACTTGATGTAAATTAACATAGGTAAAAAATGTATCCTTGTTATGTATTGTCATTAAAATATTGTTTTAAATTTATATACAAATTCGAATCATTACAAGAGAGATTTGAACCTAGGGTCATTAAAAGTATTTAATTAGATGTAATTCTACATAACGCAATAATGAAAATTTACAACGCATTAACCTACACGACAAATGAGGCATTATTGTAAATTTTATAAAATATATATTTTATATAAATTTAATTACATATATTATTATTTCTATACAAAAATAAAATATTACAATATCACTATGAGAAACTATTATAAAACTATCTAGTAATAAAATAATATAAGATACATTAATATATAGTAATAAAATAATATAAGATACAGTAATACATAGTGTATACTATGTAATATAAATATATATGCAATATTGTAAATAAAACATTTGTTTTAATAGTATGTTAATAACATGTTTATAAAATGTTCATAGTATATTTATTACATATATAATGTTATATCTAACAATGTATAATGTACATTGTTAAATACAATGTGCATTGTACATTATACATAACACGTGTTATATATTTTATTATAAAGATTTTGTAAATAATATTTGATATAAAAAAATACTTTATAAACACCATAATTATTCAAATGTATCACGAAGTACTAATATTATGAATGTTTATAATACTTAACAATAATTGGTGTAACTTAAAATAAGTCAAAATAAAATGCCCGTGTCCGAGCTAGTTATATTAAAGCTTTAATATAAGATGCTGCCCCTATATATATACTATATACTGACATTACTCATATTTATACATACGAGTATCCCCCCTAATATAATGCGACTTCAGAAAATCCCAGTAAGCGCGGAGCGCTAGCAACAATCCCTGCTACTACAATATCGAAGATTTTGTCAAAATGTATGACTACTCGAAGACTACTCCAAATTTTGGGATTTAAAAAAAATTGTATTTCCCCCAAAAAAATAATGGTAATTATCATTTTCAATATAAACTATTACATATTTTTTGCATAAAGATAACTATCTATATCTAGACTGATAATTCAATTTATACATTTACAACCATCGTTTTTTTTATAAATTATAAGGCATATGCAATAAACATATTTTATAATATAACGAATTTGAAATAAATATTTTGAATTAGATACACGAATAGAAATTATATTATACATGTTGCATTGATAAACCTAATCACTTCAATTATAGATATTTCATGTATTAGTTGTCATTATATAATGTAGAAATAAACAAATTATTATATTTTCATAATTATAAAAATATACTTTAAATTATATTACATAGAATACATTCTGTTAACATATATCGTATATTTTATACAATATATGATAATATTTTATAATTAATAAAGTATTATTATAAATATAAATTAAATAAAGTATTGTATAAGAGTAAAATATAGTGAATTCTATATTATAAATATATATACTATTGTAATTAAAATATGCATATAAAAACATACGCTTATTATGTTCATCATATTTATAATCGATTTATTCATAATTAATATATTAGTTTGTTATTAGATATCAATTATACATTAAATACATTTTAGTAAAATACCTATGCATAAAATAAAAATGTATTTATATTATAAAGTATACTTTTGAAATTATATTCTATAAATATATAAATTTTGTTTATAATCAAAAATATAGCAATATAAAATATATATATGTATATATTAAATTTATATTCAGCAGCTAAAGTTAAAAGGAAATATTGTATATTATATTATGAGGATTATTTCATATGCCATATTTCCAAATATAATAATGTATATAAGTAATCGACAAGATTACAAATTAAATCTCTGATTGTGATAGTAGTTTGATAGTATACTATTAAATTATATAATATAATATATAATATCTTATCTTTGTATTTGAATATGGTTTAGTAATATTTTATAATAAAATATTAGTAATAGTTAATATATTATTAATATTTAAATAAATTGGAATTATTTAGGCTACAATTAAAAATATATAATATTAAAATATAATATATATATAAATAATGATTATCTATTAATGCATCTAAATCTATGAATGTGTTATTGGGTGTATTACTCCGTAATAGTGTAATGTATTAAAAGGGTGTATTAGTCTGGTTTTATATTGGAAAATCAGGTGGGTGTATTTGTCGTGAATAGGAGATGACGAACATGGAAACACCCACCAAAACATGTATATCAGAAAATACTGATTTATTCTTTCTCAAATTTCCAGACATTATTTATTAACCTAATAGTAGCCCGAATGTAAATTTTTGACTAAAACCAATCATTATTCAAAAGGGCGTATTTGTCTGGTTATACAAAAAATATACATTGAGGGTGTATTTGCCCGTAATAGGAGGTCTATATATATATATATATATAGATGTATATTTTACATTGTCTCGGTATGATATTTTATATCAACTATTTATTCTAGTCACATTATATCAGATTACACCAAGTTATATATTTATATTTATATTTATATTTATATTTATATTTATTCAAGTTTATATATTTATATTTATGTGTTATTTATATTTTCGATTTATATTTGAATAATGAAATTTAAAATGACCTTATAAACGTCCAACTCTGATAATTCAGTTCGATGTATATATCATACTTGACCACGCCTATTTGCATTAAAATAGTTTTCATGCATATCGCATTTAAGCATCTCTATGCGTCTTTATTTAATAATAACAGTTACGAAGTATATTACCGCACTTTTGTAGTGCCGTAAAAAGTGAATCGGAAGCCACGACAGTATTTAAACAATCCAGTACGTTTTAGTACGTGATTTCTAGAGACTAGAAATGATGTCGTCAGCTATCATGTTAGCCAAACGTACACCTCCGGTGTATTCGCTATGTTCACGAATTTCGAGGAGGAAGTCAGACACCTGCTCAACTAAACCGGAGATTATGCAAACCAAATATGATGTTATCATCGTAGGAGCAGGTTATGTAACATTCACCTATCGGTGATTATAATGAAATATGAATGTATAACACCTATATTCTGATTTATTAAATTATATAAATTCTAGAATTGAAATTTGGAGTATATATATATATATATATATATATATATATATATATATATATATATATATATAGTTAATTATAAACAATATATATATTACATTATATATACTGAACATTGTATTATTTTAAGTATGTATTAGAGAATATCTGCGTAAATTGACCGTTTATACTATACATTGTATAGTATACAATATATATATATATATATATATATATATATATGTATATATATATATATATATATATATATATACATTTAAAACAGCATATTAATGCTTATAAAATTAGCCAATTAAATTGGCAATGGATGTTGACTATTGAAAACTTGCCGATTTGTAAACAAACTTATTTTAAATATTTATTTACATTTTAATCAAGTCCAATCAAAACTAGCTAATCATATAATTATAAATAATAAATAAATAATTCAAAATAATAATATTAAAAGCCGGGTTATAAACATATCCCTGGGGTTATCCCCTAAGTTATTATTTTTTAAATTCTATTATTAATATAGATAAATAGTATAAATAATATTTTCGTGCTAAAAGGTTGAACTTTTATATTGAGTATTTTAATATTCAATCAAAAATTAGGAAAATACTATATGTTACTAATTTAAAATAAGGTATATATAATAATTGTATGATAGCTTAGTTTCTATATTACAATTACATTTAACGAGACAATGAATCACTAAATCACATTTCTTATAATGTATACATCTACAAGCTAACTGCTGTCCGTCTTATATGCGATTTGATGTAAGTTATGGTCGACTATACACATATATGAGTTATACTATTAAATTACTAATTTACATTTACAGTAAATCATTATATTTTACATGGGGGTTTCATAAGTTCCAAATTTCTATGACATCATAATAAAAATTGTTACAAATGATTCATATATATAAATGTATTAATATAATGAATTAATAATTAATATAAATGTATTAATTGTGATGTTATATAAATATTGATTGTGATTTGTTGATTACTATTAATTTTGGATTCTTGCCAATAATATCCTTTTAATTGCAAAGATATATTCAATATACAATATAGTTAATTGTATACAATTATATATAGATATATTTTATTATAAGAACAATATAAGATTACATATAAATCAGTATTCATACTCGTAATAATTACTCAGTACAATCTCGACATTTGCAATTTTCACAAAATTATTTGAAAAATATTGTATTCCAGAAAATATTTGTATAAACTATTCCAAAATATTATTTTGTTATAATTTGATCCAGTAATTTTTTATTATTTATCATGTCATTATATCAAACTAATTGTTACTAAAACTACAAAATCGTCTAAAGTCTAATTTTATTGCACAATGATTAGAAGTGAATTATTAATAAAAATTTGAAATATAATTTAATCTTCTAAATTATTAGTTGTCAAATTCAATTATTTAATTATAATTGAAATATTAAATTACAGATTGATAAATGTAAATAAATATTGAAAAAAAAACAAAAAGTTTGTTTACAAATAGGCAAATTTTCAGTAGTCAATATCAATTTCCAATCAATATTATGAATATATTTAAACCTTTGACACTAAAGCATAAATCCCAATAAATATGTGTGTAAATAATAATTGTAAATTTTAAACTATTAATTTATTATATTTATGAAATTTAAATATTAATATTCACTCATTTTATATAACCTTTATATAATTTATCACTCTATTTTCTGGGTATTAATGATGTCATATACATATATTAAATGGTAAATAACCAACAAAACGTAGAAGATTTAATTTGTTTGCGTTGAATTATTTCTCGATTATTACCTAATCATCCCAGCAAAAAAATTAAATACCTGTCTGTTTACCTCGTAAAGAGAATTTGTAATATTTTATATCTCTCTTTTACTGAATAAACCTGAACTTTCATAATTCTTTAATCAATTGTATATATATATGTATTTATATATTTTTTTGGACATTGCATAGCTTAACTGACCTCACCGTCCACAGGTCACAATGGCCTTGTTTGCGTTAGTACCAATATCATTATTGCTTAACTAGCATTATTTAGATATCTTTAACAAAGCATTCATTGTTATGTTTATCACAATGACATATATATCAGTGTGCAGATTGTCCTCGGTGTCCTTATTATTGACAAATAAGAACTCACTATTAATACCATAAGCATTACATCATATAGATTAAGCTATACATTTACAAATTAGAAGTATTGTCATATAATATGTCATATAACTGTCGATAATATGAAAACATATGTGATAATTATTGTTTTGAATATATTTAGATATAGGAATCTGATATATGAATTATCTATCCATGATTTCAAAAATATATTTAAAGCAATATTGCTTGGAATATATATTCTAGTATCGGTGCTCGATTAATTATGGCTAGTTTAAATGTACAGAACATGAATTATCAAGGCCATGTTTGATTATTCGTTCAAACATGACCTTATTCTCTTGTTGAATCCAAACAATATATTGGTTTTTCTCAAATACTCGAATACACATACTTCATATAATACATTATTAAATGAATTTAAGGGTTTATATCTAACTTCATAGATATCAAATTAACTGAAATCATGTCAATATATTGATATTTCCACTAATGCAAGTGAAATCCTTTAATGATAATGTGTGTCTTTTTTAGTAATGTAAATTACTTCAGATATTAACTTTTGATTATTTGAAATTGAAAGTTTGTTAGACTGAAAGTTAAAGAAAATGTATAAACTGAATTTTAATCTGTGATTGAGCACATGTACGTTATTAATTATAGATTGTTATATGTTTATTATATCAGATTTATCATAGCAGAATCAGATCATTAATGAGTATCTGTATTCTTGTGAATACTCCAATATTATCTAGGTATATATACACTTTAAAATGTGAGATCTAGTTTAATATATTGCATATATGCAGTTATAGATTATTTTTGCTGTAAATTAATTCTTATTTTGAAGTATATAATATTCCAATATTCAAAACTATAATATATATGTACATTCAATGTATTATATATAAATCAATATTGATATGATATAAATTGTACTATAATTTAATAAGATAACTTTATTAGTTTATTATTATAATAATGTGTATTTTGGGTTTGGTTTTAGATTAGGTTTTGGGATTATTTTTGAGTTTGGTTTTAGTTTGATTTTAGTTTGGTTTAGTTTGGTTTTAGTTTGGTTTTAGTTTGGTTTTAGTTTGGTTTTAGTTTGGTTTTAGTTTGGTTTTAGTTTGGTTTTAGTTTGGTTTTAGTTTGGTTTTAGTTTGGTTTTAGTTTGATTTTAGTTTGGTTTTAGTTTGGTTTTAGTTTGGTTTTAGTTTGGTTTTAGTTTGGTTTTAGTTTGGTTTTAGTTTGGTTTTAGTTTGGTTTTAGTTTGGTTTTAGTTTGGTTTTAGTTTGGTTTTAGTTTGGTTTTAGTTTGGTTTTAGTTTGGTTTTAGTTTTGATTTAGTTTGGTTTTAGTTTGGTTTTAGTTTGGTTTTAGTTTGGTTTTAGTTTGGTTTTAGTTTGGTTTTAGTTTGGTTTTAGTTTGGTTTTAGTTTGGTTTTAGTTTGGTTTTAGTTTGGTTTTAGTTTGGTTTTAGTTTGGTTTTAGTTTGGTTTTAGTTTGGTTTTAGTTTGGTTTTAGTTTGGTTTTAGTTTGGTTTTAGTTTGGTTTTAGTTTGGTTTTAGTTTGGTTTTAGTTTGGTTTTAGTTTGGTTTTAGTTTGGTTTTAGTTTGGTTTTAGTTTGGTTTTAGTTTGGTTTTAGTTTGGTTTTAGTTTGGTTTTAGTTTGGTTTTAGTTTGGTTTTAGTTTTGATTTAATTTGGTTTTGGATTAGATTTTGGGTTATGTTTATTTTTTGGTTTGGTTTTAGGTTTGATTATGGATTTGGTTTTGGTTTTGGATTTGGTTTTAGTTTGGTTTTAGTTTGGTTTTAGTTTGGTTTTAGTTTGGTTTTAGTTTGTTTTTAGTTTGGTTTTAGTTTGGTTTTAGTTTGGTTTTAGTTTGGTTTTAGTTTGGTTTTAGTTTGGTTTTAGTTTGGTTTTAGTTTGGTTTTAGTTTGGTTTTAGTTTGGTTTTAGTTTGGTTTTAGTTTGGTTTTAGTTTGGTTTTAGTTTGGTTTTAGTTTGGTTTTAGTTTGGTTTTAGTTTGGTTTTAGTTTGGTTTTAGTTTGGTTTTAGTTTGGTTTTAGTTTGGTTTTAGTTTGGTTTTAGTTTGGTTTTAGTTTGGTTTTAGTTTGGTTTTAGTTTGGTTTTAGTTTGGTTTTAGTTTGGTTTTAGTTTGGTTTTAGTTTGGTTTTAGTTTGGTTTTAGTTTGGTTTTAGTTTGGTTTTAGTTTGGTTTTAGTTTGGTTTTAGTTTGGTTTTAGTTTGGTTTTAGTTTGGTTTTAGTTTTGATTTAGTTTGGTTTTAGTTTTGATTTAATTTGGTTTTAGTTTGGTTTTAGTTTGGTTTTAGTTTGGTTTTAGTTTGGTTTTAGTTTGGTTTTAGTTTGGTTTTAGTTTGGTTTTAGTTTGGTTTTAGTTTGGTTTTAGTTTGGTTTTAGTTTGGTTTTAGTTTGGTTTTAGTTTGGTTTTAGTTTGGTTTTAGTTTGGTTTTAGTTTGGTTTTAGTTTGGTTTTAGTTTGGTTTTAGTTTGGTTTTAGTTTGGTTTTAGTTTGGTTTTAGTTTGGTTTTAGTTTGGTTTTAGTTTGGTTTTAGTTTGGTTTTAGTTTGTTTTTAGTTTGGTTTTAGTTTGGTTTTAGTTTGGTTTTAGTTTGGTTTTAGTTTGGTTTTAGTTTGGTTTTAGTTTGGTTTTAGTTTGGTTTTAGTTTGGTTTTAGTTTGGTTTTAGTTTGGTTTTAGTTTGGTTTTAGTTTGGTTTTAGTTTGGTTTTAGTTTGGTTTTAGTTTGGTTTTAGTTTGGTTTTAGTTTGGTTTTAGTTTGGTTTTAGTTTGGTTTTAGTTTGGTTTTAGTTTGGTTTTAGTTTGGTTTTAGTTTGGTTTTAGTTTGGTTTTAGTTTGGTTTTAGTTTGGTTTTAGTTTGGTTTTAGTTTGGTTTTAGTTTGGTTTTAGTTTGGTTTTAGTTTGGTTTTAGTTTGGTTTTAGTTTGGTTTTAGTTTGGTTTTAGTTTGGTTTTAGTTTGGTTTTAGTTTGGTTTTAGTTTGGTTTTAGTTTGGTTTTAGTTTGGTTTTAGTTTGGTTTTAGTTTTGATTTAGTTTGGTTTTAGTTTTGATTTAATTTGGTTTTGGATTAGATTTTGGGTTATGTTTATTTTTTGGTTTGGTTTTAGGTTTGATTATGGGTTTGGTTTTGGTTTTGGATTTGGTTATAGGTTTGGTTTTGGGTTGGTTTTTGGGTTGGTTTTTTAGTTTAGTTTTGGAATTAGTTTTGAGTTTAATATACTATAGAGAAATATATAAAAGTGACATTGATTACAAAATATTACTGGGTCCGAGAGAGCTAGAGTTTTGTATTTGCATAATTAGAAAAAATACGAATCTTAATATTTAATATACATGTATTAAAAGTGCCTAAAATATTCCATCGAATACCTGGCATTTCCGGGTCTATAGTATATATATTATTATATAATTGATGTATGTGACCTTCATTATTGTGGTAAGCGAATACAATAAAAAGTATAAAAGTTACAACTAGAAGAGTAAAATATTATATATATTATCATCGTGGTAATCTAGCCAATAGGACAATGCCATTTAGAAATATTTGTGGAGTAGTCAATTACTTGTTTAGGCTTAATAACAAATGTCCTCCGCGATTACTTACTTTCTGTTTGTTTAACTTTCATTAATAAGTTATCTCTCCAATTCCTCACTAATACATTAATGTAACGTCTTGCAAACTGTATTAACTAAGATCAAGGGGGTTCTTGGTATAGTTTACTGAATGCAGAGTGTTACCAGTATAGTTGTAACTAAATGATTCCCATTTATTTCCAAGTTTTATAAATAACCCCAATTAAGGCTGCTTACCTGGCAAAAGCGAGCTTGAAAGTATGTGTGGTAGAGAGGAGACATCTGATTGGTGGAGCAGCTGTCACCGAGGAAATCATTAAAGGTTCATAACATAAGGTCCTAGGTGCATATGTTGAACACTGTATGGTGTACACTGTACACTGTACACAGTACGGTGTACGGTGTACACATTACCTGCCTATAGGTATATTCTATATAAAGGTTCGTTTTCAGACCGTTTTCTGACCCTTTAGGTTATAAATTTTCTCGGGCATCGTATGTGTTGAGTTTATTCCGACCGCAGATTATCAAAGACCTTGATTTAAAGGTCGGTGCACTCGAATGTCGTCACCCTACGTCTGTCTCATACAGAAACTTCTAAATCAAATAATCCTATAGTACGATATTAACAATATACGGCTTTAAATTCGAATAGGTGATTACATAACTATTATATATCACATTTAAATATGTATTGAAATAACAACTAGAATTCGTGTATAGCAACAAATCATTCCTACTTCATTACCCGACCTCATCCGACCTCATCCGACCTCGCCTACTCTATTCACATAGGCACACGGCCTGCAGACAATATCCAGGGACCCCTTCTCTTACACGCCCCTGTTGTGTGGTAAGTCTTTATTGTTGGGGAAAAACGCACGCCTTAATCACAAAGAGATCTCGAAATTCTCAACAAAAGATGCCTTTGTTAGTGTAAAGATCCGCGATTCTAAATATGAAATAAATAATACGTAAGAGTGATTTGTACCTCAATTACATGCATGAGAGTATACTTTGTAATTCAGTATATCTAAACTGTTCATGTAATTAAGTATACAATATGTACAATGTACAATGTACATTGTACAATGTACATTGTACATGTGTTATATAATTATATCCTATCATTTAATCCATATCTATATTTGGCCGATTGGGCAAACATCAGCTTATCTAACTTGCAAATTTTCCCATTGTTCACTGAATACAATCATCGTATATTCTTATTTGTCCTTCTATTGGTTTATGATTTTATTCAGAATATTCTCAACGTATTGAGAATGTGTAATTAATGATATCAATATAAATCCTATTAACTAATTAATCGATGATATTGCAATTAGAATTGGTTGTGGTTTTAATCTATTCGCTTAACGATATCATA
The DNA here is from genome assembly GCA_964035775.1 of Osedax frankpressi. Classification (NCBI taxonomy): domain Eukaryota; kingdom Metazoa; phylum Annelida; class Polychaeta; order Sabellida; family Siboglinidae; genus Osedax; species Osedax frankpressi. The sequence goes on along the minus strand of OZ038312.1, from coordinate 34,037,818 downwards.
GCATTACTACCTAACATAATGTTAACAAACTATTCGAGGCGTACAAAGACTACGAACGTTTGTTGCAAAGATTATGCGGAGCAGTTGACCCGTTAATAGATTGTAACGCCGTGAACATCAACCCCTCTATGGGAAAACTACAAGCTTTCAGAAACAATTCTAAATCGCTGAGGGCCCTGTTCAGTTCACGTTGGTTGGATGTTGAGATTGTAAGACAGTCGTACAGAACATATTACCACAGAATAAGTAATTATATGAAGTATCGCATATAAATTGTATACATATACAATCAATAGATGAATTTATATACGATAGTTCACCAATAGATTATCACGAAAGGAGAATAAAGAAATGCTGGCGTCCCACTAACCACGCCTACTTCGGTAGTACGGCGTCTGGCCTCGACTCGTAATGACGTCACCGCGTTTTACGAGCTTATGACGTCACCAGCAGACCGCGTTCTCGCCGGCTGGTTCGAAAGTGAACCCCTACAGGCAACTTTAGCTATGGACGCGTGTATCGGCTCTATGACGTCACCACTCGAGGCCGGAACGGGGTTACGTCATATAGTGGTGCAGCGCATGACGTTAATGATGTGGGGGGTTTATTGGCTTCCTATTAGAATGCCTATTCATTTTGTATAAGGTGTAGTGTAGGGTAAGGGTGTAGTGTAAGGTAGGGGTGTAGTGTAAGGTAGGGGTGCAGTGTAAGGCAGGGGTGTAGTGTAGGGTAAGGTAGGGGTGTAGTGTAAGACAGGGGTGTAGTGTAAGGCAGGTGTGTAGTGTAAGGCAGGTGTGTAGTGTAAGGTAGGAGTGTAGTGTAAGGTAGGGGTGTAGTGTATGGTAAGGGTGTAGTGTAAGGTAGGGGTGTAGTGTATGGTAAGGGTGTAGTGTAAGGTAGGGGTGTAGTGTAAGGTAGGGGTGTAGTGTAGGGTAGGGGTGTAGTGTAAGGTAGGGGTGTAGTGTAAGGTAGGGGTGTAGTGTAAGGTAGGGGTGTAGTGTAAGGCAGGGGTGTAGTGTAAGGTAGGGATGTAGTGTAAGGCAGGGGTGTAGTGTAAGGTAGGAGTGTAGTGTAAGGTAGGTGTGCAGTGTAAGGTAGGGGTATAGTGTAGGGCAGGGGTGTAGTGTAAGGTAGGAGTACAGAGTAGGATGTAGTGTAATGTAGGGGTGCAGTGTAAGGCATGGGTGTAGTGTAAGGTATGGGTGTAGTGTAAGGTAGGGGTGTAGTGTAAGGTAGGGGTATAGTGTAAGGCAGGAGTGTAGTGTAAGGTAGGGGTGTAGTGTAAGGCAGGGGTATAGTGTAAGGTATGGGTGCAGTGTAAGGCAGGGGTGTAGTGTAGTGTAGGGGTGTAGTGTAAGGTAGGGGTGTAGTGTAAGGTAGGGGTGTAGTGTAAGGCAGGGGTGTAGTGTAAGGCAGGGGTGTAGTGTAAGGTATGGGTGTAGTGTAAGGTAGGGGTGTAGTGTAAGGTAGGGGTATAGTGTAAGGCAGGAGTGTAGTGTAAGGTAGGGGTGTAGTGTAATGTAGGGGTGCAGTGTAAGGTAGGGGTGTAGTGTAATGTAGGGGTGTAGTGTAAGGTAGGGGTGTAGTGTAAGGTAGGGGTGTAGTGTAAGGTAGGAGTGCAGTGTAAGGTAGGGGTGTAGTGTAAGGTAGGGGTGTAGTGTAAGGTAGGGGTGTAGTGTAAGGTAGGGGTGCAGTGTAGGGCAGGGGTGTAGTGTAAGGTAGGGGTACAGTGTAAGGTAGGGGTGTAGTGTAATGTAGGGGTGCAGTGTAAGGTAGGGGTGTAGTGTAGGGTAGGGTTGTAGTGTAAGGTAGGGGTGTAGTGTAAGGTAGGGGTACAGTGTAAGGTAGGGGTGTAGTGTAATGTAGGGGTGCAGTGTAAGGTAGGGGTGTAGTGTAGGGTAGGGTTGTAGTGTAAGGTAGGGGTGTAGTGTAAGGTAGGGGTACAGTGTAAGGTAGGGGTGTAGTGTAATGTAGGGGTGCAGTGTAAGGTAGGGGTGTAGTGTAGGGTAGGGTTGTAGTGTAAGGTAGGGTTACAGAGAAGGATGTAGTGTAGAGTAGTAGTGCAGTGTAGGGCAGGATTGTAGTGTAATGTAGGGGTAGATAGTAGGGTGTAGTGTAGGGTAGGGGTATAGTGTAAGGTAGGGTTACAGAATATGGTGTAGTGTAATGTAGGGTTACAGAGTAGGGTGTAGTGTATGGTAGGGGTGCAGTGTAGGGCAGGGGTGCAGTATAAGGTAGGGTTACAGAATAGGGTGTAATGTAAGGTAGTGGTGCAGTGTAGGGCAGGATTGTAGTGCAAAGTAGGGGTGCAGTGTAATGTAGGGGTGCAGAGTAGGGCAGGAGAGTAGTGTAAGGTAGGGGTAGATAGTAGGGTGTAGTGTAGGGTAGGAGTATAGTGTAAGGTAGGGGTGTAGTGTAAGGTAGGGGTGTAGTATAAGGTAGGGGTGCAGTGTAAGGTAGGGGTGTAGTGTAAGGTAGGGGTGTAGTGTAGGGTAGGGGTATAGTGTAAGGTAGGGGTGTAGTGTAAGGTAAGGGTGCAGTATAAGGTAGGGGTACGGAATAGGGTGTAGTGTAAGGTAGGGGTATAGTGTAGGGTAGGGGTGTAGTGTAAGGTAGGGGTATAGTGTAGGGCAGGGGTGTAGTGTAAGGTAGGGTTACAGAATAGGGTGTAGTGTAATGTAGGGGTGCAGAGTAGTGTACTCTATATAAAAATCATGTTTTACTCGTAACTCGATCACGATACTCTCTCAACTACAGTTATATATTATTACACCACGTCATGGGTGAAGTGGATGGGGAGATGGGTGCATGGGCCTACGTTAGAGGGGGCATGGGCAGCCTGTCCAACTCTATCGCCAGAGAAGCTCTGAAGTACGGAGCTCACCTGTTCGTTAATCAGGTCAGAGTTCACAAGTGAGACTAGCATGTAACTAACATGTGTTACATACATACTTAGAATTGTGTGAGTATTCCATGGAAAACTAGAGTTTATATTTACTAGCAAAATATACTTGTTGGTATTTAATTACTTTTTACGGACATATACAATTTAAAATTTTGTATTCAGTTTTTCAAATATTGATATATTTTATTACTCTATTTAATGGATTGTTAATTTTTATGTATACTCTAGAAACCATCCAGGTAATATTAGATTTTGTTATATAATATAAGTGAAAATATATTTTATTTGTATTTAATATATTATGTTTATTTTTTATCTAAAATAATTATAACATTAATAATAAATAGATATCACGATATTATTAATTTCCTTGCAATAATATTTTCTAGAATTAAATAGTCATGTGACAAGTGTATATTTCATCAAAGTTATACTTTTACCTCCTACAGATGTTAAACTTTATCTACTTACCAACTTACCTACAGCCGGTTGAACAGGTGACCTTGACATCGGGAGGCAACGTGTCGGGAGTTACATTGCGCAGCGGTCGCAGCTTGACCGCCGACGTAGTGGTCAGCAATGCCACACCGCACGTCACGTACAACCACCTCCTGAGCGAACACGTTAGTTAGTGGCAGTTCGACTAACTCGAGGACGACTGATTACAGACCATGATGATATTTAGCGATAATAACTACGGTATTTATAGTTTTATATAGGCTCCACCATTATGCGAGTGACTACCTAAGAAATGGAATAGGACCATTACTGTTGTATTAATGTTTGACACCTTATAAAGAAACACTTGTTGCCGTCCGAATTGCAGAAAAGTATCGACAACATCAACTACAAATCTCCTGTGGCTAAAATTAACGGTAATTTATTTGGTGGCTATTCTAATGCGAATCCTACTAGACCAAATTAATATGACCTCTAACATCTGATTACGACCTCTGGCTTGGGCATGATATTAATAAAATAGCATTACCCTAAATCTAGGAACTACTTAAGAAATCATCAAGACCATTTTAATTTTTGTAGATATAATTTAAGATAAAATATATATTATTTGTATTTAAATTATTTATTATTTAAAATTATAATTCTATTTTATTTTTTAAACGATGATATAAGAATATATATTAGTTACATCGTATGGATTCATGGGTACATTCATGGGTACACATATAACTTGAGTTCTATAAACTCTACTCCTCTTCTGAATGAATACAGTGGCTGTAGACCGTCTGCCGAACTTCACCGCTGACCCCTACCGTCCAGCTGACCTCTGTCCACCCTGGCACAGGGGAAGCATACATTTAAACTGCGAGAACGTAAAAGGCATACACGAGGCCTACACGGACGCTTCTCTTGGCTCCTGGTCTCGCAGGTTAGCCCCAGGCCTCGCATTGTCGGGTAATTTGGCAATTACCAGCAAACGATCTAGGTCATTTTATTTTTGACATTGTAACAAGGTTTTAAATATATTTATTTTACACCGAAAATCAAATTATGATTATATCACTAGTTTGCCTTCTCTAGAAATGTTTACATCACTCCGTTACCCTCCTACGAAACCATGATTATTTCACTCTATTATGAGGTGTAAACACTGAAAAAGTCCGTCGTTTTTCCAATCGGAATTCGATTACTTCGCGTTTAATGTTTTCGCTGGCATAGAACATGTTCAATTTAGAATAGAAAATAAATCTAGATGAAGAAATTTTAAATAAAATAGAATCTGAAAAAACATTTGACTTCATTCAAGAGATGAACATAAAAAAGAAAAGCACTTAATTAATTGTCATAAATAATTTATATTTAATTAAATATTTGACAATAATTGAAATAAATTTATTTTTTAAATTCTAAAATGAGTTTTTTAAGAATGGACTTAATAAAAGTTTAACGGTCAAAACTTTAAAACGTTTTCAATGTGAAAATCTCTAATTTCCTTTTTTATATTTTACGTAATTCCGATTGGATAACGACGCGTTTTTTTCAGTGTGTACATTCCCTTTAGTCTTCCCAAAAATGATGATTACATCATGTTACCCTCCCTAGAAATAATGTAAAATAATTACAAAAATAACATTTGAAATCACACAGACTGACTACTTCCCGGGAAGTAATTATTATGTACATTGCAACTTATGATTCATTTAATACTATTGTAAACATAGACCGGTTATCGAAATGACGATCCCATCGGTGACAGACTGTACTTTGGCCCCGCGAAGTCATCACGTGGTCCAGTTGTTTGTACAGTACGTTCCTTACCACCTCTCCGGAGGCAGAAAATGGGACGACAAAACTAGAGACGAACTTTGCAACCACGGTTACTCCCGCAAATACCTCACGACACACTACACTCCACACACCACACTACACTCCACACACCGCACTGCACTCTGTACACACCACAATACACTCTGTACACACCACATTGCACTCTGTACACACTACGCTCCACACACTACACTCCACACACTACACTACACTCTGCACACACTACACTCTACACACCACACTACACTCCACACACCGCACTCCACACACCACGCTACACTCCACTCCACTCCAAAAAACACACTCCACACACCACACTACACTCCACACACCGCACTGCACTCTGTACACACCACACTACACTCTGTACACACCACACTGCACTCTGTACACACTACACTCCACACACCACACTACACTCTGTACACACCACACTACACTCCACACACCGCACTGCACTCTGTACACACTGCACTCCACACACTACACTACACTCTGCACTACACTCTGTACACACTGCACTCCACACACTACACTACACTCTGCACTACACTCTGCACACACTGCACTCCACACACCACACTACACTCCGCACACTACACTACACTCTGCACACACTACACTCTACACACCGCACTACACTCCACACACCACACTGCACTCTGTACACACCACACTACACTCCACACACTGCACTCCACACACTACACTACACTCTGCACTACACTCTGTACACACTGCACTCCACACACTACACTACACTCTGCACTACACTCTGCACACACTGCACTCCACACACCACACTACACTCCGCACACTACACTACACTCTGCACACACTACACTCTACACACCGCACTACACTCCACACACCACACTGCACTCTGTACACACCACACTACACTCCACACACTGCACTCCACACACTACACTACACTGCACACACCACACTACATTCCACACACCACACTACACTCTGCACACACTGCACTCAACACATCACACCACACTCCACACACCCCACTACACTCTGCACACCACACACTGCACTACACTCTGTACACACCACACTACACTCTGCAAACACTGCATTCAACACACCAAACTACACTCTGCACACTCCACTCCGCACTCCACACCACACTACACTCTGCACACACCACTCCACACACTGCACTACACTCTGCACATTCCACTCCGCACTCTGCACACTCCACTCTGCACTACAGTCTGCATACTCCACTCCGCACTCCACACTCTGCACACACCACTCCACACTACACTCTGCACACTCCACTCCACACTCTGCACACTCCACTCCTCACTCCACACACCATACTACACTCTGCACTCACCAAACTCAACACACCACACTACATACATCTTACTCCACATATTAAATTTTTTTCAGAATTACTCATTCCGTCCTCCAGACATAATATAAAGTAATATAGTGATAACATTAGTATATAAACCTGAATACACATATATATATACACATATACATATACATATACATATATATATACATATATACATAGGAATAGGATAAAATCATTGATGTAAAAGTTTTTTCAATTTCTTGAATTCGTATAAACTATGAATTTCATAAATACACTTTGAAAGTTTTCGATAATATTGAACGTTATGCTCCTGGCTTCAAGAGCTCTGTGATTGGTCGAGATATCTTGACCCCGGTTGATCTCGAACAGATATTCGGTTTGACCGGAGGCGTTAGTATTTACAAGACCTTTTAGAGTTATATCGGGACTTATAATTTCAAATGTTACCTTAATAAACAACCACTAAGAAGGGAATTAACCGTAGTGAGATGCAACTCTCTACTTTAATGCAAATGCGACGTATTTATCAAATACTTCCGACACCTGCCAATTACTTCTGACACCTGCCAATTACTTCTACTCGTCGTAGAACATATTCCACGGAGCCATGTCGTTGAGCCAACTGTATTCGGCGCGACCCTGTATCCCATTGGGCGGAGGTTCAGCCAGCAGCCACATCGCGGGGTTGTATTCCTGCGGAGCCAGCAACCATCCGGGTCAGTACAGCAGTTCAAGGTTATTTCACGACCTCTCTTTTCAAATGTAATTTACCAGATTTTATTTATATGAGTAACTTATCAGAGATAATCAACATACAAATGTTGACAATTAGCAATGGTTGCTTATGTCTATGAAAAAAACACTCACATTAGGTGAAAGGTCTGAACCTACCCGATGTCAGTATTCTGCTATAGGTATAGGTGTATTAATCCACTACGGGTGTCTATATGATGTGCATTGCTATTACGCAGGAGGTGGAGTTATGGGAGTGGCAGGCAAATTAGCAGCCGAAGCTGTCTTGTCTTCCTTGAAAAGATGAACTAATTCGCTGCACGGAATGTCACCTAATAAGAATGAATTTGATCTGATCCGATTAAAAAACAGTAAAAGTAAAATAATATTATCGCTGTTCCGTTATCTGCTAAATTTATAATTTGATATTAAAACATACAAATGAGTTTTTCTTTTAAAAAAGATAGTAATAGATAATGTCCCTTTGTTCTCTGGATATGTTAAAAAATAACATGTAAGAATTAATAGTTGCAATATTCGTAAACTGTGGAATAAGTGTGGAATTTGCAACTACATTGAAACAATTAAAATATGTTAGTATTGATATTCAATCGAGATATATCTTATCGAAAATGATTTCAATTTGAAAAATGTAACTCTGTACACATAAATAATATATTTAGAATAATGAGCAAATTGTGTATGAATATATATTTATTTAGGGGTATCTAGGATTATGCAATAAGATATATACAAGCATAACCATAATATAAATAATCAATTGTTAATAATTGAATTTAATTGATGCAATAAAATTAAACAAGGATAATTATACATTCATGTATCTATAAGACATAGAAATGAAGTAGAACTGTATTGTCTACAACCAAATCCGAATTAAACATGAATTCACATTAACTTCATAAGAAATGAAATAGTTCAAACAGAAATATAAAGTAACCAATTCCCAATAATCTTCAATAATTGGCAAGTCAATATTTTTATAAAACTATACTTTTGAAATAATTTGCTAATGAAAGACAGACGTCAATCTCTCCATTTAGTTTCTCCCAATCTTGTTCCAAAATCAAATTGATGTCTTCCAGGTTAGATGATATCTCATCGCAGCCCATCAGCACATCTCCGTTTAACTATTTGGGTGTATTTCAGTCGTAAATGTATTATATCGTAGTGGTGAGTTCTATTAAAATGCTTCTCGATGTTTATAAATATTTATAATATTTTACAAATGTGGATAAGGGTTCATATATATATATATATATATATATATATATATATATATATATATATATATATATATATATATATATATATATGGATTAGCCAACCACAGAGCTATGGTAACTTCGACTGACCTGGATGAACAACGAGAAGTAGGAGTTGATGAGTTCGTAGTGCCGTCTAGAGGTCAAACACTCCAAGGTCATCACGCAGAACTCATTGAGTAGGTTCATGGTGCCTCCGGAGTGCGGGGACAGCAACCTCAACTCGGTATCAAGTGAAGACGGCCCCAAGGTCATTAGTAGACCAAAGGCTTCGTCGTCTAGGTAACGGGGAGAGTGGGGGGAGAATGACGGGGAAAGTGACGGGTAGAGTGGGGGGAGAGTGACGGGGAGAGTGGCGGCGAGAGTGGGGGGGGGGTGTGCGACGTGAGAAACATATTTTAGAGTGAATAGGAAATATTGCATTGCTCTGATTATGTGTAGAGTTGAGATTAATATGATGTTGCAATAAGGAAAGTGTGATGAAGGATAAAAAGTGAGTTGGGTTTAGGGAATAAGACTATATTTATATATTATTAAATGCAAATTTTATAACAATTAATATAATTAAAACGGATTTCTAGTTTAGTACAAACATTGGCTATCTTGGAGATACTGAGCAAATTTAGATAAGGGCAGTAGCTTATCTAAAGATTCTGTGTTTTCTCTATTCTGTGAAGAATTAGAAGATATTATATAATATGATGGTGATTGACAAGATATAATAAAAATGATCGCAAATAACTAAATCAGAAATGACCTTGATACCATCTTTGTTGTTTTTGTCTTTTAGGTCAAAGGTGACTTCTAGACCAGGCACTGTCGGCAAAAAAAAAGGAGCAGCTTTCGGGACTTTAGGTGGTTCTTTTGGTTTATTCCTTTCCTATATGATGGATTCATATATAACACATTAGCAATTGGTGCAATCAGATATAAAAAAGTCCTTTAAGATAAATATTACAAAAGAAAATTCTAAACAAATATTTCGAAACCAAAATATTTTTTTTTTGCAATTGCCCCTTCGAGAATTATTTCAAAAGCCTTATTTGGACGTATACCGTAACGTAAACCACTAGAGGAAGAGCACGGCACATACCTTAATGGTGTCTAAGTCTAGGAGGTTGTACCAGCGAGAATATGCAACGTCGGAGAGTGTGACGAGATTGTGGAGTTGAGGAGGTTCATCGTATACATCCCTCGGATCCTCTTCCACTTCCGCAAGGTTATCATCTAGATTTGAGGAAAGATCACAATTAAATAACTCATTATTAATACCCCATCCAATAACTCTTTCAATAACTTACCCTATAGCACTCTCAATAACTTAGTCAATAACTTACCCTATAGCTCTCTCAATAACTTAGTCAATAACTTACCCTATAGCTCTTTCAATAACTTAGTCAATAACTTACCCTATAGCTCTCTCAATAACTTAGTCAATAACTTACCCTATAGCTCTCTCAATAACTTACCCTATAGCTCTTTCAATAACTTAGTCAATAACTTACCCTATAGCTCTCTCAATAACTTACCCTATAGCTCTCTCAATAACTTAGTCAATAACTTACCCTATAGCTCTCAATAACTTAGTCAATAACTTACCCTATAGCTCTCTCAATAACTTACCCTATAGCTCTCTCAATAACTTAGTCAATAACTTACCCTATAGCTCTCTCAATAACTTACCCTATAGCTCTCTCAATAACTTAGTCAATAACTTACCCTATAGCTCTTTCAATAACTTAGTCAATAACTTATCCTATAGCTCTCTCAATAACTTACCCTATAGCTCTATCAATAACTTACCCTATAGCTCTCTCAATAACTTAATCAATAACTTACCCTATAGCTCTCTCAATAAATTAGTCAATAACTTACCCTATAGCTCTCTCAATAAGTTAGTCAATAACTTACCCTATAGCTCTCTCAATAACTTACCCTATAGCTCTCTCAATAACTTAGTCAATAACTTACCCTATAGCTCTTTCAATAACTTAGTCAATAACTTATCCTATAGCTCTCTCAATAACTTACCCTATAGCTCTATCAATAACTTACCCTATAGCTCTCTCAATAACTTAATCAATAACTTACCCTATAGCTCTCTCAATAAATTAGTCAATAACTTACCCTATAGCTCTCTCAATAACTTAGTCAATAACTTACCCTATAGCTCTCTCAATAAATTAGTCAATAACTTACCCTATAGCTCTCTCAATAACTTAGTCAATAACTCACTCAATAAAAAAGTACTTACTAACTCATTTGCCATCTAACAAGATAACTCTATCTGTACTCGAATAACACATTAAATAACACACGCATGACTAACCAAATACTGGTTGGGATGTGGGCACCTCTGCCATCTCCGTTGGTGTGTAGTCGTTGGGCAGGGCTGGCAAAAACGGGTCTTTCTGGAAAAGAGTGATGTTTGACCACAAGTACAGACCCAACTCATCGACGTGAGTGGTCACCAAAAGGTCGTGCAGGGGTGAAAGATCCAGAGAAGTAACCGCCGAGTCCACGAGGAAGCAGTCAATCATCCTGCGGCAATTACAATGAAACTACTACCGCCACTTTATACTTACGATTATATTGTGAGTTACATTTGATAAAAGTGTAAATTGATTAAAAGTAACTATAAAAAGTAAGTTTTATAATCATGCGATAATGACATGTACTAACTTTGCACACGGAATGTCCCATGTCCTTATTGTCCTATCCATTGAGCTACTGACTAACCATCTACCATCATAACTGAATGTCTAAATTAAATAGTGATATCGTTATATATTATTTTATTTGAACATGTGATACATAGAGATAATTATGGTATACTTAATATATGAATTATACAACACTATATATTGTTGGATTTCACATTGGAAAGGAAGAAAATAAAAGAAATGTCTTACCATGTCTGTGACAGCATTGGAATGACCATCGAAAATACGCACAATTTTCTTTAGAATGCAATCCACAAGATAGATATTATAATCATCAGTGCATACAGCCAACAAATCACTGAAATTAAAAACAGTTACTCCAATTTCAATAACATTATTTATATAATATATGTTATAAAAGATATTATATATATTAATTACCAAATTAGAGCAGATTATCTGTATGATTATATTATCGTTTTAATAAATGAAATATTATATAATTATATTTTAAATTTAAATAAAATTGATTTTCACTTTTTCTAAGATCTACAAAAATAAATTCCAAAAAATTCTTAACAAATAATGTATAAATATTTCTAAAAAATGTATATACAAGTAAAAGAATTTCATATTTTATAGATTATACACATTGAAAACAATGATTTCAAAACTGAATGGGATTTCTTATCATAGAAAAAGCATAAAAGTCAAATATTATTATTTGTATTAGTGTATTGTCAATATATTATTAAAAAAGTATACAATATTAATATAATATAAATATAAAATTAAAAAATAAATATATGTACATGTAAATAATATAATATTTACTATCACAGGCAGATAAAACATTTGAGTACATGCAAAAGATAGGCTAAAAAAGTATCTACCATAAAATTGATTACATTTTTGTATTACTATTTATAATATATCTATAGGTATATATACTTTATATGATCATGATATAGTTATAAGGTAATGAAAGGCAATGTTTATAAATAAATTACTGAAAAATAATAAAATGTATTTATTCTATGAGCTTTTTATAATATAATTGCTGCATTACATCAAATTTAACTTAGAAAATGTACCTATATATTATTAGCTATTTAGTATGTATCTATTCTGAAAATTTCATAAAGATTTATCAAGCTGTTCAAAATATTTCTCTAATCTATCAGAATTAAGTGAGAAGAATGAAAAAAAAATTAAATATCAATTATATTAGCAATCTAAATATAATAATTAATAATATAAACCACAAACATTATTACTAAATTGATTTACTGGCTTGTTATTACATTTAATTTAATTATAATTACTTTTATTCAATGTTTTTAAATTGAAGTTTCATAAAATGTATTTAGAACCACTCACCTGTTTCTGTGTTGTTTCACCTTTGTGATCTGGGTGTCAAAGGTCAGAGAGGCAATCTCTTGTCGTTTACTGGACCAGAAGATCAGTTTTTGATCGGCTCCGGCGGATACTAGCAAATGGTTAACTCGTAGCATGGCGACGGAGCGTACGGAGCCGCAATGGGCGGGGTTGAGGTCAACTCGGGCATCACCCCCGCCATCACCAGTACCATGGGGTTTAGGTATCATGGAGCCGCGGAACAGACCCGACTGCAGGTTATAAAGGTCGATGTGTCCACTGCTGTAGCCCAACATGCAGAAGTTACCACAGCTGCTGATATCTACTGCCTGGATTTTCAGGAATTCATATTGATATATATATTGATATACACATTGATATACATATTGATATACATATTGATATACATATTGATATACATATTGATATATATATTGATATACATATTGATATACATATTGATATACATATTGATATATATATTGATATACATATTGATATACATATTGATATACATATTGATATACATATTGATATATATATTGATATACATATTGATATACATATTGATATATATATTGATATACATATTGATATACATATTGATATACATATTGATATACATATTGATATACATATTGATATACATATTGATATACATATTGATATACATATTGATATACACATTGATATACATATTGATATACATATTGATATACATATTGATATACATATTGATATAAATATTGATATACATATTGATATAAATATTGATATACATATTGATATACATATTGATATACACATTGATATACATATTGATATACATATTGATATACATATTGATATACACATTGATATACACATTGATATACATATTGATATACATATTGATATACATATTGATATACATATTGATATACATATTAATATACATATTGATATACATATTGATATACATATTGATATACATATTGATATACATATTGATATACATATTGATATATATATTGATATACATATTGATATACATATTGATATACATATTGATATACATATTGATATACATATTGATATACATATTGATATACATATTGATATACACATTGATATACATATTGATATACATATTGATATACATATTGATATACACATTGATATACATATTGATATACATATTGATATACATATTGATATACATATTGATATACATATTGATATACATATTAATATACATATTGATATACATATTGATATACATATTGATATACATATTGATATACATATTGATATACATATTGATATATATATTGATATACATATTGATATACATATTGATATACATATTGATATACATATTGATATACATATTGATATACATATTGATATACATATTGATATACACATTGATATACATATTGATATACATATTGATATACATATTGATATACATATTGATATAAATATTGATATACATATTGATATACATATTGATATAAATATTGATATACATATTGATATACATATTGATATACATATTGATATACATATTGATATACATATTGATATACATATTGATATACATATTGATATGTATATTGATATACATATTGATATACATATTGATATACATATTGATATACATATTGATATACATATTGATATATTGATATAGTGGGAATTATACATAAATTTAATACATAAAATTAATTACTATTTCTAGTATTTATTTACCAACGCAAAGAAATTATATAAATATATCAGAAATATAAATATAATATTGGTAAACTAAAATATGATGAAATTTAAAAACTGTATTATTTATTATTATCCATATTCTGCGGTTAGTGTACATATGTGTGGTCATGTGATTCTAAGAGCAAATCAATCGCTTGAAAAAATAGAAACAATATTCAATATTCTCATTCAAACTATGCAACATACAAACATCTAATTACAAACTAATTTCATTTTACTTGTTTAATTTTATTATTCTATATATTTATATATTTATATTCACATGTATATGGCAAGAGGAGATGAGTGTGCACCCGGAGAAGACTTATAAATATACATGATTTTATTCTGAATTTTATAAATTTTATTTGTAAATAATTTAGATAGATTTTTATCATAATAATTATTTTACAAGGGTAGTAATTTCAAAGTACTGCTACTTTTTTGTTATAGAAGATATCTCTTTTATTTTGTTTTCTATATATGCATGGGATATTTATCTTTGAACTGATAGAGAGATATTTTATATTTAGCATGTAATTAAATTTATTATGTAACTTATGTAATTTTTAAAAATATATAAAATTATAACAAATATATGTCTAAATCTAAATATATATTAGATCTATAATGTAAAAAAAAGCTCTCTATTTGATTATACTTATAGTATAAATATACTGCGTATAGTAAAAAAAAAATTAGGTTGATACTTTTTAGTGCAGGTACTTTTTATCGCATAGATTTATGAAATGGGTCCATTTCCCTATTTCTTACATGTAAAATTCCTTAGTGTCGGCATGCCCTTATAGGGGGTGAGGAAATTTTAGAAAAATGTTATTTTTTGTATTATATATAAAATAATAATTTTGTTGATTTTCTATTATATGTTAAAATTTCAGGTTTTAAAATTGAATAAAAACATTCAAATAATGTATTTTAAAAAATCTACTCTCAGAAAATATTATTGATTATTTGTGTAAATTTTATTAATTTTTGAATAAATTAGTTAAATTAAACTTTATATTTGGTTAACTTATAGTTTAACGATTTTTATATTAAAATAAAATTAAAGTTTAAAATTCAACGTTTATATTTATATATAAAAGATCAATGAGTATATTTACTATTACTGTTATTTCATTGCTTATAAAGGTAGAAGCTAGTAAGAGGGCTGTAATTTTGTAAAAGATCGTATAATTTTAAATAAACTTTAAATTTAATTTTTAGACTAAAAATCAGATATCTTTTAAGTTTACAGTTCATTTTAGATAATATGTTCACAGAATATTTAATATAGTTATAACTATAATAATTGTGTTAAACATTTTTAGAATTGTTTTTAAAAGATTTTATAAAAGATTTATAACATTGAAAATTTGTTGAAAAATATATTTAAAATTTGTTCACAAATATTTTTGGCCATATTATATTTTTGCTAAATGTTGAACACAATATTTGTAGATTTTGGTTTCCTTATTACAATGCAATTAGTTTCGTAGAAATCCTCTACATAATCAATGAGATAACAGAATTAGCGTAAGAGTAAAATCCATATTATTTTACATCGCAACAATTCTACCCGCAGTTGGCTTCAAATCTTATTTGATTCGTCGAAAGCACCTACGGCAACAGAAGTCTTCAAACCGTACAAATGGCATCCTTGAAACT